>VXAZ01003489.1:746818-902736 GCA_013399875.1 Gymnorhina tibicen
GACATGGCCCTCACTGCCACCTCCGAGGGGACACTGCCACCTCCTAGGGGACACGGCCCCTCCGAGCTCCCCCAGCCCCTGCCCTGCCTCCCCGCCCTCCCCACCCAGGAGCTGCTGTCTGCACTTTCAAATGCCAGAGTTGTAGCAGAAAGAATTACAGATGCTGGCATTTGTGGAATTGATGTCATTGCTGTCTCCCGTGCAGCAAATAGAAGTGAGAATGATAAATGATGCCAACAATTATGCTGTTGTGCTTTTAAATGAACCACACCCCCCAAATTTCCCTTCAGATTAACGTTCCCTACAACTTTTACATTAGACTGGTCCAAAGAATCCTAATATCTTGAATATTTTTAATTAAAATGATTATTCTCCTATTTTAACTTTCAAGGAAATACACCTACTCCAAGAGCAAAGGCTGAGATCAATGTTTGCAAAACATATTTCTGCACATGATGAGAAAAAAAATGCAAGTTCTTTTCGCTAGAAGCTTTTTCCTATCTCAGCAGATAAAATTCTTTATTTTGAAGACTGTTAATGAAAACATTGAATAACTCCAACTCATACCAAGTAATACCTACAATATAGTCCTCAAACACATACCCTACAATTCCTTCATGAAATTTAAATTCCTGTCCACACCTTTGCTTCTGTTCCTCCTTCCCTTCCCCTCAGCTGTGCTCTGGTGCTGTTTTATTGGAACCTCCCATCATCGCTCAAATCCATCCGCTCACACCCATCAGCCCGAGGTGCCTGTGACAAACAGACCAACTTCACATTTCAAAAGCCATTAATATTTTATGGGAAGCACTAAATTATGGAATCTTTTCTTTCCAGAAGATCTGTGACCGAACTGCAGATTCCTCTATTTCCAGCACCGTATGCACGGACACGTTCTAGATCCACGCATGCAGCAGTGGGGCTGTGTGCACATAAAAACTTCCTCTGTTCTGCCAGGCTTTACCCAATCGGTAAAAAGCTGATTTTAAATACACATCACTATTAAATGATGCTGAAGTGACTTTTTTCTCCTTCAACATACAGCCATACCCTTTATGTTTCTAACAGTAAATTATATTTGACATTTAAAAATCAAGTTACCCTAATCTAGAGCTCTACCACAACAACACTGATAAAGCAATGAATCTTTCCAGAGGAGAAACCCATTTTTTTAAAAAATTCAAGATAATTTTAGTCACGAGTAATTGAAAATGTAATTTAGAATTCATTACTTTGCGTGGTTAATTACAGCAGAAGAGTTTCAAAAGATGATGATGATCCAATAAAGTAATAATTTTTTCTGAAACACGATATCAGAGTAAATAAAATAATAAAATGCAAATTAATGTGACTATTTGAATTATGCTGAAAACATTAAATGCATACCAATGTGGAACCCACTCCTGATGCTGAGGCACTACACCTGCAATCATCTCCTTGGAACTTAAGAGAATTAAACAACGCAGACAAGTCCCCAAAACTTCTAACATTTAATCCCTAATTCACAATAAATTCAAAATGGTGTTGTTCAGTGATGACTGTGCCATTAGCCCCCAGCTCTTCCGAAGCCCGGAATGGATCTCCCAACCTCAACACCTACAGGACACAGCGAAGCCAAGGCTTTATCTCCATTCCACATGAATTCCGTGCTCCTTTCTTCAAAAGGAAAACAGAGGGCACGTGTTTAACCAAAATACCTCATTTAGAAAGAGAATGGAAGTTCCTCTGCAGTGCCTGCCTGCAATCCACCCGCAGCTATGTAGAATCTGTGACCTTACTCTGTTTTCATAAAGGGCACTTAAGCTAAATGAACTCCTTGCCCACGTTCCTGAAAAACAAAAGTCTTGATTTGACCTCAGAATTTTTGCAGCAGTCCCTGAAGTCGGTATCTTTTCCCTGCGTAGCTCCAGCAGATTGGAAGGTCAGCAGTGGGTACACGCTTGATGCAATTACAGCTTTCTGAACATTTCTGTCTGGAGATCTTTAGAATATTTTAAGCGGTTTGAGTATAAGTGAGTGAAAAAGAACTGTCGTGCACGAACCACATAAGAAATTTCCTGTGCTGAGGCATAGGGCTGATTTTAAACTGCTACCATTGCACCTGGAGTTAAATTGCCTATTTTTGTAATGCAGGATGTCTTACTCTGGCCTAAAATATGGATTTTCCTAATAATTTTAATTCTCTAAGGCACAGATGATTTTAAACTCACGATATCATTATCCTCCCAAGGCTGTCTGTCCCCGTGGAGAGAGCGTGGTCTCTGTGAACTCTGAAGGGTTGTTTCCTGATGGATTGTACCCGGCAGTGCTTGGTGAGAACCTCACGTATCCCAAATATCGGCCAGTAATGCGCAGAGCAAGGGCTGAAATGTCAGGGTAATACCAGAGGTATCACAACACTAAAGCAGAGCATCAGAAACATTTGCAGAGCCACTGCCACTGCAGCAGCAGCAGAGCTCTCAGGAGAAGTTCATTAGGACGCCTGTGAGTACCCAGCTTTATAAAACATAAATACCACGTCCCTGTCTATTTGCATTTGTGCATAACCCAGCGAGGGGATGGCAAAGGCAGGCTGCCCCTGGGTTTTCTCTCCCAGTCACCTTGACTGGAGCAGCACATTTCTGCTGGAAGCAGGAGCAGGCAGAGCCACGGCACAGCCCCACCAGTGCCCCTCAGCACAGCCCAGCTGCTCCTCTTCACCTCTCTCCCCGCCAGCAGCCTGGAACACTCCATTCCACAACTGCAATATTCCCTTCTTTATGGTCACAACCACACTTTCCTCTTAAACAGCTCTTTCAAGAATCAGACTGTATTTGACGTTGCACCAAAAAAACCCCAACTAATGTATTTCAGTTTTAATTTCAGTATTTCAGTACTAATTCTGAGGCTATGTTTGAAAAACCAACACTGCCTTGAAGATAACTTGTTGCCCTTTAGAAAATACGTTTAGAAAATGCTGTTAGAATAAAATGACACGTATCAAAAGACTTGTACAGCTTCTTTATCTGCATGGAAATCACTTCCAAAATGAACTTTTTCTCAAGAATGTCAAAAATCTGCACTCATTTGCTCTGCATTTAGAGTATGAATTGTGCAACCAGCTGGGAAACTGGACACTACTTCATCAATGCATCCTGCAGAGCCAAAAATGCAGCTTCAGATACTCTGAAAACAACAAAAACTCTTAAGATACAAGTAGTTTTCTTTGGTCACTATCGTGAACTCTGCTTTACTACTGGAAAATATTCTGTGAGGTATTTTTGCTTTACAGATTTATAGGCCAATGGAACTACAGTTCTAAAACACATCATCCAACACCACTGCACTCACTATGTCAGAGCAAAACACAGCAAATCACTACGATGTTATTTTGGCTATTTCTAAACTTTGCAGAAAGATGTAAAGTGACAAACGAAGGCTATCAGGAGAGGGAAATCACTTAAAATTATCCTTTGTTATTTATAAAATCTATGTTTTAACTATGTTTGTGGGAGATATTGATAATTTATGGTCAGAGATGTGAGCAACTATTATTAATTATTCTAGGAAAGAAGCTTCAGGCTTTAGTGGATAAAAATACATTTTTCAGATACAAATACGTGACTGTAAACACCAGATAATGAACAGTAAATAAAAATATCCGTGAAGACTAACAACTCAAATGGCCAACAGTCCTCTCCTGCCAGCCTTGGTACTTGCACAGGAGTTCAAGCAGCAGAATTAAAAGTAGCAGAATTCCAAGCAGCAGAGCTATACTGGATATGAAAAGGTGTCTGGCGCTGCAAAAATCCTTATTTGCACCTGAGAAAAACTCATCTTGGGAGAAACTGGGTTATGACAAGAAAAGTTTCTTTGAGCCATGTTAGCACCAGAAATAAACACACAATACAAAAGTAATTTTCTCTTCATCTGCACTAGAAATCATCATTAGTTTTGAGTTGTCTAATTTGATTGTTTTTAATTAATTTACTGTTTCTTGGTATTTCATATGCATACTATTCAGCAAAAAATTTCAACAGCCAAGTATCAGAGGATATTTAAAAAGTGAAAACATTTTGGACATTTGCATCTTCTGATGAAGGGAAAGGAGGGGTTGCTGCTGTGGGAACTCCATTCCACAGACAGACACCGGCTGCATTTTGTCCTTTACCTTGTCAATATAAGAGCTGAAGATAAATTGAAATTTAGAATGCTCTGCCACCCTTAAAAACTATGAGTAACACATTATTCAAGAAAGGTCATTAATTAAAGCTGTGTGAAATAGAACAAAACAGTTTTCATGATGATAAAAGCATTCCTTACTTCAGGAGTATCTGTTTTTCCCTGTGCTGTAAAAAGAAGTATCTCATTACTTTTACATTCAACTTTTCAAGGGGTTAGTTGTAGGATAACAATGATTCTTACCACTTTTAAAGGCAGAAGAAGGTGAAGAAAAACGTGGATTAACTACAAATAAAAAGCTGTTTACCTGATAACACTCCTCAGCACAATCTCACCCGTTTTATAGCAACTTGTCACCTGGAAGCTCACCACAAGAAAATAAACCTGAGCACTGAAAGGGTTGCTATCATCTGCAAAAGCCTTTTGTTAAAAACTGACTTCAGAGCTTGGAGCACGGGGTTTGAGTCAGGAGCCCCAGTAAAGATCTGACAAGCAGATATTTAAAATTAACACTAATTCACAATTATTTGACCAAACAATCATATTTCCATTGCTGATATAAATATTTCCTCTTAATGAGCTCTGACTATTTAACAGTGACATGTCTGACACAGAGACAATTACCATCTTTGCACTATAAATAAGACTGGCAAGTTCAGCACTCATATTTAATACACCTCATGGGACTTTATCTTGCACTTGTCCCAGGGTATAAAACCCTGCTTTCATAAAAGAAATCACAACATAGTTTAAAGGATAAGTATTACAACTAGAAGATGTTACAATTATCTTATCCACTGTGCAGCCAAATTAGAAATAAACTCAAAAGAAGAATGACATTTGTGGAGGTATTTTCTTGGGGTTTGGTTTCTTTTTTTTTTTTAGGACACAGCCAAATAATTTCTGTGATTTCACCTAAGTCTGGCTGAAGTCCACAAAGAACCTGGAGATGAAGGTGGAATCAGATTACCAAGTATGGGAAATCATGTGAATGGAAAATGTCACTTGATCCCTTGGTCTTTCACTCACAGCTGAAAAAACACTCAGTTAAAAAACCTGTAATCAGAAATACAGCAAGGTGAAACATCCTCTACGAGCTGCTGCTGGAGAGGAGTGCAGACACCTGAGGGGCTGATCACGGAGAGCTGGTGTGGGCTGAACACTCCTCCCTTGATCAACAGCTGACAGGATGGCAAATTCCTGATGCCTGCCTAAGTGATCAAACGTGGGGAGCACGGAGAGATCCCTGTTCTCTTCCAGGTCCTGTTCCGAAGTTTTAGATCCAGGGTAATGATGGGACTTCAGTCCTGAGGCACTCACAGATATTCCATGCACTATCTGTGAAACTATTTAATAGCCAGAGCTTTCCCTTCCCTTGTCCCACTGGCATCTCCTGTCCTCAGCAGGAATAATTTGATCTCATTAAGGCAACTACTCAAGAAAAAAAAAGAAAAACTGGGAGGCAATCTGGCTAAAGCAGTCACCTTGTGTTTAAAGGTTGCTTAAAAAGTAATAATAATCCTGGTGCAGTGTGAGAAGACAGCTCTCCAATAATCACACACTACTGCACCAGTAGATTCTATAAATTATACAGAAACAAGTTATAGTTATTTTTGCTCCAGCATTGGCTACTGCTTCAGAAAAAAAACCTGGTGTTACAAGGAATGAAAACGGTACAGAACTGTAAAAAGGGAAAAGTATACAAACTGAACATTGCTGCTTAATAAATTTTATAGCAAAAGAGAGAAATAGCAGCAAGATCCTTTTTGCGTAGACAATGAGGAATAAAGACAAATTGAACTAATACTTAAAGACATAATTATTTTTTAATTTAAACATTTCCTTCAAAGCACGATGAGAAGCAGAGATAAATTGTGAAGTGACACTAACACTACAGGCAGTATGGATTATCTCAAAAGGAAAACCTACAAGTCAGCTAATATAAGTTTAAACACTGAAACTATGTATTAGCTTTTGCACAGAAATTATTGGACCTTTTGGGTTATTTCTGCATGCAGAGTCAGTTTTGAACTACTGTCTGCTTCGAGTCAGTGTAAAATTTCATAGCTTTCTGAAATATTTGTGCCAGCACAGAATTTTTCACACAATACGTATCTACAGAGAATCCAACACAAATTCACACATGCACAGCATCTATACATACACAGAGGTTTTGGTCTCATTTTCTGCACAGCAAAAATGACTTTTAAGCTGTGCACATTCGCCCTTATAGAGCATCAAGAAGAAGTGACTGATAAAATAGACACGGTGGCTTTTGAATGATAAAATGTTTTGACATTTACGTTAAAAGTGTTTTACCTCTCACATCTGTAATTTGCACCACAGACAGGTTGTCTAAAGTATGTTCTTAAATACATCAGTCCTGCTCGTGGAGCGTTTTACTCCGAGATTTGTCTGCTCCATTCAGATACTGTCTGAGGTGCTCCTGTGTGTAACATGCCACGAAGCATTTCTTCATAATTCCTGCTGAAAATTGCTGGAATCAGGGCAAGGGCACACTGACAAACATCACAAGGATCAGAGTCACTCTCTGTGATTCTGAGGCAGACATTACAAAAGAAAAGGCATCCAAAAATCCTGAATAATGAGACTGAAGCGTAATAGAGAGGAGAGGTGACATCTGCTCCACTGCGAGGTTGTATTTCTTTCTGTGTTACCACAAACCTCACAACACTCGGAAAAAATGAATTAATTATTTCATGCTTGGCACTATTTCTTCAATTTACTTCAATTACAAACCATGAAGGCTTTCACTGTGTGCCAAACACCCCTTTAATTGATAAATAATCTGCACAGCTGTAGGGCCAAACTGGGCTGGAGCTGCAGCTCTCAGGGGTAACAAACTCATCCTTGGGCCCTGTTTGAGCACAGCTGAGACCACAACTGCAACGTGCCCCTTCACCAGCACCATTCACACACACCTCTGAGAACCACCCTGGTGCAAGGCCAGTGTTTAACACTGCCATTAAATTATGGTGGTTTGACATTGTTTTAGAATGAACTTCAGGCTTGGGTTTCCTTGTTATTCTTGTTATTTTTTTCTTTTGTCATTTGGTTCCTCTAACTGGGAACCTAACGGCCTCATCGTCTTAGAAGAGGTTTTTATTTTTGGACAGTTCTGTTTATAAATTTCTACAGTTTCTAGAACAATGCATTTTTAAGGAGTAAGATAAGCACTGATTCATGAAGCAATCAGTGTAACACTTCTAAATAATTCACCACTGGGCAGAGGTAAAACTTCAAATACTAATTAACTTCATCTTCCTTTTCAGAGCTGGATTTCTTGACTTCGTCAAGTGGTTTTGAAACCTGTTGTATTTTTTTTTTTTTGAAAATTGACATTTGGGAAGCTAAATGCTCGACAGATTGGATGTTCTGCAATAATATACTTAAATAATGTCTTGTGAATGACTGAGTCCTACAAAATTCTGCAATTCCTCTGGAGTTCACATTTAAAGAGCAGTGCAGTCCTCTTTAAACAATGTCTAAAGATACCACAAGAACTTTACTGCCATTCACAGAGTGTGTCTTGCTTTGATATATTTATTGTTGATAGATAATTCTTAGGTTGATTTGCTTTCTAAACCCACAGGTAATAAACCATATGAATTAATTTAGCTTTATATCAAGATGCACTCTGCTGTTATAACAGCTGTTTAAAACAGCTCACAGGTGAGAAATTCTGTAAGAGCTAAGTACGTCAAAACTAATAAAAAGTAAATAAAAGTAAAGTACATCTTCTAAATTTTGCCCGCATAACTATGTAAAAGAAACACAAAGCTCTTTTTTCCTGTGAAAGTGAGTGCATTCACAAAACAAAGCATAAACCCACGTAAAATATGAACAGAACAAGCCCACGCTCTCCCCATTTGTTTTAAGAGATACGGCCCCAAATTTTCAGTGTACTCAAGTTTTATTTCTTGGCAAATGCTTAGAAAAACCCACCAGACCTGTGTGAGAACAAGCAAGGCCATTATTTCCAGCTGCACCGCCTTGTAAAAAGGCAGAACTTTTAGAAAAGAGGGCTCCGGGGAGACCTCAGAGCCCCTTCCAGTGCCTGCAGGGGCTCCAGCGGAGCTGGAGGGGGACTTGTGACAAGGACATGGAGTGACAGGACACAGGGAATGGCTTCGAGCTGGCACAGGGCAGGGATAGATTGGATTTGAGGAAGAAATTCTTCGCTGTGAGGGTGGCGAGACTGGCTCTAGCTGCCCTAAGAGATGGTAGATGCCCCCCTCCCTCCCTGGGAGTTTTCAAGGCCAGGTCAAAAAAGGCTTTGGGCAAACTGGGCTGATGGGAGGTGGGGCACGGGGGTTGCAATGGTTTAGATGATCTTTAAGCTCCCTTACAACCCAAAGCACTCCACAATTCTACAGCTGCACCTTGAAATACGCAGGTTGCTGTTTTCAATATTGGTGATATATCACAGAACCCAGCCCAGGAAGAAACTCAGTTTATGGCATAAGAGCTACTGACTTTAGTATTTGCAATAGTGAATGTGTAAAAAACTCCTGTAAAATATTATTTCCAGTTAAATCACCACTGCACTGTTAGCAAGCTAATAAATCCTTATGAAGATCAGACATCGAGGAGGATGGATGATTATCCTTCTGATGGAAGGAAATGGCACGGTTAGGGAGGATGACTCTGTCTGCATCTTGAGGATGCGTAAAAAGAAAGTTTCTGCCTTAATTTATGCTGTTTGAAAGCCCTGAACTAGTTTTTTAAAACTTTATCCTTCAAAGGCATTCTTAATATTCAAAAAGACCTCGCTAATTAACTCCTAAAACTACCTCAAGTCCAACCTGCTTTTCCTGCTCCTTAGAAAAGTTTTAATTACACAGATTAAGCACTGGAATTCCAGCTGTCACCTTCCAAGAGCTTTTTTCCTTTTTAAATAGGGTGCTTTTGTGCTGATCTCTCCTTTGCTTTGAGCAGAGCTTTGGATGGGTTGTTTTTATGATGTAGCAGTTGCCTGTGACTATTAAAAATGATGTGACAGCACAGAAAGCACATTTAACCAGTTACAGGACAAGTGGCTCCTTCCTGACACGTTTGGACCTCTGGCCATCAGACTGGGCTCTGCCTAACCCTGAGAGAGAATCACCTGAGCCCCTGAGTGGTGCTCACAGAGCAGACCAGGCACTGCCATCGCAAGGGTGGGTGGTGGCAGGGGAAGGGACAGAAGGGCAGAGTTCCTTCGGGGTGAATTCCACCCCCACTGTGGCAACAATTAAACATCACAGGCTTCCCACACAAGTGCTGGAAATTTCTTTACTAGAAATACTCAGGACAGCTTGGCAGGGAAGCAGCCCCTGATCTGTGGCCTTTTTTCCAGCAGGAGGTTGGCTGAGGTGACCTCGAGGTCCCTTCCAGAACAGACCTTTCCATGGTCCTGTGAACAGGCATAAAATAAATGACCACCATGGACAGGAAGAAGGCCATAGGAGAGTATTTCAAAGGGTGAAAAGGGTTTTACCCGTGCAATTCCAGCTACCCTCACTGTATGAGGAATTACACCATACAGTGGAAAATCCACTTAGTTGTGAGGATGTCTCCTGATTCCCGGTGCCAGGCCCCCCATTCCAGGCTCCGTGGCAGGGCCAGCAGGTGCCCCTGTGTGCACGTAGGGTCAGTGAGCTCCTACAACATCCCATGTGCAGGCAGAGCTCTGCAGCTGGAACACCCAGCCTGGGCCATTCCCTGATGTCCTCTGGCCTTCAGCCTCGTGCAGGTCATGACCAGATCTGCCTGAGAGGCAGGAGCACACCGTTAGTGAGGCATGGAGATGCTGGCCCATTTCAAAATAGAATAAAAATAATTACTAATCATTACTAATACAACACCTTCTCACACACAGAATTGGCAGTAAAAATCTAAATTACTCAAATTATCTTTTAATCAAGGTCTAATAATATTTACTGCAATGTGCTCAGCAGGAAGCACTTTCCTAGTTCCAGCTCAGACAAACTGACCGGGAAGTGCACTTAGGAAATACAGCCATTAGTCACAAATGTCTCCAAAACACCCTGAGGGGAAGCAGACACTTCCCAAAAAACGTGGGGCAGAATTGGCACATTTCAGAGTAACAGAAAATTGATCTGTGGTGCAGATCCAGACCAACTCGGCAGAGATGTACAAGTGATCCAGAGTCAGGTTAATCCAGGCATCCTTCTCATCAGCTGATCATTCTTCCTGCTGCCACCTTCCAGTGCTCTGCAGGAATTCCCACTAAACCAGAGCTCTGCCACTCCCACTCTTCCCTCCTTCCTCGCTGCCCCGCTAGAGCTCCCTGTGACCAAGGCAAGCATCCCACCTGAACTTCAGCATCCCTTCAAACCAAGGCTTCTCAAAGAAGTTTTCTTCTGGTGAGATGCACAAACAGCATTCCCTTTAAACATCAGCATCTGCCACGTGTGATGCTTCCTATCCATCAATTTAATGGAGTGTTTTGATACTTAAAAAGAAATTTTACAGATAAGTAGATAGAAAGCAAAAAGAATTCAAAGGAATAATGGTGTATGGGTTATATCACTTTCAGATGCTTAATGGCTTATGAAACTCTGAGCTTCTGCTTCCAATATATAAAAAAGCAATTTAAAAAGTCCTAACACATAAACAAGAAAATTTGATATATTCTCCTAATAAATGAGTATGTTTTACAGGATCTTTTCTAAGTGTAGAATATATTGCATGCTTACACCAACTACCATCTCATGGAGGCAGGAAAGGCCCTTCCAGGCCCTGAAAATCAGAGACAGGAATGCTCACGTATGACCTGGAAGAGCACTTACAACCCCCTGCTCCTTCATCGAGCCCTTCCTTTCCAGTCTTTACTGGTACATTGCACTTACTTCTGCTTTGCCCTGGATGAAAGATTCAGGACTATGAATACAAAGAGTTCAGCAAGTTGAAGGACCACACTGGTTTTGCAAATAAATAAGCATCACTCAAAGTTGTGATTACAGTTTTGTGTTTCAATAGCTCACGTCTTATCTGGTTTTGTTTGGGTCTTTAAATCGATGAAAGGGTGCTGGCAGTTGTGATTAAGAGGTCAAGAACTGAATACAGAAGTTTTTTAATCTACTTTTTTCCTCAAGTAGCACTTCAGAGCCCTGAGTTCCTCGTATCAGCAGGAGGTGTGGGTGAGCACTGCCCCACGGCCAGAAATACAGGGACAAGCCTCATTATCACCCATGCCTGAAGTAAATAAACCCAATGGGAGTCCACATAATCCCAGCACATATATTGCCTTTCAAATTCAATAACTGCGTTCATTTCCTTCTTCCAAACTATCAATTCCTCTTTGAAAAGCTTAAAAAAAATTAAACATTGTTTTCTGGGTGGGTTTTTTTTGTGCCCGTGTTTTTAGGAAAGGGAGCCTCTTTTGTTGTTACACAAAAAAGAAGCAAGAAAGGTACTCCCTTGGACAGAGTCCGTTAAAAATCAGATTATTTCCACAGCATTCTCCTATTATTCACCTGCCTGTAAAATATGTACACTCATTGTCTCTCTTTGAATGCCTATTTTTATCTGACTGAGGCTATATGGTCATTTTTGTACTTATTACTGAGTTACTAAGTTTTTTTTTGTTGTGTCTTCTAAAGCATGTTTTTCTGTTCTCAAAAACTGGGCCACATGCCTCTGAGGAGAAAGTAGTGCATTATTTCATTCCCACCTTTTCTTCTTTTTTGGCATCTCTGAGGCCTGCTATGCCCAGAAGTGCTTCCACTCAAGCTGGACCATCAAATCAATTATCACAGCAGTCTGCTTCCTAAATATGAATGGCAATGAATGACAACAGGCAAGGCGAACTTTCAGCTTTGATTTGTCATTGGTAATGTACATTTTTTTGTTTTGTTTTATAGATGTTTGTTGGAGTGGCAATTTGGCCAAACTCTTCCCCCTGCTGTCTGCAGCTGCATCCTCTGGGTCCCCAGATGAAAAGCTTCCCCTCTGCTAAGCCAAAGACACGAGAGAAAATAAGACATATTCTCACCATAACAGTTCTCTTTCCTGCTTATCTTTTCTACAATCACTACTGCCAATGAGAAACAAAGCACAATGACAAACTGTTTCCATTCCTAGGTGCTCCCAGTTTCAAGGTGCAATTATTTTGACTGCTGTTGCATCATTTCACAACAGATCCCCACTTCCAGCAGTGTGTCAGGGCTTTGCAGCTGGAGCGAGCACGGCCTTGTGACAGCACTAAAAGATTAATTACTGCATGGAAGGACTTGTGTATAAGAGCTACAATACAGGACAATGCAAGCAAACACAGGAAATTAGGAAAAAAGAAGACGTGTCATCCCTTACTCACAGTCACAGTCTGAAATTCATGTTTTCCCGGATGAAAAACCATTTAGTCTTTTGCTAAGAAGAGAATTAAGGTATATAAATATAAAATGTGATTCTAAAAAATGTCTTTCGAGTGCTCTCCTTCACTGACACTACTCATTCAAAAAACCTACAAAGAATGAAATTTATATTAAAGCTTGGCTTAATTTTTGGAGAACTGATTATACAGTGTGGAAGGGGATTTTAGACAGGAACTGGGACACACACCCAAGAACTTCGGGGTGAGAACACTGCAAAGTTTGCATTACTGCCAGTATGTATAATCACAGTGGTAGTACAGGAAATACTGTACTGCCTATTTCAGTAAAAACCATTTCAGCCAAGGAGGCGGCAATTTATTTCTTCCCCCACAGACACACGAAAAAATAATAAAAAAATCTTGACTTACATCCTTTTGAAAGATTCTTTTGAGTTGTGAGAGAGCTTTGATCCTGCCAGGAAGGGAGGGTTAATGGTTCCACCTAGTGGTGTCCATGGACACTCGGCCCCAGTGGGCAGCACATGGACAACACTGGGAAAAGCTTCCCAGGCCCTTCTGCCCAGCCGCAGAGCTCCTGGTGACATCACTTCAACCCATTACAGTTTTCATGTGCTTATAGGTCCATCAAATATTTAAGGGATAAGCTTTCAGTTTGCACAAGTTATTCAGTCCAGTTATCCACCTGCTGAATGTGAATTTTCATTGCAAACCAGAACCCAGGCAGTGTCATTTTCTCCCTGAACTGTAAAGGCTCTTCCCAGGAGTCCCTTCCAATTTATTCATTCGCTAAAATGAAAGAATTTCTGCAATGAATTGTCAGAAAATTCTGTGTACAATATGACATTTGTGGGTCCTTTAGTTGTTTTTTTGGGTTTTTTTTAAAACAACTGCTCTCATCTATGGCCAAGGAGCAAGTTCTTCCTGGGTCAGACTGCTCAAGCAGCTGAGAGAAAAAGGGGTTTTGCTGCTGGGGGCTTTGCTGCTCTCCAAGGAAGCTGCTTTCATGCAGTGCCCAACTCACCCATCAGCACAGGAACCTGAGGACCATCACCCTGCTCTCACTGACTTTTATCTCCCCTCTGGCAGGGACACTCTTCAGTAAATGACTGACTTAAACTCACCTTTCTGTACGCCTGGGACTACAACAGATCCTTAGAAACAACTCATCACTTTCCTTCCAATAAAATACCATCCAGAGATACTGCAGATCAGCTAAATGAGGTCTGGGGGTTTTTATTTGCCTGGTAAAGTGTGAATACCTCACTTGTGAAGACATCTCTGAAATGGTCTTTTGGAATTACACGATATCCCAAAAATGCAGAATGTTACAAATGCTTGCAGAGTCTGATTTCTAACAGGGCATTTCTAAATACACGTATTTCAGAACACACAGGGCAACGAGAGCTTACACTAACCAAAACCCCAAAACAGAGAAATGGGAGCTGCAGCCACATCTACAAACCATTTCCTACCGCATGCAAGAAGGAAAGGAAGGCTTGAAACATTTCCTTCGGTGCTCCCCACTTCCCATCTGCCAGTTGTGGATTATGCTCCATGAGATAAATAACTAGTCAAGAGTGAAGAGCTGAGCTGCTCTCAGCACATCCCCGGGCCTGACGGGCTGACTACCTGTCAGATAATGTTGAAAGCAGGATTATGTCTGAAAAGGTTGACAGACCACAGATTTATCTCTCTAAATCAAACACTGTGTGTTTAGCTAAACTCAGTGAACTTTAACTAATTAGCCCATCATTACAGTAAATTCATACTGAATAATTTTCAAAAGGCTAAAGCCAGAGCCCGCAGTATTTGCACTTAACCTGAGGTGCTGAGAGTAACAGCGAGCTATTGTGAGAGATTTCTTCTTAAAAAAATAGCAAATGAAACCTTTTCATGCCAACTGCTCAAGGTGAAGCCCCTTCTAAAACAGACATTAAAAAATAAACAAAAATATATGTATATCTAAATAGAGATGAGCTCAGTTGCTCAAAGCCTAGTGCTAAAAACACCAAGGTTGTGGGGTCAATCCCTCTATGTCCCATTCACTTCAGACTTGGACTTGATGATCCTTGTGGGTCCCTTCCAACTCAGAATAGTCTGTAATTTCTGTGAGCTATCTATGTACAGAAAAAAGGAGTTTAAAGTGCAATCAAAAGGCTACACAGTCCCATAAATATAATATTTTCCAGTGGTTCTCTATTTTATATCACGTTGTAAATAAAGGAAAAGATACTGGGGAACAGGATAGACTTGAAGTCTATTATAAAGATATTCATATTGATAAGAAAAATCTGGTAGAAAAATTAATCTAAGATCATAATCGCAGAAAGACTTCCATAAAACAAAAAGATAATTTTAAATAAAAAACCCCATGTTTATCTTTCAGTTTGCAGCAGTGTGAAGGTGTTCTTGTTGGAACAGGTGATACATAACACGTGCAAGGATTGCTCAGGGAGAAGAGGAATCTCCTGTGCTTGGAGAGCCGGGGCCGTAACTCTGCCTTTGACTCCTCCGACTGTTCTCCTTTGTCTGCACTGATTTATGGATCAGGCCCTCACAAAAGAACAGGAAATATGATACAGGAGAGGTGGAGCTGCTCTTGGCCAGACAGAGAGAGTTTCCAAACTGCACTTGAAACAAAAAATGTGATGGGGGAGTCTCTGTCCAGCTGCCGAGTTCCGTACCTGCTGCTCCCTGATCAGTGTTTGTACAGAAAGGAGGAGGGAGAACTGCAGCCACCTGTTCTCTCTGCATTGCAGAAACCCCCAAAACCTTTCCAAGCCATGGAAAAGCTTCTCCTACACCACCACCAGCTCCAGGTGTGGTCGTGGCTGGCATGTG
This sequence comes from Gymnorhina tibicen, assembly GCA_013399875.1. Classification (NCBI taxonomy): domain Eukaryota; kingdom Metazoa; phylum Chordata; class Aves; order Passeriformes; family Artamidae; genus Gymnorhina; species Gymnorhina tibicen. Next base: position 762,180 of record VXAZ01003489.1, read on the forward strand.
AGGGTCACCCCGCTCAGAGTACCAGATTTACACGTACTCATCCTCTCCAGGTGATGAAGCGCTCGCCTGCCAACACTTACTGGGGTCTCAAACACCCAGTGCTGCTGTTCCTGTTCACTGCCACTCCAGTTCACATCACGTCACCACCCACATCAATAAAACACATTGCTGAGCCCATTTTTAGTAAGATAAACCAGAGCCCTCTCTGCATTTCAATTCCTGATACAATCTGTACAGAACACCAGCTGTTAATTTGATTTGTAGATGAAAGATTATCTCTTTTTTTTTAACAGAACTTCTGTTCACATTCAGTCCCTATTTGCCACTGCTTTTGTAACCAAATAATTGAGTTCACTTCTAAACATTCCTACAAGTGTTTCTTGTTTCCATACTAATTGCAACCTGTTAATAGCTGGAGCTGCAATTTCTTTTCTTTCTTGTATTCAGAGGCTTCTGTTGAGATTAAACTGCCTTTTGTTCACTTCCAAGTAAAATAAGATTCTTTAGGAAGGAATACATCTTCATATTTTATAAATGGAATAACAGACCATTAAATACTTTGCTGGAGCAGAAAGAGATCCCAGCTTCCATCTGGATTCATGGCACTCCTTAGAACATCAACGAAGTCAAACACAAGAACTTGGTAATGTGTTGTCACCTACATTTAAAAGTGTTGTACAGTTATTGTCTGAGGAAGTCTAATTAGAAGTTCCTAATTCTGCTTTTTGACATTCATTCCACTATACTCCTCCTTCATCCTTGGAAATAAAAAAAAAAATAAATTAAAAAATCCTTTTAAGAGCTCTTATTTTCATTTACAGCAAGCTGTGCCATATTCAAAACCTCTAGTTCTAAACCCTACGGAAGTTATTTTATGCTAGAAAACACAAACCGGTCAAACAAAACGCTTTAAATGTACTCTACCCTCTATCCATAATAGGTTCCTTTATAAGTTAATTTTAAAGAAGTCCTCACCAATCTAAAGTTGCAGCCATTGCATTTAAAGATGACAACACACACTTAAAATCCACAGATTCCCTTCCAGGGCTGCACTTCTGTGCATGTAACACTGCCTTATTATCAATATTTTGCAGAAACTTCTCTCTCAGATTGGTATTTCAGTGATCCTTTAAGAATCCTCTTGCATCATTTCTGAGATCTTTTGATCTTGTGGCAGCTTTAGGATCATTTCTCCATTTTTCCCATCATCCATGAGCCTCTTTGAAACAAAAGAAATGAACATGCAAGCATGAATTTGGTCTCTTTGTTCTTCAATACACAAGAACTGCAAAGAATCTGCAGGGCATGGGAGATGTGCTTGGAAAAATTACCAGACACATCAAGATTTGAGCTATTTTTGTCCTGTTGGAACAATCCTCTTCAGTTTGCTACCAACTCTGTTCATGACTACATGGGCCAGAGGACACTTCCAGGAGCTGGAGGCACTGAACAAAGGTTATGGGTGGGTTTGTTGTTGGTTTTTGTTCGGGTTGTGGGGGTTTTTTAGTATATTTTTTAAAATAAAATTTTCCTTCCAGTTAGAGACTTTAAACAGTTTAAACCTTTGCTTCCCTGAAAATGTCAACAGATTTTTTTAGGCCAGGGATTCTAGCCATACACAAGAACTGAAAATTGTCTGGAAGATGTTTCTACTGGCACCTGGAGGGCAAAATGTGCTCCAAAATCAGGCACTGGACAGCAAGCAAGAGAAGAACTGCCTCAGCACAGTAATTGTGGTGCTCTAAGGGGTTTCAAAAAGAACAATTGCTTAGTAAGAAACACGAGGGGCTTTGTTTTATTACTCATCTCCCCTGCCCTATAATAATTTGTTTAATGTTAAGTCTTACTTTTATTTATGACAGCTTACTGTATTCATCCTGAAAGGAAATAACAGGGCAAGTGTGTGGCCAAAGCAAGTCTGAAACCACCCCAGGAAATTGCAGAGCTGGAGTTCTGCAGGAGAACAAAACCTCCCAAGGGTGGCAAGCAATGAGCTGTATCTAGAAAACCATCAGCGATAATTCAAAACCAATCTTGACAACATGTGAGGCTTCAGTGCTGAAGAGTTGTAGGGAGCATTTCAGAGAGCTCTCTGAACATTAAATGTTCCTGGGAAATGCCAGCACAGCAAAACCCCACGGCTTTCTGCTCTTCTGGAACACAAACCAAACCCCAGCAGACCAGGGGGTACTGGAGCTGTGCAGGATGTTTTTGCCACAGATCTGAACACGTGTGCAGTGCTCTCACACACCCCTCCCACGGCCAGAGAAAGCTCTCAGGGGGTATTTAAATCCTGAGGTGCTGGCAGAGTGTGGCCAGTCAGGGGACAAGGCTGGCCTGGGCTACCAGTCCCTGGGCCACCAGGGCTGCAGTGCCTGCCAGCAGCGACTCAGGCAAGGACCAAAGGGTTTTGTGCTTCTCTCCCATGATGTAATTTTCCCCTCCAGTTCAGTCTTCAAGGCTGGGATTACAGAGCTTGGCGGCCCTGGGACAGCACCTCCCTCCCACGAGGAGCAGCTCCTCTGCAGGCTTCGTGTCCCACTGCACCGCTCGGTCCTCGAACGTTGCATCCTTCACCTCCTGTCCTACCAACGAGGCCTTCAGCACAAATGCAACTCCAGCAAACTGCTCAGACAGCTTTTAAAGGTTCGCACACCGCCCTAAATTCTCCCCCCTCGGTGCTGCAGAACTTCCTGATTCTGTAACAACACATTTTAAAAGATTTTCCTGGGAAGTTTAAGGACAACCCAGCAATGGATTCGTATCTGCTCACTTAGATGATAAGCTGCTACTGCTTCAAAACAAAATCGTGACTGTCTTCAGTGAAGAGATACCTGTTTCTGAAATGTACATTCCTTAGTAATAGTGTCTCTATTATTTCAACAGAAAGTAAACATTCAAAAGACTCCACAAACATAATTCCAGCTTCCTTCGGAGTGGTTATCCATTAGGAGAAAAAAGTGAAACTTCTAGTAAATCTCCCTTCAAGGTTTTCACTCTAGTAAAGTAGATTTAAAAATAAAATAAGCTTTGGTCAAATCCATCTTGTAATAAACAGATTCCACTTGTACAGAAATTGCGAGTCACCTTTGGAATGTCTGACAGGAGTGATACAGTATTTTTTCAGGAGTGAATCATCAGATCTAGGTGGTTTTTCTTCTTTTTTGGGTGGTTTGCCTTGTTTTGTTTTGGTTTTTTGGGTAAGGAAATAATTAATTAATTTCCAAGTTGTTGATGCAGCATCTTGCTGGATTTTAATCACCCCCAGTAATGACGGAATTTGTTCTTGTTTTCCAACTCAAATTCTGCTCTATGAAGTCATAAGGACCTTTTGGGTCCTCCATCCCATCGTTCTGGACATAATTCTTACAGAGCTTAAAGCCAGGTGAGCTGACAGTGTAACCTGATCACAAAACAGAAAACCCTGTGTCCCTCAAAGTTGAATTATTTCTGCCTCTCCTGAGGGAATACTGGCAATAATGGCTTTTTTTTTGCTATTATGTTATTTTAGAAATGTGTTCCCTTTAAAATGAAAAAAAAAAAAAAAATCACCCTCTGAATGACTGAACATTTTCCCTATTTCAGTGTGGGATGTCTATTTTAATTTGTAATTTAAATTTGTAGGGAAAAATGCAGGAAGGCTGACATTCCACTCCGGTAATATATTCATGGAATTACAGGCACATAGACAGTGCTGTAAAATTTTATATACTCGCCTTATAATTATTTAAATAGAATCTTTTTCAACAACAGAAGAAATACCCAATGCAACAAAAATGGAAGGAAAAAATACAGAAATCACAGAGAAAATGAGAAATGAATATAATGCAGATCTAAGGAAGAACTCCAGTAACTCTGTTATTTTTAGACATCCATCTGGAAGACACTGTACAGTATGTATATGGATTTTAAATACCAATATTATGACATTATATACCTCCATGAGAGGGTAAAGGAGATGAGCTAATGCACACACTAATAGTTATATTAGTGATAATGTTCTTACAAAATCTTCTATCAAAGCCTATTAAATCACTTTTTCCTCCGAAAGAGAAATCAGGTGTGTAACATGCAGAGATCTTGTCCTGAGACAAGCACAACAAATCACATCAAAGGTTAACTTCTGCAGTGTTTTGAAGAAGGCTAAATAAAACCAACTCGTTCAAGGCCGGCGTCTGGTTTTTACAGAACAGAGGCAATTCTAGGACTTGAAACTAGTTACTCAAAATACAGGACTATTAGAATTATTATTAATGTACATCATCAGTATCTCACATCTGGTTCTAGTCATCATTAAAAATAACTTCGCCCTAATTGCGGCACCCTTTAAAATGTAACAGCATTCGAACTGAAACAACCTAGCAATGCAAATGTCCTACAATTAACCAGCAAGGATGTGAGAGCAATTTTGGAACTACATACATTACAAATGTAACAGCTCAGCTACATTATGCTGAGGCAATAATGTGCAATAATTAGATGAACCACCTGTGCTGCAGTTTCAGAAATGCAACGGAGATACTGACAGGAGATTGGGTTTGAAATGATGATTGACCAGGTCTCAGCATGGCTCCTGAAATTCCAACTTCCTGCAGCACAACACCGACTGCACCCTGACGAAGTTCCTCGCCATGCAAAGTCAGGCCTGCAGGCTCTTAAGCCCAATATATTGTGAATAAATGGCCAGAGATGCTTTGCAGAAAGATGCAAAAAGTCACAGTATAAAACCAGCCAACAACTGCCAACACAACAAAACACCTCCCCCTAAAATGATCTTCTCCAAAATTCCTAGAAGCACAAAAAAAAATCAAATTGAGGACGAGGTGATACTACAAAATCTACACCACAGAACTGGTAACATTCTCCACTTGTAATTCGCTATAAAGATCAAAGCCTGGTTTTGGGCAGCACCCCTCTGGTGAGCACCACGGGAACAGCAGAAGTTTCAGCACAGGATGCAGGTGGCACTGCCCAGTGCACAGGGGGTGTCCCCCTCTGCAGAGCTTTCTCCAAAGGCACTGCTGGCCTCCACCTGTCCCTCTGCCCCTGGACACCTGTCTCAGGTCTTTAACTTCTCCTCTCACAGCTTATTAAACTAAAAACATCGGGAAAATAAAATTACTTGAGGCAACCAGCTGAGGTTCTGGCTTGTCACAGAACGACCCAAGTGCCTGCCTACTCAGGTGTATTTACTGCTAGGATGGTACCAGTACCTGTAACTGAGCATCCTTATTTTGGGCGTGTCGAACAGAGCATCTTCTTTTCTCCTGCTAATGCAACAAGAAAATTAGAAGTTTCATGATTTGCTCTGTTACATCATAACCCACAGGGTAAATATTGTCTTTGCAGGAAGGAAACTAATTAAGTTCTTACAGTTCAGATGACAGCCACAATTAAGAACTCTGGGCCAGTGTCTCCGTGCTGAGGTTGGGGGACTGTCAGTTCTACACCATGTGCCCAGAACAGGATGGAACAGAAAGCCTCCCTATCTACAGAATAACCATTTGGACCTAATGTCACTTAAATTAATCCCCTCCCAAGTCATACACTGCAACAGTGATTTTCATCTCTTTCCCTTCCATTCATTATGTATATATATGAAAATACTAAAGCCAATGTGCTTTACCTCAGTAAACAGTACTGCGGGAGAAAATTTTTCAAATAGAAGCGTTTCACAATAATTGCACGATAACAGTGTCAGCACTGACAAAGAAAATTCAAATGGCCAAATGCAAATTAAGTTAGCCTTGCATATCGTTCATTACTACTCGTGTAGTTGGTAAATGAATGCATGAATATCCTTTCTCTGCATGTAAAAGAAGTTCCTCTAACTTCAGCTACTGCATAAAGATGTAGCCAAAACTCAGCTATCAATCTCTGGAAACGGAGGCCTTCCCATCCAGCAGGACATACCTCATTAAAATAGAACAGTTTTCAGATTCAGCGTGAATTAAAAAATAAATAAATTCGGAACGGTGGGTGGCTTCCAGCTCGTACAAAATCCTCCCAGGTGACCTTGGCAGCCTCCTCCTGGATCGCTCTTTTGGAGAGCCTGTTCACTATGAAGAATTCCCCGGTTCTCAGAAAAGCTTTGTTTTATTTCTGAAAATCTATTTCACAACACAGGACATTCAAAAAGGCTTTTGGAATTCTAAGGGCTTTTAGGAGGTTCAGAAGCAACTGTGCCAAGTCACCTCTAAGAGAAAGAAGCTCCATAACAAACCCTCTCTGTGACTCTGGAGCTGTTCTGGGCTCCTGCAGAGTCCTGTGGTCAAACCAACACAAACAACTTTGAAGAAATAAATATAAATAAATACAAATATGTATCAAAATTTGAAGTTAAATGTAACACTGAATTTCAAGGTCTGGAGCAACTGGCAGCATCCTGCACGTGTCCAGCACGAGCTCAGATGTTCTGTGGTACAACCTGCAAATGCCATGAGGCTGCAGAAAAACCCACGGAACGCCCATCATCATTCATGGACAATGGGTTTTTAATTCAAAAGGCTCAAAGATTTAGAATTTTCTATTTTTGGCTCTTCGGACAATTTGATGAGTAAAGTAACACCAGGGCTGATTTTTAAAAATGCTGAAATTTGAAAAAGATCTGAAACTTTACAGGGAAAGCTTTTCCCACTACACTGAAATACACTCTGAAGCACACTAATAAAAGCAAGGGCTACAGAATTCTCCTCAGCCTGCGTAAGTTATTGAATGAACAACAAACTCAGAGGTAATTAGTTCAAATTACATAGCACCAGTAACTTTCTGAAGGACATTCTGCAGCACGTGCACATGGCTTTGCCATTTCATGGCACGTTTTCATTTATCAGGTAAAACTCTTGTCTTGGAAAATAAGAATACATTACATAGCAAACAACAGCTTAGCTTTAGATAAGCTAAGCAGCAATAGATACGAAGTCCAGAGCTCCCAGTCCCGTTTCTCCGTGCCTGTCTAGTTCACCAAACATTTACAAACACTTTACGTGCTCTAGGTCAACACATGAACAATCTCCTGCATACCAAGATTGGAAAATCAATTTTAAAGACAACAAATCAATCCTCAGCACTTGCTTCCGAGGAGGGTAACACGCCAACAGAGGTGAAAGCAATCACGCAAATGTACGGAATTCTCGAATTTCTGTCCTTCTGTCCACCCAGTCAGTGCTCCTGAGGTGTTCCTCGAGCCTCTCCATTCCTTGCACGCTCAGAGGTGCTGTCCATCTAAAAACCTGGAGAACGCAGTCCGAGCAGGCTGGAGCCTCTTTAGTCCCTTTTTCACCACTTCTCCTCCATCCTGCTTGGAAGGAGAATTCCTCTGAAATCTCACAGGAGGGTTTGGGCTGCAAGGGACCTTAAAAATCATCTATTTCCAACCCCCCTGTCATGGGGAGAGACACTTCCCACTGTCAAGTGAAACCTCCACGGATTAAAGCTGTTTCTGTCGTGCCAGGCCACCAGAAAAATGTAATTATCCAACACTACTCCTTTAATTACAAAAGCCATAAGACAAAATGCGGACACAGTAAAAATAGATTATACCACAAATACCTATTTTTAAGCAGCTTTGGGACTGTTTATGGAGCTCTCAGGACTCAGGTAATTTGCTGGGATTCGATTTGAACGGTGCCCGTATTTATATTTAGAAGTAAAAGCAAATTTAAATCTACAATAGTGCCGTGATGGCAAAATGAGTAAATTTATTATTGGTGATCCTGTTTAGCTCTTGCTAATATAGATGTGGTAATTTTGAAGCACTTGGAGCACGTGTGAGTCTCATTAGTCCACAATACCCGACTGTAAACAAAAAACCTGCATTATACAACTGAATAGCAAACATGCTTTTAAATACTCAGCTCCTAAAAGCAAAAATGTTTGAAAAGATGAAGAAATAAGTTTAAAATACAAACTGATTTTTAAATGAGAAACTTAAATTTCTATAGTCCCATTATGGATAGTTCCAACTTCATGGCAGATATTTAATGTTAAGGATCACTGTTCCTCTGAAAGACATTCTATTGAGCACACATTCAGTGCACCTCCCACATCCTTGCATTTTAACATTTGTAATATTCTCATCAATTCACAGATGTAAGCATATCAAAACCCAGCTGATTGAGACAACTGTCACATACAGAATGACTGACAATGCTTTCAGGAAAGCAAATTTGCTTTGACTGAAGGTTTTTATTTGAATGTGGTTCAGGTAAATGAGGGTTGTGCACCCAGAAACTTAACTAACCCTCAAGATTTTATGTAATTTAATCAGTGCAAAGGTAAAATTAGTTTTGCAAGGTAGACAAGCAAGAGCGAGTCTTTGAGCATAGCTCTCTCTCCAAGCAGTAGACACAATATTCCTAAAATTATGATCTTTTTAATAGAATTCTGATGCAATGTAAAATATGGACCTACTTAAACAAACCCATATCTTAAATTAAAATGTCTGAATGCCATATGAAAATTATCAAAAATCATTAAAAAATAGTAGCACTATTACCACAACTCCTTTTTCTCTTGAAAAGAAGTTAAACAAGGAGTGGAAGCCCTTCAGGTGGCTCCCATCAAAGATTCAAATCAGATGCTGACACTGAACCAGGGAGGTTCACTGTCTCCCTTTCACCCTCAAGGTGTACTCCTAGTTTGGAAATAATGCCAGTGTAGCAGCTGATTCGATTTTGATGCATGAAGTAAAAGCCATTCCAAAATGTTTACTGACAGAGCACAGGAAACAGTCGATAAATCCAGCGTACACTGAGATCTAAGGCAGAAGAAGCCGCATCCCTGTCCCTTACAGCACTGCACTCCCAGCAGTGAGAGCCCACAGAAACAATGTCCAGGGCATCGGGGAGGTTGCCAGAGTTTGTGTGTATGGGAGAGGGCACTGGTTATGAACATTTCTTAAAGAAATTAAATCCCACGGCAAAAAGCTTCGCAGCTTAATAGAAAGAACCCTAGCAGAATAGCTAGCTCTGTGCAGGATTTGCTTAAACTAATTTAGAGAAAAATTATTCCTGAATTGGTCTTTTAATAATTTCATATTCCAGGCCAGGCAAAAGGGCAGGGATTATTGTGCAACAGCAGTGCTGGATGCAGATTTTCACTGGTACCCTGGGACAAATGCTACCTAACACTGATCCTTGTTACACCAATATTGGCCAACTTGCAAAATGCAAGTGTATTTTTGGAAGAGGAACCAACATTTCTAGAAACTGATTTCTAATTATTATTTTACAGGCTCTATAAGCAAAACAATCCACTGAAAGGACAATCTCTCTCCCTAAAATCCAGTGGCTACAAACAATAAAGATGGGGAGTAATAAGTTCAGGAGAGAGAAACCACACGTTTTTGCACACTGAGAAGTCTGCAGAAGAAAGAACACATAAGAGTAGAATGAAGTGTAAAGCCAGGGGAGTGGGGCAGGAATTTATTATTATTACTTCCATGACCTGGTAACAAACCCGTTTTTACTGGAAAAGTCTCAGGTTGTAATGCAACCCATTAAAGTGTAGCTTTTCATTTACAGGTTTAGCAAACAAACATCATGCAGTTAAACGTATTTGAAATGCGTTTTATTTCTCTAAACCTGCCTGTACATTTCACCATTTGATTTTTCCCCAGCAGGAGAACTGCAGTGTTGAGTAGTCCCCCTGTGTTCTAGAGGAACAGAGCACCACTCCCTTCCCTTCTCCACCTCACCCAGGCTGAACATGACTGGAAATATTTTACAGACAGCACCATGTAAGCACAAACATTCTACAAGGACAGCAGCAACCTCTGTCAAAAAGGCAAACTGAAAAGGCAGAATGACTGGTTGTAAGCCTGTGGTAATTGCAGCTCTGTTATCCAAATTAACTAATCCCTCCTAGGTCCAACCCACTCAACTAAAGCTAGCAGGGAACACACACAGGGGGATTTTTTGGCTTGCTTTTTTTTTTTGCAAAGTTGTGGGGTTTGAGCCAAACTGATCAAAAACGCCACTAGTAGTGATAGCACAGTTTGTTCCTTTTGAGTTACATTTACTTTGTGAAACCACTGGAAGAAAACACAACAAAAGCTAAATTTCTGGGATCTTCTGGTTGCATCCATTGTGAGTGTGTGAAACCTCTCTGGTTTTAATTTCCACCATGAGAAGATGCAAGCAGAATACACAAGTTTGGAAAAAGACCGATCTAGAGCACGTACATGAAAAACGTACACAAGTGAACCCACTGTACTGCTGAGTTGGGGCACTTTGTGGGTTTTTTAGGGGTTTGGAGAGAGGTTTTTTGCCTTTCTGTAGCGGCCACCTGTGACCAAGTAATTAGCAAAACTACAACAAGTGAGCAAGCAGAAGTCGTTCTAAACTACAACCACAGCTGACACAGAAAAATGACATCTGTGTCCAAACAGGCAGAAAACAACAGATTTCCCCAATCTCTTCTTTCCATGGCTTTTATTTCCTTTTTCCCCCCCCTTCCACGGAACCAGAGGAGGCACGGAATTAATTGTTTTTTACAATGTCTCTGGATGGAGCTCTGCAGGACAGAGTGGCACCAATGAGGGAACTGTCACTGCTCCTTCTGGTTTTGAAGGAGCGATGTGGGAGTTCGTAAATATGGTCCCAGGTTTTTCATGCTGTAGCTGTAGTTCACTGCTTAGAAACATCACAGCCACATTTTCAGGCACCTTTTGGTGTGCAGACAAGTTACTCACTATCATGTATGTTTCTAAACCACATGAGAAAACGTACACGAAAGTTTAAATTAGATATTTGACTGGGACTAACATTTATTGCCTCCTATTCTAAATTTTTAGCTACCCCTGAAAATTTTACTTTATGGTCTTCACTTATAGAACACTGACAGGTGGCCAGAGTTTGGAAATGGAAGACCCAGCCCTTTTCTCACTGTGAGCTCCCCAATCAGCTCCTTACATTTCAAAGCCAGACCCCACTGGAACATCAACTGACTCAATGACATTTCAAACACAGAAGTCAAAGTAACTACGTAAAACAGAACATCAGTGAAAGGGATTTTTAATTAGCTCTGTCCCCTGTTTTCCCAGAGGACTCCCTGGTTTTGACTCAGGTTCAATCATCTTCTCGGTTTCCTCAGCTGCAGCAGATTTTGTGCCATCTCCTCTGGTCCCTGGGAAGCTTTGCTTTGTCACCACTTGGTGACAAATGTCTCCTCAAGTCACAACACAGATAAACCATCTCTCAAAATGATACTTCTCAAGATAGGGGAAAAACCAAATTTTGATCGAGGAGTTCTTTCACATCTGATCTGAGAGCAGAAACAAGCCCTGAATTAAGAATGATACTGCAACTGTAGCAGAATTCACTTCAGAGTATGAACAAATTAAGTCACTTATTTTTATTTTTTTCATAAGATCATGCATATGGCAAATTAAAAATAATTATGCACTATCTTTGCTATCTAAAGAGGGTAATAGAATTTGCCTTTACTCTTCTGTTTCTCTAAAAAAAAAATCATCAACCAACATGAACCTAACCCCAGCTCACTGAGGATTAGGTGGATAAACATGGCTTATTTATGACTCTATTTTGCCAAACATATCCAAACCAAGATTTTGATTTTAGGCCAAATAACTTCAACTGTAGATTTTTTAAGACTGTATTTTTTACTGTAAGACATGTTTCAAATGAAAAATCACGAAAGACAGTTACCATGAGCTTTGATGAAAAGTAAAAGCAGAGTAAATGCATTTCACAACCTGTGTGCCACTGGCAGATCATAAGCAGAGAAGTGAACAAAGCAAACGCTGCCACTGATTAACTTCTCAAATTTTCTCAAAATCAGCTTTGCAGGAAGAAGCAATTGCTCAGTACACCAGAAAGTTCAGCCCAGTGCTATTGTCTTCCTCAGGAAAACCAAGCTATCTTCGTGTATTTTCACTTTTGAGAGTACAAATAGTGTAGGTTCCTACCAAAGCAGAACACACCCAAGAGCGGTGCTTGGGAATGATGATCAGCTGAACACTCAAATTCTTACTTGTTAAGAAGCTAATATTCTTCATGGCACCACCTACAATAAATGAATTATACTTACAGTTGTAAAAACTAAGCATACTTAGTGCAGGGGTGTTTAAATGCCATTTCAAACACAACGGGAGCCCTTTGAGCACACAGTAACCCGGAGACAGAGCTGCAGGTTAAAAATCCGTGATCACAGAGACCGCGCTGGGTTTTCACAGGAGCTCAACGCCCAACAGCAGCCCAGCGGTTTCCAGTGAAAACTGTTGGTAGATCTTTGCCAAACCACTTCAGCCCGCTCGGTTTGTAACTCAGAGTTTACAGAAATTCTCTTACCTTGCGCTCGTGGCGTTCGTTTCCTGCGGTCCCTGAAAGCTGCTCCCGACTGCAGGGCCTCCAGCAGACTGTCCATCACTCCTGTCTCATCGCCCTCTGCGAGCAGCAGGAAAAGAACATTAAGATCAGTGCAACTGAAAGCAGACTTTAGAAAGAAAAAGAAGCAAAACAAGTGTTGTCACTTTTCCGTGACGCCCCCGAGCCAGAGGCAGCCACGCCTCGATGCCGCGGCTGCGGGCAGTGCCGCAGGTATCGCTGTCTGCTCGGGGCACGATGCTCCATTAGGCACAATTGGTGCCAGTCCTGCTGTTCCTTCACCTGGAGCTGTTATCCTGTGCATTACTGATGACATCTTCAGCGTGCGGACAGGCAGCTGCTGCCGAACGGCGGCTGCTTCGCTGCTGAAGTATTGGAAGGCTTTTCTGAAGTGGGAACGGGTCAATTTAATCAATGCACGTGGAAAACTGGTGACACTGAACGGCAGGAAGTTCAATACTGCAGTACAGAGAAAATATTTTATATCCTGCCTCCCAGCTTCATGATTCACTAAATCTTTGGAAAGAAATTATCTATACAATCAATAGCACGGATGGTGTTCAGGTAACGTAAGGGAAGAGTGAAGAGGGGATGATCTTTCAGTGAAGTAAATGGTGTAACATCTCCTAACAGCTGAATTTTATTACTGCTAAATTTTTTATTTTGCCTTTTTCGTATCCAAGCTAACTCGCAGCCTTTAAATTGCTGGACTTTATGGTGCATTATGGAAATCTGGGTAGAAAAATTACATCTTTTTATATATGAGTCTTTACATTCCTTTGCATTTCAGTCTGTAATAACAGCTGATAGCAGCATGAGAAACAGAGGTCAAAGAACTCCAAGGTTACAAAACTATTGATGAATGCCTCTTTCTGTTCCCATACCTGTGTTATAACCCAAAGCTAAAATATAGGTTAGACTCAGCGGGTAGGCGGACATTTTATTCACATCTCTCAGACTTCAAACTAATATAAATTTCCCCATCTGGGAATGGGAAGATCATTACTTTATGCAAAAAAATTACATTAGGGTAAAAAACTTCTGACTCACACGAAGTGTAGGAGGTTAAATGCACATTTAAGCTCTCAAATGTTCAGGTTTAAAAGCAGCTTATTAATGAATAAGCTGTTCTGTCCTGGTTCTCTATTACATTCAGATTTATTAGACTCAATCCAGGCCTGCTGTAAGAGCACACCTAAAACAGTACCTGGTTCACATTTCTACAAGGTGATCATTAGAATAACTACTTGATAACTTTAAATTATACATCAACCTAACCTAAACCAGGATATACACACTGCACAACACATCCATAAAGGGCTCTCCAGTGGAAGAGGAAAGGGAGCAGAGCAAGTGCAGAAAGCAGCTCTGAAATACCTGTTTTAATTACATTCCCTCTAAAAGCCTTAAACAACTAAGCTCCTGCAAAAAATAAATAAGCAAATTAGCTTCTCTCAATTCCCACTCACATACAAGGCCAGAATTTCCTCTAAACTGTACAACATAATTGTTTTTCTTTGTGCTTCTTATCCTACCCACGCTTACTCATTGATTTGTTGTTGGCTCTGTATTAAATTTACCTTCAAAATCAAAGGTCTGTGAATACACTTTGTCCAAATTAATACACATCAAGTTGGTCTGAAACATTTAATGCAAGTGACTGCAGACCCAGAACTAGTTAATATCTTAGAATATTTAATGTGTAGAAAAATTACAATATTTTTCGATCTTCATTAAAAGTAAGAGTTGGCAGAGTTTATTAAAAAAGACAAAATCTCTTCAATACTTCATGAATGTTTATGCAGCCTTCCACTTCTTTTTTGCTGAGTGTGCTGCTCTACCCGCTAATTACTGCAACTGCCAAAACCCACCCTGGTTTTGGGATGCCAGAATATACAACATAAAACACACATTAAGGAGGCTCTAGGACACAGGGATGAGATTTTTAACTCCTCAAAGTAAAACTCGTGCAAGGTCTGACCTCAGCACTGCATTTCAATCAAAGTCTTCAGGCGGTTGAGTGGGAACTGGACACAGAACTGCATTTTCAGGGAGCCTTGATTAAAACTGATAAATAAAATCCAACAGAAATTTCAGTCTTTCCCTACAGTTCTTGCTGCAGTTCTTCACACAGTACCAGTTATCTCCTCCATGTGTCTTTTTTATACCACCCACAGCAACTTGTAGACACAAATAAGAAACAAAAACTGCCAGAAGTTTCAAAATGAAAAAACTTATTTCCAACATTTCTGTCAGCAGAAATAAAATACATAACCATTCTTTCTCTTTTAGATATCCTTCACTGTACACAGGGACAGGAGCTCCATCCAGAACAAGTCATTTTCTTCCTCATTGTTCCTTCTCCAAGTTGGCCCCAAGCATTTAAGAGAGACCAAGTGTGTGGAGACATGCAAAAAAGAAATTGGCAATTTGCTTTGATTGGCCTTAGCAAAGAGCCAGATCCACTACAGGTGTCACAGAGGGCTGCAAAGGCAAAAGGATTCTCAATCATTAACTGATGTGTTAACTACAAGCCCCGTTTGTTTTAATTTGGATTTGACACTAATATCCTATTGCAGCTTTAGTTTAGAGATCCAAACACGTGGGTGTGTTTTTAGGAGGTTACAGAAATACTCATCCTCTTGCAGGTCCTGTGGTGTAGACCAGTGTTACTCAACAGATTTGGGCAACTTTTAATGATAATAATAAAGACAAAAATAACTTTCTTCTTCCAGAGAACAATATTACTGCTCCCTGCACTGCTGAAAACACACAACATGCATAAGATTTGGAGTAATGAAATCAACTGAAATAATAGAATGAGTGTGTGTAACTTCATGGGCAAGCCAGGAGCTCTTCCACAGGCAATGCCCAAGAGCTCCAATCTAAGGAGGAGGTGACCAAAGAAACAACGATGACCAGTGAGATAAACAATCAGGACACTGTTTCCAGGAGCAGTGGTACACAGCTTCATTCCAGCGTTCACAGAAGAGGAATCACAACTGGAAAAGCCTTTCACATAACCAGGGGAGTGGGTTCCATCGTGAAAAGCCTGAGGCAGCACAGTTTCTTTAGACTACATAAAGCAGCCACTGAAAGGATGTAAGAAAACCTCCTTCTGTGCTTTAGAGTCTGTGCAGTCCCAGCAGAGCAAGCTCATCCACCAGAAACCCTCCTGGGGCCAGGAGTGCTGAGGAGCAACAGCGCAGCACCGAGGCTCAGGCACTGCAAGCGCCCCTGCAACCAAACCTGGGGGTGCTGGGGTCTCCTCTTGAGGTTCAGGTGAGATTTGTCAGGAAGCAATATTGACAAAAAGGACCTGACTCTAACTTAAGGGTCATATTTCAGGAGGTGCCAGCTGCTGGAGCAACTTGGGACTACAGAAACTGCACTCCAGGTGAAGCCACAGAGCACAGCCACGCATCCACAGCATGGTCCAGCTCCCACGTACCTGCTCCCCTCAGCTCACATGCACGGCCCTTAGAGGCCCTGGGACCGTGCTCTTGTTTCTGCAGTGTTTTGCTGCCCTCCCTTTCTGTTCTCTGCACTGATTACTACAGGAGTACTCACATATTTTGCTGGCACACTTTTATTTTGCAGTATTTTCCACGTGCACGTGCAAAATATCTTGTACTCGTTATTACGAATCGCACACTAATGTAAGTTAATAATAGGTGTAGATATTGCACAGTTGCTTGGGCAAAAGTTTACAGGAATTTTACAGGAAACTTCTCATAAATTTGGGCCCTTACTGGAAGAGTCCAGTAAAATACACATTAGGTAACACGTGCTGCCTCCTGCGGCTCCAAAGGATTTGAAAATTATGCTTCTATTCACATCTTGCACTACCCTGTTTTGCTTTGAACTTTTAAGCACTTTTCAAAGTCTAATGTGTGTCCTGTAGAAACTTTTAAACGAGACTTCTTATTCATAACCAGTACCAGAATTTTTAATTGCAATATATTCACTTAAAAAGGTCAGCTTCCAATGTCGTTGGGAAAGCGTGTTTTTGTGTTCTCCTCATATATTTGCATTTTATTCATTTGCTAAATTCATTTTGCATGCATAATAAATATCTCCAGGAAGCAGTCTTCCTCGGCAGTTTGCAGCAGAGTGGTGTCTCATGACTCTTTATTTATTTTTTAATTAAAGGAGAACAAGTTAGGACAGTGTGACTAAGAAGTGAACCCCTATCTCACAGCAGTTTACAAAACAAGGCAAATCCTTGCTGCCACGCCAATTAAGAATATTGTTTATAATAACTTGATCTCAGGCTTGCACGAAATTAATAGAAGGAGGAAAAAAAAACGTGCTTTGTTGCACTGGCAGGCTATTGAAAACAATGTCTGAAATGCCCATTTTTGTCTTTATTGGCAGAAAATGTGCCAGTGGTCGAGGTCTGCTGTGGCTTCACTGAGATGCACCCTCACAGCCCCTGGGGCCTCGCCCTGCCAGGGCCACTGGCAGCACACCTGAGAGAGGCTGTGATGGGAATTCCCTGGAACAAATGGAACAGATTGCCTCTGGCTGGGAAGGAAAAGGTTGCACAGCCCACAAAAAAACCAACCCAAAAAACCCCCCACATGATACCTGACTAATTGCACCTGTAAATGAAGTTGTGCTGCAGTTTCAAGGCTACATTTAAGCCACGGTACCCAGCTACTCTTCATTTCTGTGATGAGCAGGCACAGAAGGCAGAACAAAACCATCAGTGCTTTCAGCACAGGGTAATAATCTCCTTTTAAAAGTTCCTTATAGTTGAACACCGCCTCCAACATTTTAGGGAAAAAAAAGAGTTTTGGGAACTCATTTTGAGGAAAGGGGAGTTCTTACATTTTTGATGACTTCTTACTTTTTTTTATTTTTTTACATACCGGTGATGGTTTTGACCAGGATAGAACCCATTTTCTTCACAGTAGCTGGTGTGGGGCTGTGTTTTGGAACAGTGTTGATAGTTCAATGCTGACAACTGCCCTTACACAGAGCCAAAGGTTTTTCTCCCACCCCGATTCTCCTGAACAAGCCTTATACTAAAGCTGATCAACTAATTATTTCTGAAATGCTTTTTAATATTGTAAATTCTACAAAATAGTAACTCTTATATAGCAGTTACATTGAGATAAACAAAATTACAGCCACTTTCAAAATTAATAACAGTACCTACTTTTTGAAGCACAAATAATTTCTCTGAGGAAAAGCAAAGTTGAATTTGCATAGACAACTCCCTGAAGTTACTACTTGTTACTGTTCTGTAAATAGTCCCCAAGAAACCTACTTTTAAGAGAAAAGAATCCAATTGTTCTATATTTCTTCCCTGCAATTATCCCAAGCTCAGATTTGGCAGTTTAGTAATTTCTCCCCCTGATAAGCTCTCTCAGTTGGAAGGTACCATATGGGCCATATTCATTATCAAACCCAAATTTTTCCAGAGCAAAACATTCAAAGGTGAGACTAAATTTCAAGCTGTAATTTCTTTCTACCTTCCTGTCCATACTCACATCTCCTTGCATTTCTCTGGAGCTGCTTCTGACCCATTTAGCAGCAGTTCAGTAATTCTGACACTCACCCCATTCTCAAGACGGCTTCAAACTCCTGCATAAACAGATCTTACAAAGTTTTTTAGCAACTCCTGCAGAATTGCTTTGAAGGAGAAAACTCAAAGCTCACCCTGGTTCTATGGATGCTCACCTTTAAGCATAATGCAAAGCTCAATCTATTTTTTGTTCTGTGAATATTAGATTTCAGGTGGTGTGCAGCATATTCAAACAGACCATCCACATCAATAAGAAAAATAATGACTTCCCAAAGGAATTCGAACATTTGCCTCACTGACATCCAGCACCATAAACTAATAATCTTTAAAATGTAAATAAGACCCGAGTTTTACCACTCCAGGTACCCCATGCAATCACCAGCCAACACATAAATTCAAAAAGACATTTACAAAATAACGTGGAACTCGTAATAAGCTTAGTATGAATTTCTGTTTATGCCAAAGGACGTGGAAGGAAGACAAACCAACCAGAAAAGCACAGAATCACTGGAAAACTGCAGCAAAAGCAACCTCTGGAATTATATCCTGCACCAGTGCAAGCAAAACACCAGTTCCAGGAAACACAGCAGAATTATTGCTCACTCTAGAACACACCAGTCTGAACAAAAAGCACACGAAATCTTATATAGGGGTACTTGAGAAGGGAAAGGAGGAATATCCATCCAGCACAGAACTTCACTTGCATTACCTTCATCCGCATTAGGGGAGAATGTTAATGTGTCTTCAAAACAATTAATTCAATACTAATTGGGACTGAGGAAGCTCATTCTATCTTTCATCCTAATACTGGTAGTTAAAAGGTGATTTTAATTGCCATAGTAATCAGATGTAATGAAGAGCAAAACTGTTTCTGATTAAATAACATTTGCATCAGAATTGCTGTTAGACACTTGGCAGCTCCCAGAAAGCTGAGTTCTCCAGTTCCTTTTCTCTCCCTCTGCTTCAGACGTGCACGCAGAAGCAATGCTGCAAGAATTCTGCAGATGTGAAATCAGATGGAAAGCCATGAAAGGCTTCTCCTCCAAATTCATCTCCCATAAGGAGAAAGAATGGTTCATGATTTGGACTGTGAAACCTCAGATCTGGAGGTATGTGCATGAGGCACTTAAACCTTTCCATGCCTCCAAACTTCACCAGGAAACCTGGTCTTTTCACCTAATGCTAACAATCTTGATGACCTTTTGGAATACTGATTCTTACACAGCTTTTCTATATTTTTGTGTTCATCTTTAAATATTTTGGAATGTCCAGCAGGTTTTTTATCAGTTTACGTGTGGTGTTTATGTGGCAGCTCAGTTACATAAAGCACAAACCCACCAAACTGAGTAAAGTGCTCTTCAAAATCCTGCCAAGTGTGAGTTCCTTCATCACTAGGAGTTACTCAGAATGATCCTTGATTCTGGCCACACTGTGGTTTTCTACAGTTACACCAAGAAACAGACATTAATTTTAGCAGTTAATTAATTAGAACTAATCTAATCTGGATTCTCCAGTGACCACAAAAAAGTTGCCACTGAAGAGTCAGATAACAGGAAAAATACTTACTACAGAGCTACACAAAAAGCTGGAAAATGCAGGAACCCAACTGCTCTGACCTCAAAGGCTGCAGCACCGAGTTCAAATTTGACTCTGGGATATCCAGAGGAAGAGCTGAGAGACGGTGAGGTTAAAATCAGCCTTTGGGTGAAAATCACCTTGTCAAAATGACAGCTTGAGAGGACATCTGCCTCCTTCCTCTGAGTCTTCTGTGTCACATTCACTTAGACAAATTTACAAACTATTTATATAAGCAGCAATGAGCACACAGAAGTAACTGCACCAAGAAAAAATTAGTTATTTGGCAAAAATAGTCAATTGAATATCAATGTCATGGAATCCAGGGGGGGATGAAGGTTTAGCCCTCCTCCTACCACAGCAGCAGAGTTGTAATATGTGAAATGGATATTTCAATATATTTAGAAATAGGAAGAAAGTATTTTAGAAGTATTAAACTAACTTTGTGTCACAGGTTTACAAACATTAATTATTTAAATGACAGTTTTGGTGCATTGGGCCATGTAAAGACATTCATATATTTGCATTTTCATTAAGAGAGGACTAAAATGCAAAATTAAACTTCAGTTGTATCAGGAAAAGATTTTCATGATGGCAAAAAAAAAAATGCCATCAGTGCAGTGAGGCATCTGTGCCACTGCTCAGAGCAGTCTGCCCTCAGCTGCCTGAAAACTGAAGGGATAAAGAAAAATGAAGGTGAGCTCTCAGGACTGAGTTTGAGGCAATTTTGGAAGTTGTAACTTCAAGCTGAGAGCTACAGCCCTTAGCCCAGCCCACGCCACTGACAGCAGCATCCAGGTGGGCTTTGCACACTTCTCAGCAGCTCACAAAACATTCTGGCTGCACGGGCTCGAGCGGTGGTTCAGAGAATCCCTCTCAGCGTGTCCTCGAGCACTCTGGCAGAGGGAGGGGGATGAAGGGTATTTGGCTGGTTCTTATCCCACTCACAGAAAAGTTCCTGTCCATATTACTATGGACTCTTTTTTTGGGAGGTGGCAGATATTAAAGAAATATTAATATTATGATGAAAGAACGGTTTAGGAAAGTCTCATTAGAAACCTTCAGCAGTTAAAATTTCACAAAGCAAAGAAAATGTATTTATGCATCCCCTGTGTTTAAATTTCGTGTTTTGTTTACAGTTATACTGAAAATAGATTAATCTTTATATGATCTGGTATTAAAGTTTGTCACCTTTACAAAACAATGGATTTGCTCACTAAACCTTCTGCTGCAGGATATTCCATGCAGTGGCACTGCCAGTTCAAGCAAGGCCAACAGGATTTGTGGTGCCACTGCAGAAGGCCTCCAAAAAGCAAACAGTGTTTTTTCCCTGAGCAGGGCCTGTGACATGGGTAACAAGGACAGGTGTTTCTATAGCTGGGTCAGATTAGCAGATTAACACAAACTCACAGAAACTGAACAAAAAACCACAAGTCATCTCTTGCCTAAATCCAATTTACCACCTCTCCTGCAATGCCTTCTGGAGTCAGGCAGGTAAAGAATCGAGCCTGTATTTTACAACCTTCTGGAAATCTGCACAGCATCAATATCAAGCCCACCCCATTCCTTCTGCTTTCTTCCCTTCCCCTCTCTCAGGGTGGCCTCATGTGAAATACAATATTCTCACAGCTGACAAGCTCAACACGTTGCTTTTTACCGTGCTGAAATGTCACTCTGTACTCAGGCTCCAAGCTCAACTCGATTTTCCAGCTCCTAATAGGACTACTGGGAGAACATCCATTCTAACACAGACCCCCAAGCCCAAAAAGAGAGACGTTAATTGCCACAACACCTTGATTATAGAGATGTTTACAGAATGAAATGAACAACAAAGCAAGTAAGACATTTCTTCTTGGAAGTCAATCCATAAGGAAAAAAAAAAAAAAATCAACTAAGTGCTACAAATGCAAAAAAGCCAATAATTCACACCAAAACGCCCTGAAAGGAACACTGCACGTATTAGGTGGCAGACATGGAATGACACCATCAGGTAGGCTGAAACAAAACAGAATTTTCCATTTTGAAAAAGTGAACTTTTTTTCAGCTTTCAGAACAGTCAGCAAGTATTTCTCGTATTGATCAGAAATAGCCTTCGGTTTGTTACTCCTGACCTGGTTTGGCCTTTAACAAATCCCTGTCCTAAAAATGATGCCTTACCTTTGTTCATGTCAATCAACTGCTGCTTCTTCTTCTGTCGCTCCAGCCTCTCTCGCTCTGCCTTCTCCTTGGCCAGCTTGGCTCTCTTCGTTTTCTCCTCCAATTCTCTTCTCTTGTTGTTTTCTTTTAATGCCTCCTGCATCAGATGAAATGAATATGAGTGCCTGTACACTGAGGAAAACCAAAATAACCTGGTTTGCACAGATCCTGTGTTTACATGCAATGAGAGGGAAAAAAAAAAAACAGGGACCTGACCCAGTACTTGGAGCATCCCCAGAAATCTTGGAGGAAACATAACATACCACATTATTTGTACACATGAGCATTGCTGATCAAACAAAGGAAACTGAAATAGCTTTGCATTTATGGTGAAAGAAAAATCATTTGTTTCAGCAGCAATGTGTTTGTATTTTTCCCTATTAAGACTGCAAGTCCACCTTAAACCTGTGCCACGCTCTTAGGAGGGATGAGTGGGGATGAAGCCAAGTTTCCACTGTGATGGAAATTCAATTACAAGTGGCTGAAACTCAGGTACTAGAATTTAAGTTACAAATCATCAAAACTTTTTGTTGAAATAGCCAGTCTGGATCACTACAATACAGGAAACACAGGAGAAATGAAGAACAGCTGAATTTACAGATTATAGATCTCTGAGCTAACAGGTTATACAAACTAGTAACTTACAAATCCAGGACTCCCAAATGCTTCCAAATGCAGAATATTCATTCAAGCAAGGGACAGCATCTTTCAGGGTGCAAATGCCATTTCAGGAGCTTCCTGAGGTCCAAGAGCCCATTTCAGCCCTTCCCTCACAGCTGACCCCGTTCTGCAGAGACTCTGCACACCAGGTCCTGGTGATGGCACTCATGGCCTCACCCCAAACTGCACCAAGAGCTGCACTCAGTGCCCCACCACAGAGCCAGCTGCACCAGAAACACCTTTTCTTTCAGGACAGGGGGAACTAAAGGGCAAAATCAATGTTTAATCCCTTTTGGTTGTGGACAGTTCTGTCGCTGCACATTCAATCACACTTGACAGAGATTTCATTTTCCTGCAACTTCCCAGGCTGTAATGGAAATAAGTGCCCCCAATCTTAGGAGAGAAAGCAAATATGAAATGTCAGGGTTGCACTGGTAGCTCACTGCCATTGACATGCTGTGATTAGATCACAGATTCTGTCACATTTTCTACCAGGAAAACTCCAGCAGCCTGAGCCAAACAAGCTCTACAGTTATTTTATCCGGAAGCTCTCTTTGAGCCCAACTGTTTGAGTTTTAACTGAAGGAAGATTCTGTGGAAATTCAGACTGCACTTCATAAAATACAATAGCTATTGAACCAATGGTGGTTAAGAAAACAAAAAGACATTCAAAAGAAAGGTTTAATCTTCCTGAAGGACAGTAAGAAAACAAAATACTGATAACTCTATGTGGGAGTACCCCTCTTTATCTATCTACAGCCATCCACCACCTGGAATGTACTTGCTTGTTATTACCCTCCATCGGGCAGTTGGACTCTTTTCCATTTCATATTTGTTACGTCATCTACTGCTCTACATGTAGTCAGAGTTAGATGAAAGCTGGAAATAAATCATTGGCAAGAACAGACTCCCACCTGGTAGCAAACTCAGTACAGAAAGCAAAATAAATTTATATTCATCTATACTTATAAACATACTTGAATTAATACTGCTAACAAATTTGATCATACTTTCTCAAAAGTGACTGGTGATGAATGTAAATAAAGAGAATTCTGACTCAGGTGTACAGTGGTTTCTACAGCATTTGCTCTGCCTGAATTACCCCACCAATCCTTTCAGTTTCACTTTCTACACTTCTACTGCAAAGAGTTCTTCTTCTCTCTCGTGTGGCTGTGAATACTTCACTAAGTATTCCTCACTCTCCAGACCTCCAGGCTGTGGAAAAGCCCAACAATATCTGATACAAAGGGGATGTGATTCTGCCCCTGCCTTGCCACAGTGTCATTTGGGCCCCCCCAATACGAACTTAAACATGAAATAAAATTAAAAGAAATCCCATGCTTTCCCCTCTTTTTCCTTTGGCATGCTTTTATACTCCCCTAGACCTTTTCTCTTCTAAACATTTGAGTTGCAGTGGATTTCTTTTAACACGGAACAGTGCCATTCCAGATTAACAGGGGGTTTTTAAGTATCAAATGCCAGTGATCCCCTTTCTGCGTAGTTTTGCAGGCTAAATTACCTCAAAAGGTAAAGATCAGTTTGAAGACTGAAAAAAATAGCTCTGTAATCAGCCCTGCTTTTAAAAGAGGGAATAAAAATCAGCAGTTTTGTTACTGCAATATAGTTCCACAGTGACTAAGTACTTACTACTGTTCATAGGTATTTACCACACAACTGAATTTATTCTCTAATTAAAACTAATCTACCAGTTATAAATCAGACAGAGAAGCAATCCATTGGTAAGAATAAAAGCCTTCTCACCAGCTTGAGAACACATTTTGAAAGTACTCATCTAGATACTGTCCTCTGAAAACATGTAAGTGCATGCAAAAAGGGAAATTATTTCCAAGTGAATCTCAGCAGACAGAAATATTTAAATGCATAAAACCCTTTTATTGATGTGCTGTTCATGACCCTCTAATTTTGGTTGCTGCGTAAGGGCAAGCAGTTTTCCTAATTCAACAGCAAATTAAAAGTTAGAGAAAGTTTGAGTGTGGGTTTGCTTTGTTATAATAAAAACAAAACCAAATTATTGTCTCTCTTAGCAGAGAAACAGATTCAGCAAGGAATATTATCTCTTTTTAAGTGAGTTAGTTGAAGAGGCACAGAGTTTGATGTTCCCCCTTGTGTTTATTAGGATTCACTGAAGTGCAGCTCTTGTACTCAGGACTGCCAGTTTACAGCTTGGCTTCCTTAAGAAGCAAATAAAAAATTAATGCATCGCTTGCATTCTGTACATATCTCAAGTTTTGACAGACAAACATATTCACACATCGACACGGTTGTAAATAGACTCTCAAAGGTAAATTATTAAAAACAAGAAGAAAGAAAACAAACTGTAATGCACAAATCTCCCCGGATATTAAAGATGCAGTTGGCTACAAAGCGGTCATGCACCAATAATGAGGGCTGCCTGTGATCCCTCAGGCCTTCCCGAAATTTGCCTTGCAACTGCAAAATATGTCAACTGAAGTTCCAGCAAAATAATCTTTTCCAGTCAGAAGTCATTAGGAACAACAAACTCAGATTAACTGGAGGTAATCTACAGAAATAGAGTTAAAATACAGCGGATTGAGCAATCAGTTTACATGTACAAGAAAGATCTTTCATGGGTGTTCCTGGTGGATAACACATTTAAATACATTGTTATCCCTAGAAAATAATGGAAAAGAGATGTAAGGAGCTGGTATTAACCCAGAGCAGACAAATTGAATGTCCTGATGGGTGGCCACGAAGCAGTAAGCAGAGAAGATGAGGTTTGGGACAGTGCCCGTTGGCTCGTGCAGCGGGGCCACCCCAGTGGCACCAACGGCCTGCGCTTGCCAGGACAGATTAGGGCTTGGCAAGGGGAGCTGCTGCTGCCTGGGCAGGCAGGGAGAGGGGTTTGCTGCTGGCTGCTCAGCTGGGATGCAAAACCACTTCAAACTGTCCAGTGATGTAAGGCAGAAGAGGTTTGCAGCGTTTACTGAGCCAAACTTAGGATTACCAATGAAAAGGTGCATGGTATCACTTAATTACTCAACTGTGGAAGTTGGAATCATTATTAAAAAGCCCCTGAGTGGACAGAGTTGGGACTGCTTTTCCAGCTCCCTTCAATCAGTATTTGGCAAGAATAAGCACAATAAACACACATGCCTAATTCAGGTTATTCCTGAAAGAGACACGCAGGTGAAGTACATGCACACACAAACAAAACTGCATTGTTGTCTTTACAAAAACCACACAACAACGTGAAAACCCCAGGAAAACAAATGTTGGCTGCTTGGGTACAATCCTGAAAGAGAAACCAAGGCCCAGGGCAGACCAAATATTGTTTTGTTCCAAAAGCAATCTTTCTGGATCAAGGAAGAGACAGATCAATATTCTGGCACATCACCACGTGAGCACAATCCTTCAGACTCTTTAACAAAAACTCACTCTAAGGTAAATCTGTAAGAACTGTTCATACAAAAGCCTGAACCCAGCAGAGAAAGTGAATTACTCTTTTGAACAGCAGGACCTCGAA
Organism: Gymnorhina tibicen; assembly: GCA_013399875.1. Lineage (NCBI taxonomy): Eukaryota > Metazoa > Chordata > Aves > Passeriformes > Artamidae > Gymnorhina > Gymnorhina tibicen. The sequence continues at coordinate 787,996 of VXAZ01003489.1, forward strand.
CACGACGTGTTGAAAGGTTTTAAAGTTTCTGGGTAGAAATTCTCGACCAATTTTAAAAGAGACTGTGGGAATTACACACGGTGTTGTATATAAAGACATAGTGTCATTAAATAACAAAATAAAACTGCCTGGGCTGGAAAGATTTTGCAGGCTTCCTTAAAGACGTGGCTGGTGGACTATGGAAGGAAGCATTCCAGAGGGTGTGTGGCATTGCTCCAAAGAAATAACAAATGTGAAGAAACAACACCGAAGGCACACGCTCACACAGCTGCAATTTTTTTCCTGAGGTTTCTTACACCTTCCACTTCGTGCCTCACTCTGTGTTCTGACAGGATTATCCAATTCCATTTGCTTGCTTGGATTTCTCTAAACGTGCTAAGCAAGCAAATATGAACTCAAGGAAGTGAATGAGCTGTAATTTGCTCCAACATCAGCAAGCTAAATGAAGCTGCAATAATGCAGTGATCAATCTGAAATCACAATTAAGACAAATACGGATTCCAATTATCAAATTATCTTAATAAGATATAGGAACAAACAGAATGATGAGACTAAGACTATATATGTGAAACAAAATTGTGGAGATTTTAGAGAGCAGTCAGGTTCATTCTAACACATGAGAGCTTTTCAGAAGTAGTGAAGCGCAGATGTTGGCACCTGCAGCCTGCACACATCATCTGTGGAAGGGTCTCTGCTGGACTTAGGATCAGGCAGAAGGGACTCACTCAGAGCAGGTAATGAAGTCACTGCTTTGCAAGAGCTTTTCAAGAGCTTAAGTTCTGCCACAGTCAAAATCCCAAAGTATGCTTTGCTTTCAGAGTGGAATGAGGATTCAAAATCCTCATTTAAATATTACAAACTTCCAAGATAATGCCTGGAAATAACGACATTTCTCAGTTGGACTCTCTGCTACCAGCACTGAATAGAAAACAAAAAATCTAAAGAAAACTTTTTAATCCTGTTCCTTTCAAGATTAGGAAATTTAACTTCGTGGTTTCCCCTAGACCATGTTTTCCCCCATTACTTTTAAAAACATTAATTAATCAAAGGCATCTCTACCCAGAATATGACATCCAGTGCTTCTACCCCATCCACAAAGGCAACCACAGCAACAGGGAAACAGGTTAGACAGGTCAGAACAAAATCCCACCTCCATCTATGCAGTTATTTCCACACTTGCCAACACAGTGTACTCGAACTCAGTTTAATTTCTCCTATTACTATTTATTTTTATATCTTTTGAGGAGCTTCCAAGAGAAATGTCATCCTTGTGCTTTATATCATGAATAAAGCACTCATCTAGCAGCACTAACCCCCTGTAGTGAATACCAACCCCTACGTGAATACTTTTGCTCCTGATTCCACCACCTGTACCCTTGCCTAGCCCGGACCTGGTTCCTGATTTGCTCAGTATAATGATTAAAACCTCTTCTGCTCAGCACCAGCTGGATGTACGCATCAGATGAGAATTTAGAGAGCTTACAGAAGGGTTTGCATTTCGGGTTTGGTGCGGGGGGAGGAAGGCTCACTATATATTGCCTGTTAATAAGGACAGGGTTTCACTTTTGATACCACCTCTTGGGAAATTTTGCTGAAGAAAATACTTCTTGCTCATTATTCTTTATTTTTTCATAGCTTCCTGCTAGCTGGAAACTGTTATCTTTCAGACTGCATTAAAGAACTGTTACTTTTTAGGCAGAAGGGACGAAGTGTATTCCCAGACAAATAACCAGGGAGAACAATGAATAAATAGAGCCTTTCTTTAAACCACTCCTGAATTACAAACTCAATTTATGAGTTTGAAAGCTGGGAATTTAGCCTGACTATGCATTGTATTTCACAGAAAATCAGATGTTTATTATGTATTTATGTATTGTATATTCATTGATTTCTATTACTGGAGCAAATGACCTGCTGCATTCTAGGGACATTTCAGAACAGCCACCAAAAAAAACAAGTCCTGAGTCACAGAGCTTGAAACTGACTTTGAAGCAAGTTACAAACAAATAAATATTAGGAAGAAGAAAAGGTCTCACAGGTACATTTATACTGAGGACGCTGAATCCACTGTGGTAAAAACTGTTTTTTATGAAGGCAGCATGACAGATGTTCTGTGTCCTGTCTGGTACAGGGCATCAATCTTACAAAATCTTAAAAGCCCAGAGTAGTGGTCACCAATAAAGAGCGTTCGGTTTGCTGATCATTTAATGTGTCCTCTCATTCTGGGGAGGTTTTCACTTTGTGGATGTTGTGTTGCAGGGCACACAGCAGCAATCAATCAATACCAGTGTTGATGCAAAAGGACAATTTACTTCACTGGTTTTTTACCAAACCCATCCCTCATTCTGCCAGCTGATGAGTTACTCACATCAGCCTAAACACTGACTTAAACTGGAATCCGACCCTGCTTCTCTAAGCACATTTATAATGTCCTGTAAGATTTAATTCCTTATTCGAAGAGCTGCGTTCACACAAACGTGAGGGAAGCAGTCACCACTGATGAAACTGTCTGCCAGATAAAAAATATCACTTCACTGAACAGAACAGCCTCTCTGCATTTCATACAACTATACCCACAAATGCCTCTTCCTGCTTCAAAACCAACTTTTTTTTAGACTCAGAATTCCCCCTTGAGTCTATCTGCATTGGAAGGAAGCCCACAGAGCACACAAAGTCTAAAACACTTCAAAACTGGGTAAGAAAAAAGAACTTTTGCTATCTAGAGCTGAGGTACAAATTCCATACAACTTCCACAAGGCACACCGTCAGACTGAAAGGAAGTTTCTGTCCCTTTGCAAATGGAGGCACGACAGATTTGGTGGGCGTTTTTAAATCCTCTACCACCACCAAAAACAAACATTCAGAAAGTGACAGCTCGAAAATATTACAGGTCACTTGATACAACGTGTGAGACAGCACATTAAAGAACACAAACGGAAAAGAACAAACTGGCATCTTCCTTCAGGCAACTGATTAATCACTTTTTGATAAGAGCCTGATCCAGCTGGGTTTGATGTTGTATCAGGTTGCAATTGTCCGCGAGGACAATCGAAATTTGTGTTTACTTGCAATGGAATAAAGGACTAAGCCAATAAAAATCTAAAAAATATTTCTTCTTCAGAAGAGTCCTAAGCATCAAAGAGATATTATTATCCAGTGGATCTATAACTGCAAAGAGGAAAAAAGAAAACCACAACAAAACCACCTTTTTGCTAGTTTTTATCCAATTTCTCTGCAGCTGTCAGCTCCTGGAGAATAATACACCTTTTTCTTTATTCTTCTCCAGGCTCGAATTTGACTCGTGTTCCACTGGCCAAGGAAAGTCCTGCTGAAATACTTTACTTAATTCTTGTGATGATCCAGTAATCTGGAGAACTTTGGAGCCTCTAAACTAAACTGGCTCGTGGCACAAGAAAGGAGCTTTACCAACAGACATGGAGCATAAAACAATGATGAACAAGAAAAAAGGAGTCATCAATATTTATAAAAGATTGGGAATTATACTTCAGCCAATTACAAAAATACTAAAAGAAGTTAATGGGACCACTTACAGAAAGCAGGAAGGTATTAGAGCAATCTGAACTGGGCAAATTTAATACACATGCATGCTCTAGGGAATGTTTGGAGATGTTCTCTAGCCTCAGTCTTATCTGATTGCTCCTGAATCCTTATCAGTAGTTATTACTTTTTTAAAGTAAATCCCACAGATTAAAGGAGTTCCAGCATATTTTTCCTCTGGGGAAACTTCTTGCAAGCATCAAAATGTTGCAGAAAATCTTATTTCTTTTTTGTATTTTTTTTTTTAATAGAAAAAAAATGTTTTACTGTGAACTTTTAATGTTTGCCCTAGGCCTTCCTCAATTTTCTGGAAAAAACTAAATCCCTAAACAAGAACCTTAGTGCCACTGAAGTCTACAAGGTTCTGCTCTAGTGAATAAAATAAGCCAAGAAATTCTCCAAAGACCTAATTACAATTACTGCCACTGCTGCCTGTACCTGAGCCAGCGCAGAGACAGAAGCACAGGCGATGCTGTGCTAAAGGAAGTGACTCCTCAAGCCACACAGGCCTTGGGTTTCACCTTTTCATACTGCAGCAGTACTGGGTACATTAATGTGCATCACACTCATGGTCCAAGTTCATTTCATTACTCAGTAACTTTTTTATAATATAGATATATTTTCTAAAATAGGCTAAAATAGAGGATTCATTTCCGAAATGGGTAGAAGATAAAAGGACAGATAAAGTGATAAAGACCGTAGCATCAGAGGGATATAATGAACTGTTTAGACCCAGCAGGTAGCATTAGAAGAGTATCCTGGGAAAGTATTTTGTCCACTTTCTAAAACTATAAAGGAATGCATGAAATAATCTCTACTTTTCTGAAAGCTGAGAAGGACTATTTATCCTATGCATTCTCTATTTAGAAAAACTTTTGCCTACCAGAAAGAAACCTTACACTTGGTTTGTCCACTGATAATCCATGTATCCAAATTTTAAAACCCAAGGAAGTCCATTAAAACTGATTCATTCTATAGCTGAAACATAAAAGCTGAATTAAATTTGAAAATTTAAGAAATATTTTCTAACTACCCATATGTCTCAACCTCGTCCACAGCTGAGTTGTCAGGTTACAAACTGGAGGACAATATGTCATGACCAAAATCTAAATAATTCTGGAAACATTCACCAAATTTCCTGCCATGGAACAACACACAAAGTAGAACAGAAAAAACAGAGAGACAAGGAAAGAATTAAAATTGGGAGGACAAAAATGTAACATTTTTCAGGTATTACTCACCAGAAACAGAGTTCTGAAGTTGCTCAGATCGCCAAAGAACTCTTCTATGCTTATTGCTTTGGGATCAAAGGTGAAGTATTCTCCCAGATTTTCATACAATTTCGTCATGTTGTTGTGCATGTTGGACAGTTTCTCATATTGCTCTCGGGCGCTCTCGGCAAAGCTGTGAGGTTTTGTTAAGGGAAATGACTCAAAGGCACAATCTCACAGCAAATAAAGGAAACAAAGCACACAGGTAAAGAGAGCTCAGCACAGAGGTCACAACTGGAAAATGTGCAAGTGCTGTTCTGCTGCCAAGTATGGCATTTTTATGAGTTGACATTAACACGTCTGCACGTTCACACCAATGTTTCCATTAAATGATCCCTTTCCAATGGTGCAGGTTTGCCACTGACAGGGAATACAACTTGCTCTATAAAATTTATAAAGATCACAGACATTTTGATTTGAGGAGCTGAATAATTGTATAAAATGCAGTCTGTGAAAACACACAGTGAAATTTAGTTTGCTGTGAGAATCTGTGATCTCTCACGGCTCAAGTGAAGTCATGTCCCCCACCTCACCTCACATCCACATATTCCATATGTAAAACGTGCATAACCATCAATGACAAAACCATACAGTGTGACATCTCATTTTCTTTGCCCTTTATTAGGAAATTCTTCTCTGGGGATTCCTTCCTGCCCAGCCACAGGGCTCGTGCCTCAGGCTGCCTGTATTAGGTTCACTTTTTTGAGGCACACTCTCAACTCTGTAATTTCCACACAACTCACAAAAATGAAACATCCACCCACCCGTCCCAGCAAACTGACAAACAGCTTTGAAAAATTATTAGTGAGAAAAACACCATGGAACAACAAGTCTTTTTTTTTTCCTTAGGAAGCGTGGAAGCCTAGAAATGAGACTGAGATTGACTTTCATCCCAGCAGCCATCATTAGAAGTTTGACATAATGCTTCTAAATAGAAAAATGTGGTGCTTTTTTCCCCCTACGTGAAAAAAAAATAATTTTTGAACAATTATTTTGCAAATAGAGGAATGGTGCAAGCTACTAAGGGAAATATTGGTTTGCCTCAAAGCAAATTTCAGTCTGCTCTTGTCTTCTGCGGGGTTGTTTATGGCCACCAAGTCACCAATCACTGGCAAACCACAGCTGCTGCAGGATGAAACCAGTGCTGCTGATAGCGAACTGGAGCTGATGAAAGCGTTTGCTGCACGGATCAAACCCCAAGAATAAAAGACACGAGTTACTCCCTGAGCTACAGAAACGCTGCAGCCTGGCTCCCCGCGGCTTTTCCTTGTACCAGCTCCCTTCCACGCGGCTTCTGGCTGTCAACACAGCAGAGCTCGCGCTCCAGCCTTCCCCAGACCTCCCCTCTCACCGGAGAGCTGCCTGGGATCACATTTCTAATTACACAACGCTTCTGAGATCCCAGGCTCTCTGCAAAACAGCAACCGACCTGCAAACTGAGCAGGGGACACAGACACGCAGGGAAATCATTCCAAAAATCCACTTCTGCCTGAGATTTGACTGAACCCAAGAAGTGATGCTCCAGAAAACAGTCAGCAAATTGCAGAATAAAGCATGGAAATTCAGGGGGATGTTCTATTGATAACATTTCTGTAGCATATGGATGCTGCTGAGCACCTAAAAGGCTGTCACTGCACAATCTACATGCAAGCACAACAAAGCTGAAAATACCTTCCACTGGGAAGAGGCCAAATATTCCACCTGGATTTTCCCATTTTAACTAACGGGAGAGTACATAAATAATCACTTAAAAATTGGTTCTTCGAAGTATGACTGAAAACTTTACCAATATAAATTTTTCCAAGCAATCCTCTCTTCTTGCCTAAAGCTTCAGTGGCGTAAGGGCAAAGCTGGCAGTGCGTAATGTTCATGTAGGAACAGAAACCAACACGGTGATGATGGGTATCAATACAAAAAATGAAGATTTTGAAACAGTAATATCTGCCTGTAAAGTGCCACGGCAGAGGCAATACCTCATTCTCAGTTTATTGAAAACAAGTTTAACCTGCTTGATTAGAATTTCAGGCTTGGACTGTTGAGTCGCTGATCTCAACAAGATGAACCTGGTGCGGCTCGGTCTTCGCTGACATTTAACTGCACAAAAGGAAATGAAAGTTTAATGGCAAGAATACATTAAATAGGTAATAATGGCACATTACTGAATTATTGAGCACAGTCTAAAAATTTTAGAAAAACACGAATTGCCTTAGAGTCAGCAGATTGCTGTCACGAGCAACTCACCAAAAATACTGAAGAGAAATACAAAGTATTTGTAAAAAATGTACAAACTGATTCTGGGGATCCTTTAAAAACAATCTTACGTGATACAATACAAAACCAAAAACGATGGTAAAGTCTGAAAATAAGGAAAATACTTGGACAATTCCAGATTTGCAGCCAGTTCTTGGAGACAAAGCTCCCAGCTCTCCACTCAGGTTGCACGTTCACATGAGAAATAACAACAGTAAGCACTAAAAAACCCCAGTACTGCCACTGAAAGCAGAAGATATTTTAAAGCACCGCTCTAGAAACATACACTGTGATTTCAACATTATTATTTTTTATCTATTAAGTACCAAAGCACAAGTAAGAAATATCTTTAACAGATGGCCTGTAAGACAAAGGGATGTCAGCAAGACGGATGAACGGGATGAGCAAAGAGAGAATTGAATATTTCAGCTGTGCTTAATTTTGAAGAAGACGAGTCAGAGCTGTAAAGACAATAGTTCCCAGTCATAGAGCATGCAGTATGAACACAGTTACTGTCACACTCGATATGCTTCACCCAGCCTTCCTTCTGATAAAGTACTAGTAGCTTAAAACATCCTGTGGAAATGTACTGATCGAGGCAACAGAGCAATTCCAGGGGAGCAGAGCCAGCTATGTCCACACTATTCCATGAAAAAATCAGTGAGGAAACAAAGGTATCTCAACTTTGTGTAATAGCAATACTTAATTCCAACAGTTTTCCTGAAGAGAGGTTGAAGCTTTCCTGAGTGCTCATTTAAAAACTCTAAACATGGTTTCATTCTCGCCATTCTAAACCAAAGCAAAAATCAGAGATTTTTTCACTAACAAGTCTAGAGGTGCTTGTTCAATTAGGAGAAAGTACTTTATTCAGAAGCTGGTTTTTCCACATAACCATATTTCTTAGGTTCTTTCATAACCTTAAGAAAATTCTATGCCAAGACTTCACTGCAAAAGCTATCAGATACCCAGTGCAAAGCCTAAAATAATTTAAGCAGTCAATGGATGTAAACCTTACTATGCTGCTGTGCTACCTCTTTATGTCTGAGATGAAAAAATCACTAATAACAGGAAAAATTATTTAAGTCCATATGAGGACCCCTACCTTTACCCTTCCAAGTTTTCTACTGGGTTTTTCCCTGTAAACAGATGAAAAATGAGATCAGAGAAATCAAGGTCGAAGACCTCAATTCAGCTGGGGGTTAAGTCATCACTTGTACTGTAACATCTGCTGTGGATTTCACATCAGTATCTCAGGAACTTGAATAAAAGTTAATAAAGCACCAGAAGCCCCAGACACTCCCCCCTGCCCAAAGGCAGCACCGACTGCTGTCAGCACGTGCAGAGCAAACGAAAGGCAGCCCTGACAGCCTGGCACCCAGCAGCGTGGAAGTGCCACAGCAGGAGGAACACTGGTCACTTCACCACGATTCCAGCAGTTCAGGAGCCCCTCTCCAGGGCCACAGGCACTATTCAAAAAGGAATTTAAGAGATGTTCACCCCAGATCTGAAACTGCAGAACAAAACCAGGCCACGGAGCTGATGCCTTTGATGGCTCCAGCAGATGAAAGAAACCCCGAGGAGAGAGCTGCCAGAAAGTTCTGAGCACTCTGCACGAGCCCTGCAAAGTGACTGCAGGTTCTGCGTGCCACGGCCCTGCAGCTGCTGCTCGCAGGAGAACAGGCAGCAGCATTCCGGGGGGACAGGCTTCCATGGAATGCTCGACTCTCCAAAGTTTGTGTTGACACAAAGGATTCATTTCCGAAATGGGCACCTGGCACCGTGCTCTGGGTGGGGTCACTCCTGATGGAGAGCAAAGCCACGAGAACAAAAGCAAACCAAGGCCCTCTGGGACTGCAGGGGGAAGATGTTCCTGTTTATAAACCTACTGAACCTAAAGGGAAGGAATCCATGGATTTAGCACCATCTATAAATTAGCACTGTAATAGGGAGGTAAAAAATAATCAGGCTGGAATTTTCTACATCTGGAAAGCAAAGCCACCTAAACTTTATTTATTTAAATATCTGATCTACTTATTTTCCAGTTAACTTCAGTTTTACTGAATGTCAAGGTTTCTTATTTTGCTATATACACTGAAGCTGATACTGATTACAAACTCTTCTCAAAGCTAGCACAGCATCACTGGGAAAACAGAAACATGGCTCATCATAACTCTCCACATGATTTCCCTTACATTTGCCCATAACAGCCTTTTTAGGTACATTTCCAGCTGATTCTGCAGATTTTATGACACACTGGTTTAAAAAAAACCAAACCAAAAAACAACAATAATTTATAACTTACAATAGGAAAATTGGTAATTAATTTACTATTCCCAACTCAATTAAGTTCTTCTGTTAAAATAATGCATTTCTCACAAATACACAGTGTAAAAATATACGAACATAGTAGGTAAGATACATTTATCTACACTAATATAAAAGAAATACACTTCAACAACAACTCAAACACTTTTGGAATGGTTTTCAATGACAATTACCCCTAAGTGTGTAAATTTACTAAAAATACTTCAACCACACCACTTGCATTGCTGCACTTCAAAACTTGCACAGCACTGCAGAGCAGGATTCTGGATTAAGGAACAACCAGGCTAAATATCTGTTTTAACTCATTAGAAGAGAAAGTTTCATTCAATGGTGTCATCTTTAATGAAGGATGCACAAGAGCTCTTAGTTTCTAATCTCCCAGCTCATTCATAATAGAACATTCTCTGAATTGAACTGTGGAAATACAAACAGAACTTATTAACTGAGGACAGAAATTCCACTTTAATAGCAGTAAGTCATTTGCACTGATGGCTCTATTTTCACCTGCTATCAGGATGTAAACACATGCTAACAATTTTATCACTCACACTACATCCATAATGCATCTCTGTGACTGCACAGCAGCCAAGACTTCTGGAGCATACACAGATAATTATGAATCACAATTATATCCCTAATATCTTCTTCCCGTTGGAAGCCTTTGAAAAACAAAACCAAAAAGAATTTGCAGGAGTCTTCATTGCAATACACTTCCCTCTACCCAAATTAGAACCCGAAGAAACCAAGATCCATAGCGAGAGCCCCTCTTCATCTGTGTACACAAAATCATGTACTTCTGAAAAGCTTAAAGATTCCCTAATAAAATACCCATAAAAAGCTCAGTGTGAGAATTTCTTTCTCATTACAAAGCAAATTACCTCATCACTCAGCATCTGACAGAGCAGCTCAGGAAAAAACCCAAACAAACCAAAGCACAAAAGAACAGTGGATTCTCAGCTATCTTTGAGCAAGGAGGGCTGTTCCTCTCCCTTCGTTCCATCAGTGCCTGAAATTATCATTAACTATCAGAGCTCTGTAACCCAACTGCGTTCATGGTAAAAAGACAGGATTGCAGTGGGTTTTGTGCTCATGGAAACGAGGCACAGAAGGATCCCGACACCATCCAAGAACATCCAAGAACAACCCTGGCTGTGACCTGCTCCTTGTCCCAAAATCTCAGAATCCCACTTAAGCTCACATTAATTAAGATGAAGCTTTCTGACTTGTCCCTTAATGGCTGTAAACTTTCATCTTGGTAAACACTAAAGAATCTGTCAATGTTTACTTACACTCCCAGCTCCAAGCAATCACATCAATCCCTAACTTCCCTGCATTCAAACTTCTCAATAATGAAAAGACAATTTCCATCGATTCCACCACATTGCTATGCACAGGAGAAAGCTTCTGTCAACATCATTTCAATATTCCTTTTTTATTTATACTTCTGTTAACGAGCACAAAAAGATCACTGCTCATTTCTCTGAAAGTCCCAGAGGAAGTCTCTGGGTAAAAACTGATAAACAAGGGCCTGCTTTATAAAATATTCAATCCAGGCAGCAAAGCTCCACAGGCTGTGTCTTGAACTGTTTTATACTGGGAAAGTTGGCTCAAAGATTGAGGGGGGCAAATGATGAACTTCCTGGGGTAGCCAAAAGAAGAAAAGTTGCAAAGTAAATAAGAGCACTTGGCTCTCCAAGGAGAATACAAAAGGCAAAATTTCTAAAGCCACAGGCTACAGAGAAGGAAAGATCTTATCTTAAAAAAAAATAAAAGCTCTCCAAAATTACAGCTAGGCATTAACCTAAATTAACCTGAACCAATTGTGGGCTTTATTATTCAAAGAAAAAGAAAGTTGATGACTTCAGAAGGTTTTTTTCCACAACTGTTACATGGAAATAACGCCTGAATTCCATATTCCCATTTTAAAGAAAGGACAGAAAGTTTAAAAGAGTTTTTAAAAGCTCTAGAACTCCTTAAAGCAACCCAAATCTTTCATCCTGGCAAAAGCAACACTTTATTTCCACTGATGAAGTCACCAGAATTTTGAAACTGCCTTCATACAGCCTGACAACAGAAACCATCTACTTCTGAATTCTCATTTGTGACTTTTTGATTTGTAAATAATTCGAAACAGGATGAAGAGTGGTATCTGTAGCTATTTTTCAAACCTGAATCTTTTTTTTTTTTGGTGGCAAACAATTAATCACTATTCCTGCAATAATTAGAAGGCAACGCAGAAAACACGATAGTCAAGCACACATCAAACAGAAAATGCTGCCCGAGTAATGGATTTGTAGCATCCCTTCCCTGGAGAACAATTAGATAAAAATCTCTTTAGATGAATAAAAACAAGAGAGAAAACAACGAAAATGCAGCTCGTACAACCAAAACGCTGTCGTAAAATTTGTTTTGCATATTATATTCAAATGAGTTGTGACCGTTTCAAATACCACCAAGTGCTGACACGCTCTAACAACAGTACAGAAGCAGCTGTTGATGGGCACTTCAGCAGAAGCCTGGCAAGGTGGCCACTCCTAGAAATATTATATGAGCTTTGGATCACACAATCAGATGCCTCAAACAATAATTACAGCTTTGTGTGCCCCGAATCTTTCACAGGAGCTGCAGCCACGTTCCCCCTCTCTTTGATCAGGCGGCTTCTCCTCTCTGCAGCGGGGTTTAATTAAGGGAGGGATGTTGGAGCTGCCGTGGCACCCGCTTTGCACAAGCTTCAATCAGGAGAGCTGATGGCTCCTTCATGGAGGGAAAGCTTTTGGTAAAGGCTGGGGAAGGAAAAGAGAAATGCCTCCTTGTGTTTCCAGGTTTCCTTTAGTGCTGCAATGTCAGAAGTCCTCAATTTCTTGTTTTGAGAAATCTGAACAACTGCTGATTGGATAATGTTTCAAGAGCCCAGATGTTCCAAATCAAGGAGGAAAAGGAATTCTATGTCACCTGAGAAAAAAAACCCAGCATAGAATAACTTTATTCAAATTGAGATTTGCGTAGTGCAAGCAACTGCTGTAATGAAGTGTTCACAAACCCAAACAGAGGAGAAAATGAAAGACTACACTAAAATGAGTTTATTTTGCACCTAAATAGTATTTTGAATACCAGGTGCCTACGTAAAACCACACATCATATATGATTTGAGTAAAGTGGTGTAGGTCCTTCCACTCCTCTTTTCTCTCCAGAAACGGTTCCACAATTTTGGGATTAATAACTTACTGGGCAATTATTTGCTAGAAGCTCACCACTGCCTGCACGCAAACAGCCTTGTGCCCCAGGACTGGGATTAAACCAAGGAAAAGTCAGGAAAGTGAAGTTATCCCTCCAAATTCCATCTCAGACAACAGACACCTGAGAACATCCCTTAAACAGCTGTTGTGGCCAGAGGGAAGAGCTGAGAGCAGAAGCACCGGGCAATCAGGGTCTGAATTCCAGGCTTTCTTTACTCACAGGCGCCTCTCGTTGCTCAGTGACATCCTTCCCCTCCAAAACACTTGAGCTTTTAAAAACAGTTTTTCTGTTTGGAGTGTGGAGAAGAGTGAAGGGCAAAGAGCAGCTCCATCAACAACAACACTTTGCTAAAGCAGTATCTCAGGACAGTTTGATTTTGATATCTAAAGCTACAGCTCCAGGGATTTATAGAGTGCCCTCTCCCTTCCATTTCTGATCTTAAAATAAGCATACAGTAATTAGAGAATAGATTCCTAATGGATTATCACTCTAATAAAGCACAATCCTTTACAGAAGTATCTTTCAGTGATCTGGACAACCTGACTTAATATAAATTTAAGGATGAAAGCCCACTTTCCCTCAGGCAACGAATCACAATCAAGTAGCCACTGAACTTCTGTTACACGTACAGAAGTAGAGCTCTGTTCATGGAATTTTATTCTTTGGAATCTTGTACATGATTTTTTCTCCTATATAATTTTCCATGTGCTGTGTAGCTGCTGTCAGAAAGTTCTCTCTCCCCACCCAGCCAACACGAGCTCTTTTTATTCTCTCCTTCTTTGTCCCCACCAATCCTCTCTCGATCTGCCTCAGCTCTGCAGCACAATTTCAGGCGCTGTCCTCAAGGTGCAGAACAGAACAGAGCTCCCTCCTGTGGCACAGCCACTTCATCTTAGGGATTCAACCAAAAATCCACCTGGAGCTCTGATCTAATGTCTGCAATTAAATGTACAAAAGTTCATACTGTAACATTCACAGAATGTATGTTTTTCAGTAAATAAAAATTAGAAAAATAAGCAACTGGAAGTTCTTGGTTGTCACATAGCTCCACCTGTTGCCATCATTATGCCTCCCCATTTGACACTTTCCAATTTCTTCCTTTACTCACACTACGATGGAATGTGCAGGTTATTTGTACACTTCTGCTCACAGAATTCTTACTATAACCTGAAATGAAAGAATCAATATCACCTTATGTCTCCTCATATCGGGGCTTCCCTTCGTAAAAAGGAATGAAAATCTGAACGTAGAAATAAACTGCCAAAGAAAACTGATACTGTGCTTTGCATAACACGGTTTGCCTTTAGAATGTTCCAAAGTTCTTGTGTTTTAAGCGATTAACTTTATGAAAAATGTGCCTTAGTCCAGAGCAGTAAAAATACAAAGGATCATTTTCCAAAGGGATTTGGTTTTGTTTGTTTTTGTACTGACATCCAATAGTTGTGAGAGAAATGAACACTATGCAATAAAACATGACACATTATTGGGTGCTTTTCAAATTCAATCCAAGTAAAGATTATACCTATGTAATCCTGCAGTTAGCACCTGAACACAGCGAGCGTTTTCACTTCGCTTTAAGGTGGATCAAAGAGGAAAAAAATAAAGAAAAGAAATATTATGTGATAAGAAAGGGAGTGGAAAGCTCTTTAAAAAGCACTGTTGAGTGTGGCAAGGAGAGAGATGTAATTTGTTCTGTACACATCCGAACGAGAGGGAAACAAGGAGGGAAAACCACTTTAAAGAGCAACATTAAGGTAACAAAAAACGAGTCCCGGCTGACCCTGAAAACCCACATGAACCGGGTAAATTCACCATCTGGGAAAGTTTAAAAAAGCTTTTATTAGACATGACTGAGGGCATATAAACACAAAGTTTTAAGTTAGTTCACAGATTGAATCTTTCTATAAAAAATCATAGGATTTTTCATGAAGATGAATTACTAACATTTTTCTTTCATATTTTTTGGTCTCTATTTCATATTTTTGTCTCTCCTTTTACTTTTTCTCCCTGCTCACACATATTTCTGTGAGATCCCACCCTGCCAGCCTTACTTTTCAACTCTCTGTCCAACAATTTGCAAAGTGCCCTGACTTCTTTAGTGAATGGCATCCATCCAAACATAAAACCCACGAAATCAACACACAATGCCATCTCTACACACCAAAACAAAGAACACACCCTTAACAAATATTCAAATTAATTCATTTTACTTTACGAGGAGCGTATTGTTAATTCTGCATTTCCTACTGTGTTTACTTTGGATTTTCACCTCCTAAAACAGAGCAGACAGTGCACGATTTATCCTGCCACAAACCACATCCTCCCAGATGCACAAGTCCATTGCTGTTTTTCTCCAGTATAGTATCCCACACCTCTCCAAAGTTTTTCTCACACTGTTGGGTCTTGATTCCTGGTCCATAACCCTTCAGTATTTCTCTTCTTTGTTATGTGCATTATTCACTGGTTTTTTACCTGGTAATTTAGATGATAGAGTAAATTTTGTTAGAGACTCTCTCTGAGCAGGTAGCTAAAAACGGATTTCCCCCCAGCCCCTGAAGAACCTGAATGATCCCTTTTCCTCCTGAACATGTTGTTACCTCTCCTCCTGCTGTGTTCATACCCTTAAGATACTCTGTAGTCTGAGGCAGATCTTGTCTCAAAGCAAATCAACAATTTTCACATTAACTGGTCAAGCACTGAAACACTGATTTACTAATCTCCCTCTGCTGGCTTGTATCATGTTTTGTTCATAAAAGAATGGAATATCTCATGATCAATTACGCAGGCCTCGGTAGAACTCCTCTCCCAACAATGAGCATAAAGATATTAAAACACATCAATACAATAAAGGGAATAAAGCCAGGTACCAAGCAAAAGCCCAGCAAAGTACTGTAAAAAACTCACATTAGGATAAAAATAAACGTCTGGAATCCTGCCAGATGAGACCTGACCAATTTAAAGTTTTTCAAATTCCATTTCACTAAGCAACACGCAGGCTACATCAAATTAAACAATTCACATGAAATATCTAAACAGCACGCCTGGTACTTGATGGTCTGCAATAAAAGCACACTAACAATTCTTCTGATGCTTAGTGCACCGCAGAGGAAAATACAGAATTTCAGTATACCTTAAGGAAAATTTCATCCTCGGTGTGATTAAAAAACCACACACACACAGAATCACCCACATTCATCCCAGAAAGCTTCACTGTGGCTTGTTAAAGCCGAGAGAGAGAGGCAGGAAAACAAAGGAGGGGCTTAAGGTCTGAAATGATTGTGTGGTGCTCTGGTCCAAGATAAACCTGCTACTCCACACATGCTACAAGAAACCCTTGTCATTCCACCCTGACTTTTAAACCTCACAGATTTAACAGAAGACAGACTGACAGCCCCTTCCACCACTATTTCTCACCTCTCTTAGTATTTACTCAGAATAAACAAAGCAGAGAGCAGGAAAATGAAGGCTATGACTGCTCAAACCTTCATTTCTCAGCCATCTCCTACCAGAGAAATGTTAATGTTATCCTGTCTCTCTGCAGGGAAACTGGACTTGACCAAGCAGAAGGAGATTAAAGTTGTTTTTCCACAAGGTTAAACTCATCTTTAATTGGGAAATACCTAATTCTACAAGGGTTACAGCTTAGTAACCGTGCATGCTCAAAGCACAAGAGTAAATGAAGGAAAAACATTTCCCTTTAAATGGCCAGTGTAAAAACCTGCACAGCAATTCTGAAATTAAGTTTGTAATGGGATCATGACAAATTGATTGATCTTCTCCCCCCTTAATTTAGAAAGATGATTATTTGGGACAATAATTAGCAACATTGCCATTTACTGTATTGAATAACAAACCAAGCACACCTGGTTTCAGTCAGGACCAGAAAAGGAGAGCCATTCTATCAGGACAGCAAAATAATTTGCCTTTTTTCAGCAATATATTTTTATAAGTTAACTTTGTCCAAAGACTCACAGCACTCACCTGCTGCACATCCCAGCAAACACAAGGGGGTAATGAGCTGCAGCTCTGGAATATTCATCTGCAGCAGAATCGTACATTTAACCTCACCTTAATTCAGTTATGTCTACTGACCTTCATGACAAACATCCAGTCACCAAATGTGACACTGGCCATGCAAATACTTCAGCGCTATCTTAGGGGGGGATTATTTTTTTATTCCAGGGTGAAAAATTAGGTAAGTGAAAGGATTAGTAAATGCCACAGGGCCACAGAGGACATTTCTCAGTGGAAATCAGATTGAATGGCAACAGTTCTATCACGCCTGTCAGTGAACAACAGTCTCTCCAAATAAATAAACAAATACATTTCAGCTTCTGGGATTGTGTGTGTGAGTGCTGCTGAGGACTGAGATTTCAGACGTGTTGCTGATGTTGCTCCCTCTGACTGCAATAGGTCCTGGCCATATTTCTGACCCGCTGATTATTTTATTTTTAAACTGGTACCTACAAAAAGGCAGCTCTGCACACAAGATCATTTATGTGCTGGGGAGACACACTCTCTAAAGACTAAGTAAACAACTTAAGTACATTTGAGCTCAACAACATCCAATACTGGTGGCTTTTTCCCCTATAGCTTAATAATGTCAATTGAATATACGTAACTAAATATAGCCCAAATTGCTTGTAATCTGATTTTTAACTTGGCAGGGTCAGTTCTTCAACAGGATTCAAACTGCTGAGATGCCACGAGCTTAAACAATTAGCAATGTAAAACTGGAGAAGGAAAACTCCGTTTATTCACCGATGCCCTGAATTTTCTAAAAAAGCCTCTAGTTTGGAAAAGAAAAGCAGATTATTTGTACAAACTAATTCCTCCTATCTTCTATCGCCGCGCTTTCAGCAGGGGGATTTTCTGCCAGTGCTGATGAAATCCAGCAGCCCCTCAGATGTACTTCTCAGAATTACAAGCACGAGCAGTTTAATCAAGTGTGTCTTGGTTGCTTTGGCAGCCCCATTTAAATATCAGGCGAGCGTTCAGAAATAAAAGGTTTTTAAATGTAACCTCTCAGAAAATGATACACTGTCAATTTCCTTCTCAAAAGTGCATTTTAGGGATTCTTTTCTTGCATTTGGGGCAATACAAAATAATGCAAATCTGGGGCATGCAGACTCGGGGGCTGTCAAACAGCCAAGCAAATCACTGGAATCTCAAATCTAATACCCAAATCACAAATTTAGCTGTCTTACAGCTACAAAAACTTCGAGCAGAGCGTCCTAGATGCAAAATTTAACGCACACCACCCATGTGATACTTTTTTCTTTGCTCATGTTAACCAACCTGCAGAAAACCCTACAGAATAGAGAGCACAGGGTGGCTATTCTTAAGAGCTTTTATTAATTCATTACCAATCAATCCAAATTGATGTAGGTCTGTAGCAGGGCAAAAAAAGTGGTATTCCTGGTACTTAAATACAGGCCCTGCTTCAAGAAGTTCTTGAAACATGAACAATTCATATACTAAAATTAACTGGGAGGCAGAAGCCGTACACAGCATTATAGGGCTTACTTAGTAGAAGTATTTTATATGGATAAATAACCATAACTCTCCTTTAGTCAAGAGTTACACTTGCACATTAAACTGTTTTCAAATGTCATTTCTGTAGACAGCAAGAGACAAAACTTTATATAAACATTGCAAGAAAAGGCAGATACATAAAACTCTTCTAAGGTTTATACATGACCTGGAATTGGAGAAATCATTGAATGCTTCTCTCTTCCAGTTCCCAAAGCACTGAGAAATGCCTCTACATTTAAAACCACATTTAAATACATTCAGGCAGAAGACAGTTACTTCAAATGGACATATACAAAGGTCCTAGAAATGTTTCCCTTGTGGGGTTATTTGTGAGAATTTATGAGCAAATTCAGATATTAATGTACATTTTCCCGCAGCAATGAAGACACTAGTACGTTTCAAGTTCCAAAAACAAGACCAGGCTTTCCTAAAAATGACATCTCCAAACACTTGAAGGGAATTACTCTTCCCTGAGAAGCCAGGAGGAAATCCCAAGTGCTGAGAGATGCCAGGAGAGCTCCTGCCACTCCCATTCTCTCCCCAGAGCACTCCGGGGCAGGGTGGAATTGCTGTCCTGCTGCTCAGTCACTGACAGGAGCACAGCTCCCAGCCCTTTCCAGACACTCACATCCTGCTCTGGGAACATTTGCTCCTTCCCCAGGGGCTGCCCTAAGAGACTCTGCAGTGCAGCTCCTACAAGAGCATTATCAGCTGATGTTTAATGCACATTAAATACTGAACATTCCCACTGCACGCAAGTCCCCCCACACATAAAGCAGATTTGTCCCCAGATCATTTCTGCACAACTGAAGTGCATCAAGTGAGGAAATAAAGCCCTTGTATTTAGTTGTGAAGCCGTAATGGTTATTGGATAGAACTAGGAGCATAAATGCACATCAAGTGAGGATACATGCCTTTCAGGAAGGCAGCTTTTTTATTCCATAAAAAGGGTTCTGTTCTAATGAATGGTGTTCCTTACTGGAAATTAAAATTAGTTCACAAATTGCTGCTGTTCCATTTAATGATAAGATGAATGCACAGTGCTTTGAATTTTTTTTATCTGCAGTAATTTTTGCTCTTTCATTCATCGTTCCTTTAATTTTGCAATTCTTTAAAAATAAGCTTTTAATTCTTCACATATATGCAATCAGTTAGAAAACCCATGTGGCTGCATTTAGTGCTCTGGTAGGCAAAAGATTTTAACAAGTTTAGGCACGTTAATGTCTCTTATTAGGGTAAAAGATACAGCTGAAAAGAGAAAAGCCACACAAGGTCTCTCTTTGAGGACACACCAGAACATGTGTGACGCTTTGTAGAAGTAAATTCATGTCAGACTTTTTATAAAATATACACAGCCAAAGTCATTCTTCTGCAGGCAGCAGGGTTAATTTAATTTGTTTTTTAACAAAAAGCAGTAACCCAGTGGCCAAATATGTGCCCTCCTGCCCCCTCGCTCTCCCCCTTCTCCTCGGGACAACGTTCAAAGCTCCTGTTTATTTTCTAGAGGAATAAATATTTTCTAGAGGAATAAACTTTTGTCATAGAGTGTGTGTGTGTATGTGGGAAGGGGGAAAGAAGTGGTATTTATTATTCATGTATTTATAGCTCTAAATCAATATTAATGCAAACTCTGTACAACTTTCTATTTGTTCCCTCTGAAATTGCTTTTCATTCCGTTATTTTTAACCGTTGTTAATAACATTTACATTTGAACTCCATTAATCTGAGTATCTTTCTCAATCCCCAACTAGACATTCACGTTTTAACATCACTGAAATTAGTGTACACACCTACAGCAAGTAAATATCAAATTCAGAGTTCTGCACTTTAGAAAACATCTTCCATTAGAGGCACAAACTGAAATAAAACCAGGAGTGAAAGCCAGATTTGGCATAGTCTGTAATTACTCTTCTAAACTGTTGAATCAGACTCCCCAGTGCTGCATGCAGCAGGGCTAATTATAAAAGAAACCTCTCCCATTTAAAGCTGAATTATTTACAAATTTGTCTTCAAGTAAAATACAATCCCAGACACGGATCAGAACATAAAAAAGTTGTTTCAGGAATCACACGTAAGTTATTTAATATAGCAAGAAATTCACAGAAGGAATATTTTATTCCCTTTATTTTCTTCAGCCATGCTACACCGAGATGAATAACTGCATGTGCTAAATAAAAAACTGATTAAGTGAAATGAAAAATTATCTTGCTTAGAAACTGACCAAGAAAAAGTCCAAAATGAAAATGTAGGTAGAATTTCTATTCATCTTTTTGTCACTCACAGTACCAAAAGCTTCTTTGTTAAAAAAAAGGTTAGAAAAACTAAAATTACTTAAATGCTTTCACAGAATTTGCTCCTATATGATGAACATTAATTTCGTTATTATGAATGGTATTTTTCTTGTCAGTGACCTCCTACCTTAATTTGATACTCCAAGCAGTATTACCCTCACATCCTCTGAAGAAAATCTCATGCACAACTACTGGTAAATAGTTTTGTTTATGACAGGAACAGGAATGAGAAGCTATGCTTGAATATTATAATTCCTGCATCCTAAAACTCTACTGAGACACATCTCAAATTTTCTGAAACACTCAAAGAGAGATGCTCAGCCTGAAATTCTGTGGCTTTCTAATCTCAGTATGTGCCATCACCAACAAATCTTCAGGCAGCTGATGAAATCAAAGAAATACGTACTGACGACTAGGGTGTCACTTTTACACCCTCAAAAATTATTCTTCAATCTAATAAAAATACGGGAGTGCAGAAAACTTTAAAATATTCAGTGATAAGCAGGAACAAACTTGATCACTGGATATAACGGGAGATGACTTTCTGAAGAAGAAACACACCGTTATCAGGTCATCTATTAATTATGCAAACATAAATCCTGAGGTAGAATCAGTTCATTTCTTACAGCCTTATCTCTTTTGTTAAGCCCCTGAAGTCCCAAGGATGATAAAAGCTGCCAGGCATGCACAGTTCTGGGGGCTGTTTCAATTACAGGGGTTGGTAATCTACCTGGGAATCAGCGTTCCCACACTGGAGCCAGGCTGCCCAGGACACCTGCAACAATTAATTTGCAAACATTTCATAGGATCCTCCTATTTTTGCCAATACAATGAAGCATCAGTACATATTTTTTTACTCTTTTGCATTGTCAGACAAACCTTCTTCTCTACGGAGTTCAGGTGATAAGCTGCAGAGAGAAAAATGTTAAATATTACCTGCTTGGCTCTTTTCTTCCCTCACCAAATCATTTAAGTGACACCCATCATTTCTGCAAGTAAATACATAGGTAGCAAGCCAAAAATGCAACTGAAAAATAATTTGTATAATGTGGCAAGCAGAGCTGTCAAAGTGAACAAGAAAGAACAGTGGTAAAGGTGCATTTCACAAACTGGCTGAAGTTCTGAACAGAGTGGGGCCCACGGGGCAGAATTCAGCCTCTGCACGGGGTGACAAGGCACAGGACCATTACAAGGCAGCACTGGAAGTTTTGCTGATGTGAATGAATCTCAGGGAAATAATAAGCTTTGTTTAACAGCACAACTGATAAACGTGATTACCAGCAGCAAGTCTCGTACCCTTGCACGGAAGACAAGGTGAAAGGGAAGATGTAAGGAATAAGAAACAATTTTCCACTTAGTCAGGAGTTGTCTCCCTTAAGCTACTTTCCTGCAGTCTTGTCAGAAACTTAAAATAAATCCATACAGAGAAGATATTAAATATCTTCTCGTGAAATTCTGTCACTGGCTCCATTCAGATGGTAAATCCTGCAAAAAACTGGCTTTCCACAGACACAGCAGTGGGGAGAAGCTCTTCATTACATCCACCCACAAACGTGATGAGCAGCTGTGAATGGCTCTGAACATCAATCCACCCCTTTTCCTTTCCTCTGAAAAACCCCAAAACCCACAATTTCTGTCATGACTTCTGTTGCAGTAAGGAAGGAAAAACATCCCAGGAGCTATCTGAGCTTCTGTAACAAGGCACAAAATGCCTTGGACTTGCCATGCACCACACTCCAAATGCTCCCATATCCACACACAGGTGGGATTTGTGCACAATAAAAAACTGGGAATTCCTTTTTTTTTAAAAAAAGGGCTTTTTCTTAGTCTTTGCTGCAATTTTGTGAGCTTCTTGTAACTACAGTGTACTTTTTACATTAAACTTTTGAACAAAATGAAAGCTGGATAGACAGAAACAAGCTAGCCAGTCTCCCACAGATTTCACTTGGTAGTGCTTAAAGAATCCACAGTCTCTATTCTCCACAGAAATTAAAGGACATAACACTTTTGAGTGAAAACAAATGTAAATATTTCTCTAAAACCATGGTAAAAATAACCTAAAACCATTAACAAAATTAATACTCTGCCCTTCAGAAAACACCACATCTGGACCTAAACAATAAATCCATCAACTTCACTGCTGGTATTTTTCTAAAATTGATTCAATAACTCTTTCAGACAGAAAAGAAATCCCCATACTAAGTTTCTGGCTGCTCACTGTAACTACCTCCTTCAAGAAAGCTGTCTGGTTGCCCCCTTGAAAATCTGATTATTGATGCTTTCAGTTCTGCTCAGCTCTCTGTTTGCTCACATTCACCACGTTCACCGGTGCTTTCTTCTGTGCTCTGGAAGAAACGAGTGAAAGAAGAGACTTAAAACCACTTCTCAAGTGCTGTAAATACTTAAGCAGAGGATGAGAACGTTCAGATCACCAGTGAGGACGTGCAAAAAGGATATGCTCATCTTTTCTACAAACTTATCGTGCTCGTCCTGGGTTTTAGGGAAGTTCTCAATGTCCTTCTCCAGGCGCTGGATCTGCTGGTTCATTGAATCAAGGTTGCTCTTCAGAGTCTGTGCTGAAACTGAGGGGAAAAAAAGGAGCACATAAAGCTTCCAGATTTCAGAAAGGGTATCAGAAGGGGAAAAAACAACGTCAGTATAAATAGTCTTAAAGAGAATGATTCCATTAAGTAGACTCCCATTTTTCTGAATTACTGCTCATAAAAATCCCTCCCTTCATAAAAATAAAGTGAAAATATCTCCTGTAATATACCAGATCATCATATTTAACAGTGAAATGCCACCACTTAATTCTGCCATTAGTTCAAATTATTCCATTTCTATTTAAATTTATGGTAAAAATTCCAATATTTCTAATATTATTATTTCTAATATTCTTTTAAATCTAATTCAAAGATTAAAAACTAACTAGAGTTCAAAGAGATTTCATCTTCTTAATGCATGTAGTTGGTTAAATGAATGATCTTATTATTAACACACATTTCTGTTACAGGAATGATTTAAGGAATAGACATGGGGAAAAAAAATTGAAATATTTTTCTTATATTGAAATGACACTGGTTTCTGGGACCCAGAGCTGTGTTAATAGCAAAGGTAGGGCTGAATAATAAAAGCTGCTGATAATCAAAAGGAAGCAAAGGAGTCAGAGTACAGCACACTAATTAAACAAAAGAGGGTACTGTAAAGAACTGCTTGCTGTGTGACAAGCTATTCTAATGAAAACCACTGTGATGCTAATTTGGATTAAACAACCCCTAATTGATACATCATGTGAGGAAAAAAATGACAGCACCATTGTGAAGGTGAAGCAATCCCGGATCACAAAGAAATTCCAGACCTGGATGGAAAGTGAGAGTCTCTGCAGAGAAATCCCTGGTCCAGCAGGAGAATGAAATCCGAGCTGGTAATACTGACTTTTATGCCACAGTCCACGAGGTCCATTTGCCATTCTCATTTTTATCATGAGGAACAACTGGACAAGCACCTCCTCGTCATTTAAAGCTCTCTTGGAACCCAGGCCTCTGTTCCATTCTGTGTCTCCTCTTGCACAGTTCACAAAGCAGTGCTTTTAAGAAAAAGCAGAGAATCCCAGGACCCTTTTCCCCCTAGTGCAGCCAAGAAAAGCAAATGACTCCATTTTTAAGGGCTTTCTATTACCTTCTGATGGCAAGCGATTTGCCCAAAAGTTCCACCAAGTACTTTCTAAAGAACCGTTTATTTTTCTATTTTCTTGCTATTTAAAAAAAAGGTGCCATGACTACGTGAGGTTAAAGAGTAGAAGGAAATTGAGTCACGATGGCCTGAAAAACAGCATATAGGAAATAAAAATCTGATAAATAAGGAAGCTGTTCCCAGAAGAAAATCAATTTTCTATTCTTTCTGAGTAACGACTCACATCAGCCATAACACTGATTTCACGAGCGTGTTCAAATACGTAAGGCACCAATAGAGCTGTCTTTATAGCAGCCATTATCTTGATTTTATTCTCAATTTTATCCATTTTATACTGGGTACCAAAGGAACTACTAATCATGTAATCCTAGAATTACAGCGAAAGTTTTTTAAGCTTAATTCAGCTGGGGTGGGAATCCATATTGACCACAGAATCCTTGACGCTTTTAAATTCACATTTGAGAGTTAACCTTGAAATCAACCACTAAAACACTCTGAATAACACAAATTATCAAAGCTTTTAGGTTATGTTTGCATTAGTTTCATCATTTGATACTATGATCAAAGCACACGGTTTTGCTTGAACTGAAGCACTTGAATTACTGTAATATTTTTACAGGCTGTTGTGGAGCCGGAGAGGGGGACAAACAGCACGGAAGGAAAATGCTGGAACTTAAAAATAAATGAGGAGGATGCAAATGGTGGCTTGGTTCATAAAAAGAATAGCAGCTGGTACGTAAACAGGCAACATAACACGAAGTTTAACTGTTTGCAGCAATTTGAAAATATTTAAATGCGTGACCACGTAGCAAGACTAAAAGTTTATTTTTGTCTGAAATTTGAAAGCGTAAAGGAATTCAGCAAGCAATGCCAACAAGTAACTGATAACCCTTGTGGCTGAAATGGATGGAAAGTGTTTTCAGCACCACTGCTCTATGGAAGGAAGTTCAGAAAGCCCGAGGTCAGGTGCCCGCTGGCTTTGAGAGGGTGGAGGGCCTCTATGCAAGCAAGAAGGCTGCATCCTAAAGCTGTGCTTCCCATAATTAATGCCTATATTCACACTCATTTAACAAAAAAAACCTTGTAGAATATGCAATTCTGTTCGCTTTTTCTTTCCCTAGCCCAGGCAAGTGTACAAGTTTCTGTTCAAATAATTTATGAAGTTGTTGTTCTGCAAGACAAATTTTAAAAGACGACAGAACAGGGAACATATATATACAGACTACAATAAAATATCTGCATTTCCTCCCATAAACCCTTTTATTAGAGATTTACTACTTCAGTAATGTGCAGAGGAATCAACATGAATACCTTTTACTTTCAGGGAAATTCATGTAAATTTCTTCAAACTCTTGCAAGGTTTTAATTTATGAAAGCATAAATTCTGCTTGCAGCACAAAGCCATTTCCTTGAAACCATTTCAGAATGCACACACTGAACAGCCTGTCCCCTGCACTTCTCAAAGACAGATGCTTGTTCACCTTCAATTTGCCCATCATTCCACGTGAAAATTAGGCATCTTAATAGCCCTCGCCTCAAAAATGGACGTGAAAGGCAGCGCTTGGCCTTCAGTGGCACGCAAGCACCGTGCAAGGGCTCTTACTGAGAAAGCCTCTCTGGAGCAGCCATTCCAACATTGTTCCATTTAATGCTGCAGCAAGAGAGAACAACCAACTAAATCCAACACATAAATAACTGATTTGAAGGTAGGAACATGAGGCAAATACAGAAAATGAGGAAAATAGGAAGGAAAAAAACCCCAGCAGCAACAGCCACCAGAAAAAAAGCCCTGTGTGCAACCCCAAACACTCGAGGATGAGCAGACCCCCAAAAAAAGAAGCAACCTAAAGGATGCCTGGGCCATTTATTTCCTTGGATTAGCAAAAATAAAACGTTTGCCACATTCCCAAATTCAAAAAAATCAACAGCGGTAAACAACCCACCCCACCCACCCACACAGCTTTACAGGACAATTAATTAACTTCCCATCCACAGGGGAAAGATCAGCATTCAAGAAATGGGAAAGCTGGAGAACTCAAAAGTCAGTCAGATTTGCTGACACGGGGAACAGTAGAGACAGACCATAAACGAGTTTAGAAAGGAATGATGAGGATTCTTAGACAACAGGTTCAGAAACACATCAAGGGTAAGAGGCAGGGATGTAATTTTCAAAGTCTCTGAGAACACGTGCAGATGGTGGGGGAACAGCCTGAAGGAACTGCAGTGTTCCCTCCAAATGCCCTGTCTAAAAAAGCCATATAAACCCCCAAACCTATATACAGACCCATCTTCAAGGCCAAAGAGAGGGGAAAAGGCAGCAAAATGTCTCAGTCTGTTCCAAATTGTGCCAGTCTGGCCCTTACTTTAGCCCTAAGGAAAGGCTGGCTTGCGGGGTACCTGCAGCTCGAAGGTGGAAAGAAACAGAGCATCTTTAACACGGGTACCTCGAAGGATTTACGAGACAGAAAAAAAGCCAATAGCAGAAGTTAAACATGCATGTTTCAGCTCACTACAGGATCACTGGAACATACAGAACATGAACCAGCCGAAGTGATGTGGAATAATGTATTGTCCAGATTGTTCCTGGCAGGTGCAGACTAACACAAGCACTTAGATCTCTGCAATATTGTCTCTGCACAAATACTGAATGTAACTCCCTTAATCATGCATCATTACATCTTGGCCTGATTAGAAGATTTTTTTTTTAATAATATTATTTAATTATAGTAGAAATTCACAGTCACTGAAGAAATGGCACTATATTATGTTGACATGGAAGGTAATAATTTCCTTCACCTTATTGTTTTCCCTGTATTAATTGCTCCTCTGAAAAAAACCCTCAAACCAATCCTATCTACTTGTTTTAGAGAAAGCAGTTGCACAGTCTGCACGCTAAGGAAGGCTTAGTGAGTGTCTGGTAGAGCAGTTTACTCCCAGAAAAATGCTACCAGCAGTTAATCTCATGTTGATGTCGAGCACTAGCTGGTCCCTGTAGTCAAGCTAAGCATTTTGTATTTACATTAATACAGCAATAGGACCAAAGGTCAGACTAATCCCTTCTAAAATAAGATTGCATCAGACTGAGAGTCCTCCCCATAACAAGAGGTGAAATGATACATTTTGATTAGGTGCAGTGTCTCTTGCATAAGGAATTTAAATGGTCTCTGATCGTGATGCAAAACTGGGATGGCCATGTCCACAGTTGGAAAAAAAACTCTGAAGTGAAAGCCAACAATATAAATTACTTCAGCAAGCAAAAGCAAGTCTGTATGAAGCAAATGAACTCATGGATTTTTAAGTCTAGACAGTATTTGTACCATAACTACATTGTAAGCATACTAATGACTATTTATTTCTTATTGCCTGAGGGCAGATGGAAGCAGTCTTCACAAAAGAACGAAAGGCAGTTTGGAGGGAAATGGGTGAGCAAGTACATAATCTGCAGGAATTACAAGCACTGATTACTCAATTCATACCAAGTAAATTTCTATTTGTTAAGACAAGAAATGTTTAAACACCTCAGGGTCAAAGGGGAAGAACAGATCGCATCTTACCCAGCTAGGAGGAGTCACCATCCCCTTCTTCCAAAAACTGGGCAAGTTTTCTGACACAGAGTCCTTGTGCTTAACAACCAATACATCATGCATAATAGACTTCTTCCCTCAGGATCTTCCCTGCACCTTTTCAAGTTTAGGAGTAAGAGCAGGTCTGCCCAAACAGCAATGTTTTGTTTGTATCCTATTA
Organism: Gymnorhina tibicen; assembly: GCA_013399875.1. NCBI lineage: Eukaryota > Metazoa > Chordata > Aves > Passeriformes > Artamidae > Gymnorhina > Gymnorhina tibicen. The sequence goes on from VXAZ01003489.1 coordinate 815,900, forward strand.
CTGTACACTGGTATTTGACTAGAGGAAGCTTCAAACCAGAATTTTTAACAGATTTCACACATGGATGTGCATTTGCACTTTTGAGTTGCATGCTGAGATTTCCCTCCCCACGAGAGCCTCTGCATCTCAGCTGCCTGCTCACAGCAGTGCTGAGGAAGGGTGAGAGGGTGAGGAAGGCAGGGACGCAGCCGTGCTGCACCTTTCACCTTTCAGGCTGTTACCCACCCTTCACTGCCTTGGCCAAACCAAGGCACAGCCCTTGTGCACGGCCGTCACTGCCCTGCCCCTCTGCAGGCAGAGGTGAACACAATTTTCTTTTAAAACACTTTGCAACAAGTCCAAGCCCGAGTAACTCTTGGTTTAGAGTGTAGTGAGAGATTCAGTCTTGGGCACTCTGTGTGCCACCCTCCCACTTCCCCTTGGCAGGAGCAGCCTTTGCCCCCAACCCTTCTCATTTACCTCACTGACTAAGCAGCAAACAACAGCCTGTCGTAGAACGTAAGTCTTTTAGTTGAACTGACTTTTCATATTACAACTACAAATCTTTTAGGAAACAGATGTCGCACTTTTAGAAAAATAACCAGGAGCACTGGAGCTGCTGGGTGAGAGCAGCTCTGCAATCAGCAGCGTTCTCCTGGCAGTATGGGATATCACCTCCAGAGCACTCCAGAAACTCGCCGTACTTTGATGTTGATTTAATTACAAATGTCTTTCAAGATCTCCAAAGTTGAGTTTATTTTTAAAAGAGAGCTTATAATTACAAAATCAGAACGTATTAAATGAGCACACTGAAGCAAAACTGCTGGCAGGGGTGTAAGACAAATTGCAAATGAGGCACAGGAGACAAGCAAACAAAGTAAGGAATGCACAGAGAAGGAGCAAAGCTGTTGTCACACAACTGCTGCTGGTATAAAAACTCACAGAGGTGTTGGGCAGCTTCACCCAGCTGACCTGCCTCCGCAGCCCCAGCCTGTAACTGGACCTGGCCTTTCTGACTGCCTGACCCACTTCCAGAGGTGCCACAACCTTCCTCACAGCAATCAAAGTGCGAATTCAACCGCAGATAAGCAGCAAAAGAAAGAACAAAGTGCCATTTTGGAGCTTTCACCTCTCTCTAGTGGCTTGTATTAAGGAATTCTAAATGGATTACACAACTTAAGACTTTTAAAGCAATCTTCACTTCTGAATTGGTTTAACTACAGCCAGAAATTCTTAAATGCTTTAATTTCTTTAATAAGCAACAGCCCATGAGAGTCATTTGGACTGTTCTTTCATTTTGCCCTTGATACTTACACTTCAGGGAGAGAAGCGCAGCCTTAAAGTGCAAGCCATACAAAAAGCTGTTTAATGGAGATTCCAAATTATAACTTCAAAATGTAGCTTCAGAATGCAGAACAACCACAGCTCTGTACACCATTTATTACACACAGACAGCAACTAAAAAAATCCTCAAAGCCTTCACAGACTGGGAGAATTCACTAAGCAGTTTTGCAGAGTGTTAAGGCAATCCAGAATCTTAGCAAGTCTCCAAAAGGATCTCTTGCAGAAACTGCTGCTTGGAACTACACCACAAGAAGTGCCTGTGAGGTTTCTGCCTTCCTCACTGACGCCTGGCAGTGAAGGAGAGTCTGGGGGAAACTTTTAATGAGCTGGTGCAGCCCCCCACCCACGGGGCAGCGCTGGGTGCACGCCCAGAGTGCCACGACAGGAGAGAGTCCCCGGTGTTTGAGCCACCTGTGTGTGTCCCACAGCCAGGAAACAGCCAGAGAGCCCCTTCCCACCAGTACTGCAGTTTATGGAGTGAGAAGAGTGCCAGGAGTCTCTGTACAACTTGTGGGTATGATGCAAAACGCCAGCAGCTTCAGACCCCGTCAGAGAAAAGTCCCAGGTGCCACAATTACCCCTCCTGCCACAAGACACTGTGTGCTTCACGCCACTCGTGCCACGCTGGGCAGAGTCTGTCTCAGCAGTTCAAACTGTGCAAGGTGGAAATGCTGCGGATCTCTTTGCTAAAACACAGCTTTTTCTGCTGCAACAAACTATAAAACTTTTGTCTGACAGAAAAACGGCTGCTGCTTATGAGCGTGTTTTAAATTGTTATACTTCAAAGTGACAGTGGCACAGGATGTTTTAAAATATTTCCCCCATTCTAAAATTATGCCTTTAAATCACAGTGAAGTACCTGTATAAAATTTTCAAATTAATATTTTATTACAGTATTTGTAATAAAAAATTGTACACATATTTGTATTCCACAGTGTTTCTGATTGCTAATGGCCTTTCTAGAGAGATCCTCAACCATCGGAACCATCTGCTTGCAAATTAATGCAATAAATTTCAATGTCCACATGAGTGACAAATCTGTGCTGGTGTTATTGGTACTTTGTAGTCCACTGCACAGACCTAATTCACCCCCACAAGGCACCTTTCACTCGATTTTACTTTTAACAACACTCTGAAAGAATTATCAAGTGGCACACCTTTGTATCAGGCAAAGAATTCAGAATGCTAAATGCTCAAAAAAGCCCTTGTTATTACTGGAAAAGACTATGATAGATATAGATATACATATAGATATATATATATTTTATAGATATCCCACTTTCACAGTTAATCTCAACTTGCTATGACTCTGCAGAGCCCAGTGACTGCCACTGCTGGCACACAAAGCAAGCAGGTACAGGCACATCAGGAACTGGATATTCAACAGATAAACACACAGCTATGGGTTATTTTTATGCTTTATTTACAGGCACAATGTTTGAATCATGAACTGGGATTGCTGTTATAAAATACATGGCTAACTTATTTTAATCATCTTAATTTTGTGTGTTAACCTATTTCATTTTTATGATTTCTGAGAGGCTTGACACTCAGGAGAGTCTTAACTTAAAAAAATGTATTTCTTTTCTATGTAATTCCCAACTATACTTTTAACCACATGACCGTGTCTAGAAATATCTGACGTGGAATACCTCTTGTTTTCATTTGGAAATTTGACTAAACCCCAAAATGGGATGGGAATTTTTCAGGTATTTAATAAAAATTTCAAGTTATTAATAAAAATTTCAGGTATTTAATAAAAAGCTCAGGTTATAAACTGCTAAGAACAAATACCATGAAAAGCAGCAAGGGGAGCAACAAGTGGAGTGACCAAGGCAGGAATGTGCCACCAAGGCTGTGCCTGCTCTCAAGGGGACAAGAGGAAAGCACCAAGGCTGGGGGAAGGGAAGGGAATATCACTGACAACAAACAATGCACTTCGTCACAGCCTTGGGAGTTTGGATTGGTTTTCCTCTGCGTCTGCTTCCAGGAAGAAGAAATGCTTTTCCAATGATCCCCTGACAGTTAATCACTTTGACCTTTGCTTACATTTTCCAGAATAAAACTGTTTCCTAATTTATTTTTACTGTTCATAAACCTCCGTGTTGATCTTCCATCTTTAAAAAGATCAACTATTTTATTATACCTAATATCAGATTATTGAAGATTTTAGTACATGCATAGGCAGTTCATCTAATCCCATTGACCTTTTCATATTAAAATCCAGTTTCATGCTTTATCTGCTTCTCATTAAAAAAAATAAATCAGCCATTGTTCAGATGCTGGTTCTTTATTTTGAGATGAAAATTAAAGCTGAACAGGACTTTTTTTTTCTTTACATGGAACTGAGTATATGCAGCCAAGGTTTAAAAGAAGTTGCAGATGCCAAGTGTAGCATTTGGAAGGTTATGTACAGTCCAAACTACGAGGCTGCCTCCTGACTAAAAAGCACCAGCATCCATCCCAAGTAATGACACTCACCTGTCTAGCTCATATTTCCTTATTTAAAATTCATGCAGAGATAATATTTGCTGGTAGATTTCTTCCTATTTTATGAATAAATAACTGATGCCAGCATCCTCATATCCAGCCAATTTATTCCAAAAGAGGCTTCCCACAGGAAAAATAAACCCAACTGTCCATCCCCAAAACCACTGGTTTATAAAACACCGAACAATAAACGGGAAGTGCAAATCTCTTCCATGCAAAGCACTTCAACTTCCTACAGAGAAAAAGCACCACATGTGACAGAGCAGATGAACATTACAATTAACAAACCCCGAGAAGGACCGTGGGGAACACTTGAAGCAACTTGCACAAATCCCATTTATTCTGCCAAAAATCTGCTTTGCTCCAGAAAGCAAAGAAGGGCTGAAAGGGAAGTTTTGGTCATTAAAAATGACCACTAATTTATACTCTGCTAGAAGTCAGTGCTGTTTACAGGAAAAGCAGCTTTTATCTGAAAGAATGAAACAAATTTAACTGCAATAAAATCTTTTTCATATGTATTCTAAGCATCAGAACTATTAGAGGCACTGCTCCCATTAATATGCTTTCTCTGTTTAGGATGCTACAGCTTAACTAAACTTTACTGACTCTTTCAGTTTAATTCCTGAAGTCAACTTACAGAACATCAGAGCCTTTGAATCAAACTATGAAAATCTCAAAGCTGCAAGGTCAAGTGTCAGCCACAGAAGAAAATTCATAAAAGATCATCAAAAGTCCCTAGTAAACCAGAAGACTTTACAAAGAAAGGAAGAAAAAGATTAAAAGTCACCTCAAGAAAAGAATTATCAAGTGGTAGAAAACATTTTTGGAATTTAGATAAGATATCCAACTGCTACTTGCATAAATAAATCCATCACTGCATTAGTCCACCACAGAATTACGGAATACCCTGAGCTGGAAGGGAATCACAAGGATCATCCAGCCCAGCTCCTGGCCTTGCACAGACCCCAAAAATCCCACATCCATTCTGTCCATAGGCACTCAGGCCTATGAACCATCCTGCAGCCAAGCTGGCAGGGACACGTTTAATCAATCCAAATAAAATATGGAAAGGTGCATGCAAAGTTTGAGAAACAGCCAAAAAACTGTATGATAAAGACAGACACATAGAAGGGTGAAGAAGTCTGGGATGAAACAATGGCAGAGTTGGGTTGATGGATGAACTATTCCCCAGGTCCTCAGGGAAACAAGTTCTGCTCTCACCAGACAGGTTAAGACAGAAGAACACAAACTGAAAGCAAATGATGGCCTAATTAATAAAGTATCTGTCTAACAGCTAATCACTGCACTGGAGAGAGACTCTGACTGATAACACTGGAAAAAAGGAGACAAAAATCTCCGAGAGAAAACCTGGACAGAGCCAGTGGAAATGTGCATCCAACTACTTCTCACCTCTACTTTCCTTCATGTTCTTGTGCTCCTCCAGGTATTTGTCTTCTGATGAACCATTAATGCCCAGGCAAATTATAAGTTTGTTATCTTCAGCTACCACCTACCTTTGCCTTCAATAACTCAGCAACAAGTGTGCCCAGCAGCACAGCCTGTGTGCCATGAAAACGTGTGCAGCAGATGAACTGAGCTATCAGCCACCAGCCTGCACTGCTGACTGACCACAGACAAAGCATTAATTGTTGACTGTGCAGCACAATTAAACTGGATCTGTTTCCTGGGCAGCCTGGGATTTTCCCAAAGCACGTTTGTTATTCTCTATCAGGTGTGGGAACGAGGAACTCGCTGTGTGTGAAGGCTCACGTGCACACCCAGGGCTCACCCTTCAGAGGTTTAATGGGACACTGAACATCATCGCTGCAGCTCCTGAGCCGTGCTTTTTCAAGCACCCCACTGAAATACACTGCTTTATTTTCACAGCCCACTACAGAAGAAGAGGAGTTGCTCTATTACTGTTTTTCCCTCCTGACTTCTCAGCTCAGGAATAAATACCAGAAAGGCACAATCCACATGGATTACCAATGCTTACAGGTTACATAATCCTACAATCTCAAATGAAATGTTGGAAGCACTTAACGTAAGGGCAAACAACTGTTACCTTTAGGTGCTTTGTCTATTTGCTTACCTTTGCTTGCACTCTCCACATGCTGCAATTCATCTGGAAATTTTAAGATGTCCCGGTAATTCTCCTCACAGATTTCTGCCAGGAAATGCAACAGGGTCGTTTTCTGATCTGATGATTTTGTATCTCGAATCTAAAAAGTGAACACAGGAGAAAACAAAGAGAAAAAAAAATTTCTTGAAATGTTTCAATAAAGTGAATATTGCAGATGTCAACTCCTTAGCAAAAAGTTTCCTACACGGGTTGCCTGCAAATAAACAGATTCTTTAAAAAATGAAATTTCTTGAATTCTTCATAATTTAGGACTACAAAAGGAATCTACCTTATCAAGTATTTTAAAAAAGAATTATTAATTTTGATGAGAACAAAACCTGAAGACAGTCCACAAAGTTCTGCTATTTTAGCATCGCCAGTTCAGAATCCCCCCAGATAAAAAAGAGCTGTGAACAGAGATTAAACAAAACAGAATTTAGAAAATTCCTTCAACGCCAGTCCCTGAAGTGCTCCATAGTTGGACATTGCCCTGACCGTCAGAACTCATATTTTGACCAGTCAAGTTAAACTAACTCCTTGTTGTAAACCCACAACTTTTTCTTGAAGCAAAACCTAAAACATGCTGTCTTAGGCTAAAGACTTTGAGATCAATGCTATAGAGACACACAAAATAAATGCACCCTGCCTTACTGGGATACAGAATGACAACAAAAAAAGCAAAGGTAATCCTGACTGTAGGTAAAGGAAATTTAATACATCCAGTTGTATCTATGAAAAGCTGCAGGAAAACAGTGCACCATGTGAAGTAACAGGTAACTGTGTATTTTTGTTGTTCTTTCAGCTGCAGAGGCACTTTTTAGTGACCTGAAATAAAATCAGTATTCTTGGAAGTGATAACTCCGTTCTCTGTTGGCCTGAGTGCATGAACTGCTGAAATGAATTTTTTAGTTAAAAAAAAAAGAAAAAAACAGTCTGAAATAACTGTTAGAATCCAGGCCCAGTGGCACGTTCCCAATAAGCTTGTGGCTCCCGTGGCAGGGTGCACGTGTCTAGACAAAGGAGCATCATGAATTTAAGAGAATGAGAGAATAAATTTAATACCAAATTTCTTAGTTTGCCCATTTTTGTGCGGACGCAAAGAAGCAACATGTGAGCTGATGGAAGATGCAGCAGAAGCAGAGATTTCCTCTTACTCACAAAGGCAACAGACACAGGAGATGTAGGTAAGAGTTTCAGAGGAGTACACTTCACCTGACAGAGAGAATTAGTAATACATCTGGAAAGAATTGTTTTAACAGCATTTCCCTTACTCATCCAGTGCAGCTCTTACACAGAAGTAAGCTACAACATACACAACAAATGAAATAAAGGATTTATTTAAGAAGAATACATAAATGCGTGTGTAAAATCTCCTATTTGTTTTCTCATTCTCTAAATCACTTGAAGTTCTAATTCTCTAATCCTCCTGACAGGCTTGCCATCGATGTTCAATTTAATAGAGGCCTTTCAGCTTTAAGGATTACCCTGTTAAGAATAAATGAGTGCAGTGGAAAAACAGGCTTTTAAAAATATAAGGTATTTAGGCAATTAAGAAAGCAATTTAATTCATACCAATTCAGCGATTAAAGACTAAGCAATGCTCAGTAATGGTATGCAGTTAAAGGGCTTTAATGTGTTACATACACAGAAGTTCTTCTGACTTGAAAAAAATCGTAGATTTCCTGGCTAAACATCTGCATGGAAGAAAGAAATTGCATTTCAATTTGTCTGTGAACAACAGTAGTGGGATTTGCAGTCTTTGATCTCTCTGACATCATCAAGTGGATAAAGCAGTTTTTTTCTAAATGGACAAAATTATTTTGCTTTCAAATTACAACAGAAGCATGTTTTGCCACCAACAGCAACATCATAGCAAGAGTCAGTATTAGCACCTTGTAGCAAACATTTATTCAGATCTTGAACAAATGTATCAAATTCACTTCTTGGGCCCAATCATAAACAAATCTCTGCTATATTCATCCTTATTTTTAACACAATGGATACAGAGAAGTCTGCTTGGTATTTAGAATCAATATCTGTAATTTAAAAATCAAGTCCTAAGCCTACTGATGTAATGAAAAATAAGATAGGTGCTGTTTGAGCGTAGTTTAGCACATCCTATTTACATCTAAAACTAGAAATGAAAGGTAGGAACTGGACAGGTGACATCACGGCTGTGTCTTTACAGCCTCTGTATTCCCATACTGCACTTGCATTCAATATATGCTCATATTCAATAACCCACTCATTATTTTAATGCAATACTTTATTTATATTCAGCTTTTTCCTTGCAGCAATTTTGCCCAATAGATAAAATATTCCTTGGCTTGTAAAGAACCTCATGGCTTAGCCTGATTTCTGCTGTTCTACACACAACAGCCAAGTGGATGAAAAGAAAAAAGAGCCCATTAAACTGTGCTCACAAGACCAGGAGCTGGACTTTGATGAACCTCGTGGGTCCCCTCCAGCTAAGGATACTCTATCATTCTATAATTCAGGATAAATTTTTAACACCGTGGTGTTAAAATTTTAAAATACAGGTTTTGAGTCTATGGCCTTCCTTTACCCGAGAGGCAGAACTTGGAAATAACACATTTAGTTTAAAAATAAATTAAAGAAATAGGTAGATCAGTGTGGGCTACAGAAGGCAGATCCAGCTGAATGCTGAAGCATCAGCTGGAGGGTCAGTACCATGAGATCCGTTGCTTGGGGAAGGATTGAAGGCCAAGGCACACAGGGCAGAACACAGCACAGCCATTCAAAGCCAGGGAGACACAGAGTAAGGTGCTTAGTTCTGTAAGGTAGAAAAGCACCACCATAACAAAACTCTCCCTTTATGCAGAGTTAAGCATTTAAACCACGCCAGTCCCACCATAACCCACTGCCACGATGGGTTTGGGTTTTCCCCAGGTAGTTCTGGACACAGCTTGCAGGTGGGAGGGTGAAACGTGGCAGCCAAGGCAAGGAAAAGCTTCTGTATGAACCATCACTAGTGACACTTTATTACAGCTATAAAAGAGCCCTCTATTGATTTTTATGAGATTATAGACCTTTTCCTACCCTAGAAATCTTTCCCCCCTTACCAGAACAAGGGCTGGCGGACAATAAATGTCCCCTCATCAGTAATGCTCAGGCTGGGTAAACAGCCTGTCTTGTACTATTTGCACCACGAACAAAAGTAACGTAATAGCACTTAATAGATAAAACACACATTGATCCAGTCAGAATGCTGCAAAAGCTTTATTGAAACTGAGCTGTTGGTCTTCACTTTAATTCAGAACCACAGGACCAGCAGCTGTACCTGCACATTCCTAAAGCAAACCTCTTTCCTTTCAGTTCCATTCCCCTGGAGCAGCATTTGGAGCTCCTGAGGGGGCTCCTGCCACACGGGGGGTTCCCAAAGCCGCTGGATCCTTTGTGCATCTCAAACAAGCACAGCAGAAGATTCACCTGGAGTGAGTTACTGCAGCAGCCTCCCTCAGCCTGAGCACTTCCCCTGCCATATTTCTGTTTTTACAGAGCATTTCATGCTCAGGCAGTGAAGATGCTCTGGTGCACACGTGGGAAGAGCTGCTCTCCCTTGCCAGGCTCGATACATCCCATGAATTCTGATGGTGATGTCTCTTATTTGAACAAAATTAAGTTCTCTGCCTTCTGCCACAGGTTGTTTACACATCATTTCTATCTTCAATAACATCATACGCTGCAATATAACATCCAGAGAGATAATCTGTTTTTAAGGATTTGCAATTACTATTCAGTCATTGGCCTTCCAGCTCAGACCAGCCAGGTTGGAGTTTGTGCTTTCTTTTATTTTCTTTATCGTGTTTTAATAGAAGTTGTAACAAAAACAGATTTCTGTGTACAAAATGACCAGCTCTGTCGTAAAAACATTTATTTTCCAAAACCAAACATTTATCCCAGATCAATACTTGCCTTTTTACTTCTCTTTTTTTTTCAGACTGTATAATGTAAGCACCACATCTAGTAAACAGACAATTAATTTTAAGATTGTTCAAGAAACAAGTGAAAAAAAAAATCAATACAAAACTCTGGTTTTACTGAAAAGTGAATTCATCACATTAGGATTCCTCATCATGAAGTGTGTGTATTCTGCACACAGAAATGTGTACACAGACATCTTCTACCTTGCTGACAGCTGACTCAAAAAAACCAATAAAATTCTCTTATCATGAGCAGAAAGACCACTAAATGATAGTCACTGGTCTAAAAAAGGAGTTGTTATATCAAAATGCAAAACAAAGGCTCCCAAATTCTCCTAGACAAGCTTGAAGACTGAAATACATTCCTTAGGAGCAAAAAATAAAGACACCTTAAAATTATCCAAGGAAAGCCTCTAGCATGGTTGTAGTACCTTCTCAAATTAATATCACACACCAAAAAAAATTAAAAATTAAAAATACTTTCAATATTCACACAGCTTTGAAAATTTAGTAGCATCCAGATGCCCCACAAAACACACACATGTGAAGCACGTGGCACTGCCAAGGAGACCTTGCTCTTGCTGTTAGATGTCACTTCTTTCTATCAGAGCCTTCTTCAGCCAAGAAACACAAATTAGAAATTTTAATTCCCAGCAAGATGTCCGTGAACAGGACCCCCTGCCATGCTTCCACATGCACAAGGTTTCATTTTCTCAGTGAGGGCCAGTTAGTAACCAACAATCACAAATTCTGAGGCTGTTGGAATAATGAAAAAAGCCGGTGGGTGGCTGTAAATAAATAGATATTAAAGCTGGTGCTGGTGAGAGATATCCCCACCTGATACAGTTTAGTATTTTATACTCTTCCCAACAGTTAGAAACCACAGTCTTACTTCATAAACAAAGCCAATAAAGTCATCTCAGTCTTCTGGGTGGAAATGGGAGGGCAGAATTTAAAAGCTTTTAAACAGAGGAACAAAATTCAGTTATCACTTGAAAATAATCAATGCACAAAGACAGCCATTACCCAAATATAAATTTGGACACTTAACAGTAATTTTAAAAAGTGTTGAAAATATTACATAAACACCTCATTTCTAAAATTAAACACCAAGGGAGTGGAGGGCTGCCTCTCTCAATACGAGACTGAAGGGTAAGCACAGGTGCAAAAACATCTGAGAAAAAAATAAGTCTTGCAAAAGCACATTATTATACCGATCTAATTCAAGTTAGAATGGCAAATTCATAAACCCATGACTTTAAATAGCAAAAAATACCTTTTAACATGAAAAATAAAGTTCAGTTGCAAACAATGCACATGTCACACTGTCCAGGGAAACTGATCCACGTTTCCATTAATATCCTGACTTGTTCTGAGTTTGGAACTCAGCTGTGATAATTCATAAGGTTCAATCAATATAGTGAGATATTAATGACAATTTCATGTCTGGATCTTGGCAAGATCTTTTTTGTTTCAATCACCATCAGTGTCTGATTATTTTTAGCCATGACCTTACCACAAAATATACCTCGTTACCTAAATGCAACAGCACAGCCAACATTTGATTTCATTACACAAAATGTTTCCAGTATTTTCTCTATATCTCACAGGGAGGGGATGAAAAAAAAACAAAGCAGAAAAGGACACTTCCCTCAGAAATACCTAGCTTGCAAACAAATTTTAAAAAGTTACCAGATTTTGTTTCTGAGGGCGATGCTGAACTAAATTAATTAAATAGACACAGATTTCTGTCTGCATTATTTCCAGAGGAATTTAGCTGTAAGCACAGGTAACTTTGCTTCAGCAATTATTCAGTTCAATAGAGAACAATCTGCAGGACGAGTCAATCTGCATCAGCTGTGTCAACAGGCGAGATCTGCTGACAGCAATTCACAAATCCATCACCTGGAGTGCAGGAACTGCTGCTCACAGCCCTGCTCTGCTCCAGCACCACTCCTGCACACTCAGCACTTCCCCTCCCACTTGGTAACGAGTCCTCTACTTCAAACATTCATTTCCCTTTAGATCCCACTACTGCCACAAAGAAAATGCAGCAGGGGATCTGTGAAAAAAAATCCTTCAACTTGGCTTCTCTTTTAATAAAGTTATTAAAGAATGGAAATTTTTCTTGGGTGATGATTTTTACTTTATCAGAAGTTGGCAACATCTCTGCATTAAACCACAGCAGGCAGAGTCTTTCTCTCCTGAAATGTGCCAGATCACACTTGCTGTGTTTGAAATATGGTTTTCCCCCAAGGTGAAATCTCCTTGAGCTTTGCACCACATCTCATGGTGCCCAAAAAAGGGACCTGAAATCTGGATCCTCTGATTAGACCAGAAGAAAAGTCTCTTCAAGTTTGATGCTATTTTTTTGGATCCATTTACAATGATTGCATGTCTTTAAAATAAAGATACTTTCAAATGTACATTTTAACCTGAGACAGTGAAGTTTGGATCGGTGCCTTACACATATTTTACCATCTACACAAACAAGCACTGCACATTAATATCTGACTGCTCTGCATCCTGGAGTTCTTGGTGCATCCCATGTTTTGCTGCCACGGTTGAAATTCAACTTTGGTTGAAGGTCAACCGTGTTCATCCTTAACACAAATCCTTATTTCCGTGAAAGCGCTTGAAGGACAGCTGGGTGGAAGAGGCAAAGACAGAGGAGTAATGAGGTACCTGACACACACACAGACTCTGTGTAAATTCTATTGACAAGGTAAGTAAACAAACTCAGATCGAAAGCATTTGTTCTACTTTGTGCTCCAGAAGGCTCAGAGCAGACTTACAGTGAAGCTGCCTCAAACCCCCGCTGCACCAGGACAGCTGGAGCAGGGCCCATCCTGGGAAAGCTCACTCTGTACCTCCCTGTCCATTGCTAAACACAGAGGTGCAGTCAGTAAATTACACTGACTGAGTGATTTTTTCCCTGCTTTGGGCACTTTCTCCTGCATCCTGAGGTTCATGAAGCTGCACTTCAGTGTTTTATGGCTGCAACTTACCTTGCAGAGAAAGCTGATGTTGAAGCCAAGGGATTGTGCGTTTCTGGAGCCAGAGTTCATGTAGTTCCCAAGGAACAGCACCAACTCTAGGAGCTTGCTGAAGCTTTCACTCTTCTTGAGCTCTTCACAGGCCAGAGTCACGGCCATGATGTCAGGTTTGATGTTGTTCACGTGCTCCTCGAACATGAGCCGGAACAGGATCCCGTTGAGGCGCGCCCGCAGCATTTTCACTGAGCTCATCTGCAGAACACCAAACATTACATCCAACCAGAAAAACCCAAAAGCTGATTTATGAAAAAAGCTCATATTAAAAACCCCAATGCTGTGCAGCCAGCAAGTCTACAGTTTCTGTATGCTTTCATAGCCTATCTTGCATTTTCAGGCATCCCGGGATGCTACCACCTTTGTGTTTCAGACATTTGGCAAAAGAGAGCACAGGACTAATTCCTTCCTGCCCTGATAAAAAGATGGGAGGTTATAAATCACGATGTTGTAAGATGGTAAATGGCAGAGATGCTGAAAATAATCTACAATCCTGATTCGTTAATTTAAATCCCCAAGATCAAATTCACTAGGCTAGGTAACAAAATAATGGCCATGTCTTTCATACTTTGCACGAGTGATCAGAGTTATTTCGTCCCACATAGCACACTGTAATTCACAAGAGAAATTTGAATTAGGAGAAAAATATCGACTGAGCATTTTGAAACCACTTGAAATTTTTTATTTAATTGCAAGAATGGTTATGCTCCAAACGTATCTCATTTTACTGAGCAGAACACGGAAGGATTTCTTCCCAATGGATTCACCATCGGTGGCGCTCCTGAAGCACTCAGCAAGGCAAGCTTTGTTATGTGACAAATCACAGATCCTGACTATCAAAACAGAAAGATTTCCATGTGCTCCTGTTTCTGCTGGCCAAAATTTTACCACGGTCCTTTGAGGAACCACAGTTTTTCTACTGGCGTTCTCTCCCAGCAGCTACCAGAAGCAGCAGCAATAACTTTCACAGGAAGGACCTGAGTGGCCTGAATAATAATGAATTCTTTCTAAAATGAACATAAACATGAAGGCACTCCAGATGGTCTCAAACAATTCCTATGATCAGGCTGGAACAAGGAAAAGGGAAGGATCAGAAAAGAAGCATTTCAGCATAACTAGTGATCTTTTTTATAAATCTCCATTGTCACAAATTTCACTCTGAGCCTCTATAAGCCAAAATCATTGAGAGTCTTGAAACATTATTCTTCTAATCATTCTTTATTTCAGAAATATCATACTGAAAACATCTGCCTTGAAAGGATCTACTTACACTAATCTGCAGTAGATGGAAATTAAAATTAATCACATAATTTGCTTTAACTTTTGTAGAACAATCTCCAATTGCTGTTTTTACTCAAAATGGCACAGAAAAAAGTTGTCAAAAGCTTTAGATCCCAAAACCAGAGTGCAACAAAACACAGGTAAGCCCACAGGAGAGTGTGACAAACATTTGTGAAGAATAATCCCTAACAATACTTCAGAGAAGTGTCCTTTCTTCTCTTAATGCTGTGCAGTGTCATGGAACACTGATCATTTATTAGCTTTTGGCCACCAAACCAGCAGTAAGTTTTAATTTCATTTGCTGACCTACGTATTATTTTAAAACTATCTTGATGATGTCCTAAGACCTGCTTCATGTGGGTTGTTTCCCTAAAATCCAGAACATTTTTATACACCTAACGCCCTTTAGGTATCAGCAAATGAAAGCCACAAATGTTAGTTTAGTTCCTCCTGCCCCACCCTGCCCTGGTTTCCCCTTCTGTGGGTCTGTTTCTAAATCCTCGTGTTCAGCGGCTGAGAAGGAGTGCACACATACTGAATTTTGAGCAATCTTCTAGAATTAGGTGAGGTGCAAAGCCTACATTCACTTGGAAAGCTCAAATTCTTTATGGCTCTAAATAAAGTTAGTGTCAGAGGCATATAAGAAATAAACCATTCAAAGAGGTGCAGGGAACAGCAAGCACTGGCTTCCAGTGCAAACAGTCACAGAAGCAAGAAAATGGGTATTTCTTTTCCAGCTGACTGTCAGTGCTGGGCTGCATGTCATTATTTCCCCTTCTGGGCTTTCATAAAGGTCTTGTCTGAACTCTCTACCTAATCAAGTTCTTTATTCAGTTCTTTATGCTTTATTAGCATCATTCAATTCTCAAGCCCTGTATTAAAACGAGGATCAAAGGCTACTGGAGAAAGGCAAAAAAGCACAATTAAATTTGTTTCACTTCCTAAGAAAAAGCTGACATTCCTCTAATAAAAATTTGTCAACTTACTAAGACAACTTAGCCTCTTACCTGTGTTATATTAAAGTTGCCTTTTTTTCCCTAGCAATGTTCTAGGAAGATTCATTCTGCAGCAGCTCACAAAATTACAATGAGGCCAAACAAGCAGCCAATAAAGTCAATTTAAAGGACTGAATGAGTCCAAACCAATGGAGGTGCAATCAACTTGTACAATTCTCCCCACTTTGACTGCCTCCCAGCCAGGACTGGTCACGACAGCTGAACTAGTTAGACAGGGAAAAAAGGGTCACAGAATATGCAAGTTTCTACAACTACTTGGTCAAACTTCTGCTTTTATAATACTGAAAATGTTCAACTGGCACTGAAATGGAAATGCAGTTCCTTACTGAAGTTGCAGCTGTTCCCATACCACAAAAAATGCACTCTTGACCACAAAGTTTAGATTTAAAACTGAGGTAACATTCTGCCTAGCGAGTTAATGCTACACAGCTGATTCAGTTAATCTCTTTTCCTTGCTCCACTTCAACATCAAGGCAAACTCTGCTTTATAGGAAGTTGTGGTGCCTTTTTTGATCCCAGGATACAACTTCAAAAAGTTCCAATAACTAATTAGAATATATAATTGATTTTAACATTTCATCTAAATGAAAATGCAGTTCTAATTTTCATTTACATATCAGCTGAATATTAAGTTAATCGGTCCCTTCAAGTAAGTTACTCATTTACTAAGTATGGTTTTTCTACAAATTTTAAGCAACTTATTCCAACCTTTATTAAATTTGATGGGCAAAGTGATTATCCAATTAACATAGCTTAATAATTAACACACCTAAATTTACATAAAAATAAGGGTACACTCTAAATACTATTTAAGATAGTCTGTCTTCTATTCCTAATGTCAAGGTTAAGATTATTATTAATGCAAAACTCCCAAAATTAATTTGACACGCAGGAAAAAAGAACTTCAGTCAAGTGAAGAGTTTAAGTTCAGCTGCATTTCTTTCAGTTTAATGGATAGTTCAATGATATCAAAATCAGAAAGAAACCCAGCATTTTAGCACCAGTAATGCAGTTAGAGGCCTCCAGAAATCAGACAGAAGCAGTAGCCAGAAGGCAAAGTACTGGTTTTTATCTGCCCAGATGGTAAAGCTGAATAAGCAAACAAGCTTCAGGAAACTTGGTTCCTTCAGAAGGCAAACAGCACCATTTGGAGATGTTTGATTAAGCAGTTTTTGCTAATTAATGTTGCATTAAATACTTGGAAACTCTCTCAACTTCCCCCAGTCAGTGCTTCCTCAGGAACACAATCATGGAACAGCGATCGTGGCCACGCGGGGCTGCTGGGAAACGAGGGCACCTTCCCCTGATGCAGGGGAAAAGCAAGGCCCATCCAGTGTCAGCCCAGCACAAACCCTAACTCAGAGGAACCCACGAGCCCCAGAGCTGGAAAGCAGCAGCCTAACCCAGAAATGTCAGACAAGCCAGGGGTGGGGTTATAAAAGGGAATGTGTGTCAGAAGGAGGGATCAGCGTGGGAAGCGACCCAAGTTATAAAGATCAGGGTGAAACACCAAGGAATTTACAGCAATAAAACAGAGGAATGTCTTTAAATCAAAGTCATTATGCACAATTTTGCCAATTTCTTTGCTGATTTAAAGCAGGTAACTGAATAGAAGTTCCAAACATCACAGGCTTCATTTGTCCTAATCCCTCCACCTTTCCTGCTCCCATTGTGCATTTCCCTTCAGCACACTCCAGATATCCTCCCTGCACAAACCTGAGTAACTTCTCACTTAGTCTGACAGTATCTAGGTAGGGGGCAATACACACATACACAGGTGTATACATAAAATATAATACAGAATGTATACATATATCACAATATTTCTATATACACACACAAATTATACCCATAAGTAAGTTTTGGTCTGTCCAAAGACATAATGGGGTGCTATGTTTATATTTTAAATATATATTGCATGCTATTATCGCTTCAAAGAGAGTAGCAAATATGTACTTATAGAGATTTTTAGATTGTTACTGATCAGTAAATGGCAATGTTTTACTACTGCAGTTCTTGCAATGAGACTGACTAATGCATCACACTTCTACCAAAATTCCTCATCTTTGTTTGGAAAGAAAAGATTTTTGGAACTTCACGCCATTTAGTAGAAGAAAAAGGAAATCAATAGGCTAAAGTTTTTCGGAAGAAGCCATTGATATCTTTCATTTTCTAAATCCTCTACCAAAATCTCATTAGGACAAATCATATTCTGTTACTTCCCCAACTGAACAATAATTTTTTTTAAAAAAATCACTCAGAAGGCACTTCTGAAGCCAAATTATACTCAAATCAGAGCTTTTTAGTAAAAAAAGTCTTTTAAGAGGCCTCTATTTCTGTTTTAATGCATTTTAATGTACATAATGCCTTAAAAATCCAGCAAGAGCAAACGTAGCTCCTGTGGAGCTGGGGATAAATCCTGAGCACGTTACAGAGGCTCTCATCATCATTTTAATCTCTTAGGCTGATGAAAGGAAGTGAAAACAGGAACTCATTTGCCTAAAGACTTCTGAGGTCTTCGGAAGACCAGGAGCAGAAAGTGATTTCCAGAGGCTGGCAGTAACTCGGGATCCCAGCACCACCCAGCAGCGTGGATCAAACAAGTTCTGCAATGCTGCAATTCCCTTCCACGAGAGGCCCCAGCCACTGCAGCACTGACAGCCCTGCTTTGAACAGACCCAGGGACCAAATGCCACCGAAGGAGCACACCGCCAGCTCCAGTTTCAGTTCTAGTGTAAACTCACACCTCTCCTCGAGCCATTTTGCAGGTTTGTGTTTGTATAAATGCAGATATTTTAAGTGTGTATGCATACATAACAAATATGGATATGGACTATTAACTCTTGCAGCTGGTTACAGGTTTTGACACAAAACAACAAATTTACTGGAGCTGTCAATGCCATGGAGTAACTGGGTCTTCTACGGACTCTTGGAAATTCATCTGCTTGCAGCCAGAGGGTTCTTCAGAATTGTTTAATAAACATTCAAGGCAAGACACGCAGACAAAAGACTTGGTCTGGTACAGGAGTGCCTGTTGCTTTTAATGGTTTACTGTAATTCCTGCCAGAAAAACACCCAGAATCATGGAATCAGAGGGGTTCACCTCGGAAAGGACCCTAAGGATCATCTGGTTCCAACCCTGGTTGGTCAGGGCCCTGCCCAGGCTGACCTAATACGTATTAGAGAGATTATTTTATTATTATTCATCAGGAAATAGGAACTTTTTCCTACTGCAGGTCTTGCAAAACACTAACAAAACGATTTTATCCCTAAATTTGTTTCTTTTTACATGACAAAATGGAACTCTGCAGTTAATCATTGCACTAATACATACCACAACTCCAAATTGCTCTGGCTCAGCAAGATCGTTATACTCATCCTTTAATTCAGCTAAGGCATTGAGTTCTTTCTGCTCAGGAAGATTCTTCACCAGGTTCTAAAACAAACAAGGCATTATATCAAATTTGTTACATTAAACTACCTGAGGTATTAAAAATAAAATGCTTAAAATACCACAACATGGAAACACACGAGGAAATGACGGGACGCTGATTTTATTTACTCAGCTTTAACATTATATAAACATCAAATCAAAGCAGCAATTATTTAATACAGACATCAACTCCTCTGCTGCAGTCTCTGATTTGAAGAATGTATTAAAAGGCTGGAGTATCATTTTTCAGGCTCTGACAGCACCACGGAGTTTTGTCTATCTACAATCTCCCTTTGCCCTAATGGTTGCATCTTGCTCATTAAAGATTAATCAAGAAATAACCGGTCCATGTAAAACATGACAAAACTAGAAAAAAAAAAAAACAATTACAATCTTTAGACCTTCAAAGTAGCTGTGCACAAAGTACGTTTAAAAATAACCTTACACAAAAAAGGTCAACATCCCAAAATTGTACCGATCTTTTGGATGGCAAATATACAGGAACTCAGGAAAAAGCTGAACTTGCTTGAAATCTTATTCAAGTACCCAAAGACAGTTATTAAATGCTCTTAAGATCTCAAAATACAGATACGCTAAATACATGAAATATTTATAGTAAGACTGAAGAATAGTTTGTTTTAAGAAATACTCAGTAAAAATGTAGATTGTGTTTAAATTTTCATACATACACCAGCTGAGATCACGACAATAATGTAATTCTTTAAGGGAAAAAAACCCAAATTTATATTCCAGCAAGCATCAACAGGAAAAGTTATGTGCCTGTTAAAAATGCAACCAGCACTGCAGAAGCACATTTTTTTCAGCTATAAAAATCTTAATTGGAAAAAATCTGTACTATCCGAGGTACAGATGTCTTATTTTTAGACCAGACCAATCTTGCCATCACTCTTACAAAATTCTTATTTGTTTTGAGAATTTGATTACTGATCACTCTGCCAGGCTTGAAGGAGACATTAAGGTCCAAGTTGGAAAAAGGCATCAGTCTAATTTGCCAAATTTGCAAGTGATAACAAACTTAATTCTCCAAGCTGAAAGAATCAAACATTCACCCATCTTAATAAAAACCAAATAAAGATGACAAGCAGCCTCCTACAGAACATCCCTGTTACAGAAAGGATTTCATCCTCACACTGAGGAGCTACTGATTGTCTCAGCAAGCAGAGCTCAACACGTGGCACAGGGAAACATCAGATTCACCTCCGTGCCACACAACTGAGCTGCAGCTTTGTGCTTAAACTATGCTTCCTCTCCTATTCACCCAAACCCATGTCCCACAGATTTCTACTTGCAAGAAAAAAAAAAAAATAAGGATCTGTAAAACATTCTTGCTCATTTGATTAATTGTTTAATGCTGGTAAAGATCAAAGACATTAACTAATGCAATTTTTTAATCTGTTTTGATTAGCTGGACTATTTACCAAATGCTGTCCTCCAAAATTTCACAGTATTTGTCAGAAATGCAGATTTCATTACACATTAATAAACAGTGTAAAATATTGTTTTTCCATCAATGCAGAAATACAAGTAGCTGCTACTAACCCAGCTGGATTTTTAGCTGTGTAACCACTATCTGTTAACGTGCTTGATTGTTTCTTTTTCCTCACCCACACCCCTTCACGGGCCAGAGCCCATGACCAACTCATTTTACCCTCGTAACAAGGACAATTTGGCTCTACTCACACTGCAGCTCCTTTTCTAACACACATATCTGTGTGTGTACACTCCCTGCATGTATTGAGCAACTGAAAATGAAGATAAAGCATTCAGTGATCCCATGTTCAAATCCCTGTCAGGCCTTCCAAGAAGCAGTTTCCTACTGTATTCACTGTGATGCAGGTTTAAATAAAAATGAGGTAAATAAAAAGGGTTCACACGAACATTAAAAGGAGTCCAAGGCTGACATTAAGAGGCTGAAACTGCCCCTCACTGCTCCCTGTCACAAGGCCCTGAATTGTCAGACATGGTGTTTGACAACTGGTTACAAGAACTTACTCCCTCAAAGATGCTCTAGGAATGGAAAACTTTTTTTCCTAGAGTGCTTTCCCAGAGGAAGAGTTACAACAGTACATAGTCTACCATGCAAACTCATTAATCCAATCTATTTAAGTATTACACCATAAGTCTAAAAAGCAGCAAGAAGCAAGTGCCTGAGAAGTAAAATGGAAAAAGCACTTTGCTATCTGCTCAATTACACCATACCCATTCCACTTCCACACTCTGACTTAGAGCAAAGCAGTTTCTACATGTGCCTTCTTATAAAGTGAGACTTTTGCCAGGCATGGAAAAAAGCAAGGTTTGCTCTGTACAGTTTTTCCAATCAGCAGTATTAAAAACTTAGATTGGTAAATTAGTTAATAGCTCAGTTGGCAGATTAAGAGAAAAAATAAACCAGAGGAGAGTGAATATGAAGTAGATGATCCAGCCCCTTTACCCCACTACACTTCTAGGAATATCCTCTGAAGTACAGAGGAATCTCTTCCAGGTTATCAGCTCCATGTCCCTGCTGACCAATCTCCAAAGCACCCGTTTTCTGAAGATTCTGAAGATTCCAGATGCTGAGTTCTGGATAGTTGCATCCATGATCAAATCACATGCATTTATTCTGGAGCTAGCATCACCTTCTGCTCACACACCTTGTTTTTTCTCCTGATGCTCACAGCCATCCCTCTCCTCCCCACACAGATGGGACGTGCTCATATCCTGCCAGCTATTTATATTGCTGAGCTAATCAAGCCAGTCTCTTCTGCTTCCTTCTGGAGACTGTTTCTCTATCCCTCAATCACCTTAAGTAGTTTTTAAGTTCTGCTTCTCTATTTTAAATTCATTTTTGAGAAATGTACTGAGGATTTTAGATAAGGTTGTAGAAGCAGACTATTGAAAAGCATAAAAATTATCCTCCTGACTGGAAATCCTTGACCCAATACACCTTGCAATGACATTTTGTGGCCACCCACGTCTGGCTGGGATGAAGACAATTTATTTCATAGGAGCCCACAGGGTGCCACTTTAACTTGTGACCAGAACAATGCTGGTTTATCACTGCTGAGCTACATTTGTAGTAGAGGAGATCAGTATGAAACTGCTCTGCACTTCAGCTGACCAAGGTGGTGTTGTTTCCTCCCCCTTGATTTCTGATTTTACTAAACCTGTAGGCTTCTTAATCATATGATCTGACATCTCTGATCAATAAACCAAGTCCTCAATAAAATTAGGGCTTTGCACTTATTTTCAAGTACTGAGGCAACTCAATTTAGACCAGAGTCCAAAGAATAACCATTTTTCAGGTCCAAAAAGGGAAGAAGAAATTAATTTAGAAAGCCTTGGGGGAATGGGACGAAGGTGCAACCAGGAGACAGGGAAGGATGACGGGATAAATCAAGGCCCAGTGTGGTAGCTAGCATCTGAATCTGTGTATGATATTAAATAAAACAACAACAGTACTGCTGGGGTGCTAAATCTTTGTAACATTTAGGGTTTCCATGCTTCTCTGCTGAACTGTCACTCCTCAGAGACCATGAGGGGCCATGTACACACTTGTTCTCCACCCAGAGGGAGGAAAACAGAGAGGGATGTAAGGAAGCTGCATTCCATCCTTTCTTCTCTCCAGCTGAGAAAGATTTGGGGCTCAAAATGAGACTAAGCCAGCTTGAGAGCAGGTTTGATTTACAGATAGGTTTGGAGTTGCAGCAGGATCCTGAAACATCCAGGGAGTTTCATCTCTCACCAGAGACAGGCAGAGGTGTAACAGAGCTGCTTCCACGAGAAGCCTCATGAAACTTCATTATGCACCAGCCTGAACCATCTTCAGCTTGTCTTCGAAGCTGAAAAACTGGAATTCTCAAAGATTTCCTACTGGAAGGGGAAATTCCAAGGTTCTTTTGTTAACAGGGTCTTTGAAAGGCAGTTTTACTGCTACATGTGGCCATGTTCAAAAGCAGAAGTGAAACCAATGGAAGAGGAAACACAATTGATACACTCGCAGCTGATACCTGCAGCAATTCCACACCAGTCTGACTCTTCAATTCTTACCCCTTCCTGCCATTTTTATGTGGAAAATGAGCTATAACCATGAGCAGAGGTATTTTCACATACCTGAATCAAGGATTCACTCAGCTTCTCTTCATCGACCTCTAAAATGATATTTTTTATTTCTTCATAAGGCAAGCGGAAGGAACCCAAAAATATTGCTGAAATTCAGTAACACATCATTAGAATCAAAAAGGTCAAAAAGACTGATATACAAAAGCAAACCATTTCTAGCAACTCAGAAATCATGTTTTCATCTAAATTGTGTCTCCCAGTTAAGAAGTCTCCCATATAAAACAAATGCTAGATAGGCACAATATTGCAGTGTGACTTATAATGAATTTCCTTTCTAAGAAATGAAACTATGACAACACTTTTAACTTTTTCATCAGCCTCAGTTGCTCCCAGCAATGTTACTTTCCAATAAAGTCTGATCTTTATGAATGACATCTGCATTGCTACTTAAACAGACCTACTCAGCCAATAAAAGACTTTATCTATTATTATTATTATGGCTTCCATAACCACATATGAGTACCTGCACTGCATTTACAAGTGGATAAATGATACTTACATGATATTCTAGAAAAAATTTCACATCAAAGGGGTAATGAAGAGCTGGGCAAAGTAAGAAAAAATGCCCTAACTCTATCACTTTTAGGGTAACTGAACTTATACAAGAGACACATATAATGCAAACCCTTCAAAGATGGAGCTCTCAAAGCAGTTTGATCTCAGAATGTTATAAAACCTCAAGAGAGCCCCATTCAGTAAACTACAAAGAATTCTTAACAGATGGATCAGCACAATATTGTAACAAAGTGCTTCATATTCAGCCTAACTACTGTGGCTGATTTTCCTGCATCCACGTTTTCTACCCATTGTGTCCCAGCTCATTTTCTGCTCATGGATGTGGTCATAAACATGCACATATTTGGGTTTACACACTTCTTTGCCATAGGCACAGTTGGACTAGAGACATTTATGGTGCTTCTGATTCAAATAAAAGACTCTACTACTCTTAATGATAGATTTCCCCCTGGAACTAAAGAGGGAAGAAGCAAGTTAAATAATACAAGTGGGCTGGTTTTGTTACCATTCATAGCAGTAGCACTTGCACCTATTTAGCCCATCTGGTAACATCTTCCCTTGAACCTCTATTCCTTCATTGCTCTGGCCAGAAGGAACAATTAGCAATGGCCTCTAAACCCCATCCCACAAACCCCACCAACACTGTGCCTTGCCCAAACTAACGAGCATCATTTAATTGTACTTTCAGTCCTGAGCAATAATTGAGAGAATCAACTGACAAAACCCCAGTAACTCATTAAGTCTAAATCATTTTTCCATGTTACTTTTTTCATTTTGCCCACGTTATATAGTGAATTCAAAACACGTGCATTTAAACACTTCTGAATTTCAGACTCATGTTCAAATTAGTAGCTTTTAGAAAAAGCAATTGCACATGTAAACAAAAAAAGAAAACTTACTACCAGTGAGATGCAGATGCTACTTAGATATTGACCTAACGCCCTTCGCATCACTTACATAAATTTTGTGCAGATTTTCCATCCAAAACTCTTAATTCTTTGATCTTCTTCTTTGATTGAGCTGCTTTCTTTTCTTCTGATTCTTCTACAGGCTTTTTGGCTGGAAAGTAGGTATTTGTTAAATTCTGTTCACTATTACAACTGTTCAATCTTAGCTAACAGCAAGTCCATTAGAAAGCCATTAAAATACATCTTTTACAATCAGTTCAAGGCAAAATTACTGCACTGCCTCAACCTACTGTAAAATATCCAAACAAACAACACAAACGTCCAGAATTGAAAGGAACAAGAAATAAAAATATGACAATGAGCAATTTTCCCAAGCACTATCAAATAATACTTATGTACTTTAATCCAGGAAATTTCACTACAGCTCCAATTTATAGCAAGCATTTTTAAAAACACAGGGATTTGGTGTTACCTCAAAGCACATGAGTGCCCTCTATTGAAACATTAATAACATTAATAAGTTCTCCATCCAAAGCCAACAACATAAATCACTTGATATTTATCACAGTGAACAAAAGTATGTTTTTATTAATTATTTACATTGTCAGATGTAAAGAGCAAAACTAACTAAGAAAATAGTGTAAATTTTAAAGTGATTTATTTTAAATTAGCAAGATTTGCTAGCCTTATATTCAGCACTTTCAGTTATATGGAAAGCAGTGTGGCATTGGAATACCTAAAATATAAGCTGATTTTTTGCATAATTTAAAACAGTCAATTTCCACAGAATTTTCTTAAGCATTAAGTAAACCCATTAACGAGGATTTATTTCCTTTTAAATATCACATATTTGGCACTGAAGGAATAGAATCTTAATGTGCTTAACATTAATTGAACTTAATGAATATTTTAAGTCATTCAAAAGTAACTGAAAAACTGGAAAGTCAAATTAAGATGAAGTTTCAAGCAGACTGAATATGGTTTTGTTCTCTGAGCACTATTTTTTGTTGTACTCTAATGAGCCATCGCGGGTTTCATTACAGGTATCACCTAAGAAAAAATGTTAATTTTTAGTGTGAAGAATAACATAAAATCTCAGTTTCAACCTCTTAATAATAATAATAATAAAAAAGAACATAGAAAACAGGTATTTGTCTCCTTACACCCATTAGCGCTAGGAAAACATCTGGCATAAAGTAACTCTGCTGTTTACAGCCCTGAACAATCAGTTTACCTTGGGCACGTTCATGCCAGCGCTACCTGAGCCAGTCCCAGGCAGTGCCCTCAGCCCCAGCTGCCTCTAAAGAGCCTAAAGCATGGAAGCTGAACAGAAAAGATGATTCAACAACAAACAACACTTGCTCTCCCCTCGCCTTACACTTCCCTGCAAGCCTCCCATGAGCAGCTGGCTTGGTGCTCGTACAAGCCCTGAGCTGCCCATCACCAGACAACCTCAGGATTGCCACCAGCACTGACCCCTTCACTCTAATGAGCTCCATTTAAAATCCTAAAGTGACACTTCATCGAGTAATCAGACCCTTATCACTAACTGTTCTCAATTAAACAAGGAAATAAGACCAGGTGCTCAACAACACAAACGAGAAACCACCCAAGAGTTAAAAATTCGCTGTCCCGTGGGAAGGCAGCAAACATTCTGAGTTCTGTTCCATCACAGGAGACACTGCAGAGCCTGGATTTGTGTCTGCTGAGACAGCTGAGAAAAATGATTCAAGATGAGTGACCTACTGCAAACTTAATCTGTTTAAGAGTTAAACCCTCCAGATCCCCATGGATTGAGTGTTTGAAGCACTGAACACCACATCCCCTCCCCACCCGCCCACAGGGCACCACACTTGTCTCAGCAGTTGGGAGCACCAAAGACAAACCTGCTCTGTCACCATCTGCAATAAAACACACACATCCCAGTCCCCTGGCCTGCAAACCGCACAGGTAACAAAGTTAAAAGAAAGCGGGAGTAACAAATGTTTTTGTTACCAACTATCACCTCACAGAAAGGGAACTTCCTACAGCGATAATTCACATACATCAGAAAGAGCAAGTGAGACAAGCACCTCTGGGAGCAAGAGTTCAAGGGCAAAGGTGTTACACCAACCTATGCAAAACAGGTATTGAGTTACTCAGCTGCCACAGTAGCAAAAAAGGAAAAGTGGTTTTGGGGTTTAAACACATTCTATAAACAGACACAGAGGGTGAGCTAAGGCAGAATTCACGACGGGAGCTCTTCCTGTACAAGGCAAAGAACCAGTTTCCCTTTTCACCCCTCCTAACCCGTATGCAGGTGCACTCTACTGGCCGTAAAATTAGGAAGTACATTTAGACCACAGCAGATCACACATTCAAAAGTTTCATAAGAAACCACGGCTACTCTCAGCTACTTAAGCCTGAAGAGGTATAACACCACTACTCACAGATCATCCATTTAACAAGTATTAGATGTCTGGGTTAGATTAAATTTTCTCTACTTGAAAAAGGCCAGAGACGATGTTTTTTCCAAAAAGTTCTTACTTTTCCATACATGAGACTTCAAAGTTAACTTCATGCCAATTCAGAAAAACCAGAGAAACCCTGAACCAGATGCTTATGTGACTGCACTAAAGTCACAATAGAGCATCAACACCAATCTTACCAAGCCCAAATTCATAGGCAGAAAGAGACACTATTAGAATTTCTAGATTAGACAGCTCCTAGAATCTCTCCACCACTGTTTGAGCCATGCTTGATATGATATGGAGCATCAGAGAGCTCTCCAAAGCCACGCTTGTCCCTCTCCTGCCAGAGGCTCTGATCACACAGTCCATTTCAGCAGTGATTCAACTGTTACACAACCACGGATTATGGAATTCCGAAAAATAATTAACTCCATTTAAAAGATACTTGATACTTTTCAGAATCCAATACACTACTGCTGACCAACCTCCGGCCCCTTCTCAGGTTGTCCTTTCACAAGTGCCTGTTTAAAGATAAGACGCTTTTTGGTTTGATGCCACAGAACCAAAGGGAGAGATGAAAGGATTTTATAGCAGACAACACAGGGTAGCTCAGAAAAGCAAGATGAAAAATCAATCTGGAAGCTAAAGCAGCTGAATTACTTCATACAGACCTCGGAGTTTAGTGCTGTGATTATTCATTACAGCACTTTGATAATGGTACTGGCTTACATCTTCATTCAAAATCAGCTTTTTTTCAAACCAACAAGTCTTACAGACAGCACTGAGAGCTGGTGGCTGCCATCCCCAGGTTTCCATGACAGAAACGGCTGGAGTTTAAAACAAAATGTGTGGCAGAGAGGAGACTTCCTTACTCTCTGGCCACACCTGATGAAGCCATAGAACACTGAAAGGAACAGGTCAGCTGCCCAGCTCTGGAGTCTCATTGCACAGGGACCAGCTCCTCCCCAACTCCCCGAGCCATCCACAGCCCAGCATCCTGTTTAGGTTTGCTGCTCTTGTTTCAGAGCCTGACAAGCTTTTTCCACACCTTAAGTACGGCTTGATCCAAACTCAGCCTTCCATAGGCACGGCTCAGCAGTTCCACTCCCCAGAACACACTCACTGCTCAAATCTCTGTCAGTCCTGCACTGCATGAGCAGCCCTGAAGGACAGTAGAGCCCTCCAATAAGTGGCTCAGCCTGGCCAGGTTCTCTAGCAAAGTCATTCTTTGCAAAAGAGACAAGTATCTCCTTCACAAGTCTCAGTAAGAGCCCACAAGCCCAAGTATTTTGTTCCCCCAAGAGAGCAGCACAAGTATCAGAAGAGTTCACTCTTCCAAGGGCCTCTCAGGTTGTGCTCTGGTATTTCTGCTCCCCATGTCTGGGCTAACAGACCAAGCTCATGCATGTCTGCAGTGTCAATGCAAAGCACTGCCAAATCCCCTACATCCCTGTGTTTCTTCAGGATGGTCAATCCCATTTCACACACGTTTATGTGGGTGAATATTTGGACTTACCTGCAATATGTACACATACACACAGAGGCAGAGATACAGGTCTGTAGTTTTTGTTTTCAAGAAACGGAGGAAATTCTACTCTTGGTTATTAAAAATGACACCCCCATTCAGCTGGGAGGAAGAATTAAGCAAGCATTAAAAAAAACCCAACACAGCAACCATTAACTGTCACTGAAATGGCAAAACAGCCACTAATGCATAATTATCTCACACCAGTTAGACCTGTAGAAGGTTTTGTCTGGGCTTTTCTTTATCATGTACCTCAAGCAGACAAAAGAAGGAAAGGGAAAGCGAGCCAGTATGCCAAAGCCAAAGGAGAACAAGGAGACCAGAACACAGATGTAAACACCAACACTATATAACTTACTTTTTTCTAGTTTTGAGCTCTATTAATTTAGTAATAATACATTTGTTTATCAGCGTTGGAGGGAAAAAGCTGATGCAAGATGCTGCAAGGCATTGTTTGCTGTTGATCTGCCATTACCCAGAGCATGTGCAGCTCCAGCTGTACCTTCAGCTGAGACCTTCAGCTGGGAACTCATCTAATCCCACTGCTTGAAACCCTTAAAACCCATCCAGGGTATATTAAACAAAATGTTATGTAAGTTTAAAACACATTAAGCAAGACTAATGATAATCATGGCAAAGAACATACACAAACATGCTGAAATGCTTCAGAGACTTAATTAAGCAAAAAATTCTACCATCAGTACTTTTGTACTTCTGTAGTAAAAAAAGAAGCATACATTATTCTTGAAAATTATCATTTTACACCTGTTCATTAATTTAGCTACTGAATAGCATTAGAAGTAGCCATGACTAATTTTTTGAAATATATGTGATTTTATTTAATGACATTGAAGCTGTTAAAGCACTTTATTACGAGCTGAAATGTCCAGTTCATATGAAGTTCCTTTCTTTCTTTAAATTATCAATGAATGATTTTAATAAAGAATTAACAGCAAAAACTGTCAGTCATGAATACGATGAGGATGAAAATTAAAGGGAGATAGAAAGGAGTACATTGAATTAGGGTGTGGAGAAAGCAGACATTTAGGTGAACTTTAGCCTACCTCAGCCTGAGCCTTAATCTCCAATTTTTGTCAAGTGTGTACACACAGTGAACAAAAACATCCTTATATTGCCATGGGAAATGAATGAATAATTTCATCTTATTTCCATCTGGCAAGTGGCTTCCCAACTGCATTTACCAGTATTTGGCAGCAAAAGTAAATATATAAAAGAAATTAACTGCTTTGTTATTCCCTCTACCAGAGAGAAGAACTATGGCTAGTACACGAGCATAAGAGAAAAAAATTAAGTGTACATACATTGCAGGGGATGTAAACTACATACACAAGAGTAGACTTGAGCAGCTGAAAGTAATAATTACGCTGAATTTACCCCCTTCCCCAAAAAAAACCCTGATGTAATATGACTTGGTAGAAAAATGAAAGAAGGAGCTAGGAATGCCACTGAAAGATTAGAAAGTAATTTGTAGCAAAAAAGTTCAGTAAATTCTGTTGCAACACAATAAAACTTCTTCAAGTCTGGCTAAATTGATCATCTGGGAACGCTACTGGTATCAGTCTTCCATTTCTGTGCTATTCCTAGAGGCACTCAAAAATGGAAATAAAAGTCGAATGAAGGGGGAGGAGCAGGAAAGTCAAACACAAAGTAGTTCCAGATTCGCAGTTGTTCTTTTCCCTCAGCAGCACACCCACCCCGAGTGTGTCCCTCGGCGTCCCCCAGCACTCCCAGGCAGGAGTGACCGGAGCCGAGGCCAGGGAGCAGAGCCGGGGCAGGGCCCGGGAGCGGAGCCGGAGCCGAGGCCAGGGAGCAGAGCCGGGGCAGGGCCCGGGAGCGGAGCCGGGGCATGGCCCGAGCCTCTCCGGCTGCCCACAGGGGCGAGCACGAACCACGGCCAAGCTCCTGCTGCAGGCAGCAGAATGAACTCTGGTAAAGTTTGTGTGCTCAAGCCAAACTGCACAAATAACCTGCTGATCATCAGCAAGTGCAAACGTGTCCATGCATTCACGGAACTGCTCAGGTGGGAAAAGCCCTCTAAGATCCTGAAGCCCCACCAGCAGCCCAGCACCACCAGCACCAGGGTCAGCAATAAACCAGGTGCTCAAGTGCCACACCCACACGTTTTTGAACACTTGCAGGATGCCCATTTCCCCAGGCAGCTTGTGTCAATGCTTGGCAACCCTTTCTGTGAAGGAATGTTTCCTGACACGTAACCCAGCCCTCCTCCTCTGGTGCACCCTAAAGCTGGCTCCTCTGCTCCTGCCCTTGTTACCTGGGACACGCAGAGCCCTGCTGCTGGCAGCATGGAGAAAGCAACACGGCAAGCTGAACAGAGCAGTGACCAAGGAGCAATTCCCTACCCAGTGACACCAGAGAAGATTCAATGGATCCCAGAGGAGAGACTCTGGGAGATGCCACAGCTCACACAGCTCAAGCCACAGACTCTCCTAGACCCCAGCAGTTCTCCTGCAGAACATGTGTGTCATGCCATTCATGAACTGCATGAACTGAGGTTAGAGTGGTTTGGCATCCAAATTCATTTCTAGCCTTCACTCTGTCATTTGGGCTCTAACTTTGACAACCAGCAAACAGTTTCCCCAAATATCCAGAGAGAGATGCAAGAGCATCAGCAGATGCCAGCCACGCCTCCTGTCACTTCAGGCAGCAGCTGTGGGATCTCATGTTTATTCCCAGTGCCACCTGGCATTTTTCAGTTCACCTAAAATCACTCAGTTACCAATTCCTGAAGCAAAATTAATTAAGCACTCCTGCTGTCACTCTGTCCTTTCTGCAATCAGAAGAGCTGAATACCTGGTACAGCAATAAAAAAAGAATTATTACAAAGCAAGCAATTGATCTAAAAGTGAATCTTACACTGAGCTCTTAAGATAAAAAAATAAAACTAACAGGGAGGAAAAAACATGGAACCTCTTGCAATCTTGTATGGTTTTTGCCTAATTAATGTAATCAAGCTGAAGGAAGTGGCATCAACCCAACAAATTATGCTCTGCGGAAGAATAAAAAAGATCATAACTTAGTTTTACAAATTAGTTTTGCAA
This sequence comes from Gymnorhina tibicen, assembly GCA_013399875.1. Classification (NCBI taxonomy): domain Eukaryota; kingdom Metazoa; phylum Chordata; class Aves; order Passeriformes; family Artamidae; genus Gymnorhina; species Gymnorhina tibicen. The sequence continues at coordinate 847,160 of VXAZ01003489.1, forward strand.
AAAAAAAGTAACAAGGGATCCATATTCCTATTAATTGTTCTTATAATTGATTGCTACTTCATTTGACCACCACATTTAATGACTACTATTAATTTAACATGAAATATTCCTTGTTCTGTTAAAATTGCCCTAAAATTACTGTAAATAGTCTAATTGTCAATCTCCAGCAAGAACTTGTGCAGCAAAGCTGTACAGTTAAAGTGGACTTAATTACCCACTCTGTGTGGAGATGGCTTTCAGCCTTCTAGCAACAGCCTCAAGGAGATGCCCGGGCCACAAATGCTTTATTAAAAGGAAAAACCAAGAAAAACAACAAACCAACAACCACAACAACGCCTCCCCACACATGCACAAAAACTCCCAAACACACCCACACCCAATTTCACAACTGAGTTTGCCCCCTTCTATTTGCTGTGCAAGATGTTGCTTTTGCTGTAAGACAGTAAGCAAATATTAACAATTCATGACACACAAATGGTCATAAAAATACAGATGAACATTAGAAATCAAACAACAGCAGGCAAACAAGGATTAAACTGAAAATATCCTCCACAGGCCTAATTTGCTGTGTTGTAGATGTGCTGGAAGAGGCTGGAATAAAACCCAGTATCTTTTTTCCATGACCTCTCCTCTCCCATTTTCTCCGTGAACACAGATACGGAGGAAAGCCTCAGGGCTGAGCACCCCACTGTCCCTCTGCCAACATCCCCGAGCTTTCCCCTGCAGGGGCTGGGAGCAGCTCCCAGGATTTGCTGATCCTGGGGGTGTGGTGGGCACTGAGGTCTGCACAGCCCCAATATCAGCACTTGGCCAAGGGGATCGCTCCCTGCATTTCAGAACTCACAGAGGAAGCTTTGACATGGGTGAGAGAAGATGTTTGCCTGTGAAAATAAAATGCTGCCTATAATAGCACTTCTAATTTCAACAGTCACATGGCCCAGTTATATTTTTTCCTCTGACATCAGGCCACCATCACCACCAAACGGACAGGACAACTATAATTATTTCCCACATTCTGATAGGTTTCTTATCCATACAATTTTCAAAAGTTAAAAAAAAAAAAATCAAGACTCAGAAAAAAAAAAGTCATTAAACTGCTGTCATATTTTACCAAGATTCTAACAAACTCATTTTCTTTTATTACTATAAGAAGCCTAATAAATAGATACTTTTAATTCATAGCTCACCTACTGTTCCCCTTGATTAAGGCCATAAAAGGCTCACCTTCACGAACAAACACACCTGCGGGAATCACATTTTCCAAAGGAACTTTCCAAATTATGAAGCTCAGATCCCAAGATCCAAAAATCCTTTTACACAGTCAAGTTAATTAGATATTGGTGCTTAATGGAACAGACTAAAATGTTAATAAAAATGAAGTGATAAACTGATTTCTTCTATCACTGTGATATCTGACATTTAACAATACTGACTAAATATTGAAACACTAAGTAAAATACACATCTCCAAACAGCCATTTTAGTATTCTCTTTCAAGATTTTCTCTGTCATCAAGGTTTGAAATAAACGTGCATGCAGAACTCTTTAGCTTAGACATATCTAATTCCCAAATCCCTCAATTTCTGAGTGTAATGTGGCACATCCTGGTTATACACTCTGACCTACACAATGTCACATATCCACTGACTTAGTACATAAATTTGATTTTATGTTTAGTTAAAAGAATTCTATTCTCCTATTTAGAGTAAAAAAGAAAAAAAAAATTGCTGATTAGCTGGTATTTATTGTTATATTAAACCAGGAGAACTCAAACAGAAGCTTTCATAGGCACCAGGTCCAAAGCAAAACTTCACAGGGTAAAAGGATCATATTAAAAATAATTGGGAAATGATCTGTCTTAATAGATTCCAATAATTTCAACAGTAAAAGTAAGTGCCCCGTGAGGTTGGCTGGTAATCACAGCTTTGATAGCTGATCAATAGAAATAAGGATAAAAAGATAAAATATTGGGAAATGAGTCTTCCATAAACAAATGTTTAAAACTGTGGCTTTGTGGTGGATGGTATCAAATAAATCTAATTAGCTGCATGTAATCTATACTAATCACATGTCAACACAAATGTTTTAGCCCCACGTCAGGGCCAAGGCTCCTGCACCCTCTGGAGCAGAATTCCTTGGTTTTAAGCAGACGCAGCAGAGGGCAGTGGCTGGTTCCTGCCACAGGAAGATGCATTGCCCATTCTCCCCATCACTCTCACTAATGATCACTTCAGCTAAGGTCATCCCAAGAGTTTCAGCATCCTGGGACACTGAAGCATTTCTGGCATGCTAATGTGACTCTGGAAAACAAACAGCAAGGGAGGCATTTGGTGACAACCAAATCTGTGAGTGCCCCTCAGTAAATGGAGCAGATCCACTGGTATTTTTTGGGTGATGGCCAGCGTGGATGTTCTACTGTGTGACTGCAGTGGATCATGCACGATTTTGGTCTGCCTCTCTGGGCAGTCTTGGAAAACACAGAAATAAATATAAATTAGCTATCAATGGGATTTTCAATGAGAGAAAAAGGAGGCAGCAAACCAGGAAGACTAAAAGCAGCAGGGCTAAAACTCTGGAAAACAACACATCTGTTTGAAATAGAGAAGTGCAGTGGCACAGGTTATAAATGCTGAAAGATCCTGAGTTCACTGAAGACAAAACACAATGAAGACTTTACTATGTGTAAAGATGTGACCTCTGGCTTAGAAAAAACATCAACTGCTGGCAGCTGAGAAGTATCTCTGCTTAACTGATTCTATGTACATCAAGCAGCAGACACTTAATACATATTAACATGTATTTACTCTTCTGGCTGAGCATCTGCTCTCAGTCACCTGCTGAAGACAAAAGACAGGGCTCAACTAGCCTGGAGTCAGTCCTGGATGGCTGTTTGTGTTATTACTAACTCAGAACAGATTTACCTCAAAAAACCTTTCTTGGTGTCCAAGTGTCCCAAAGTGCTCTGAGCACATCCAGGTGCTCACAGCACACACGGCCAATGATTATCTGCCTCCAAGACATGCAAGAGAAATTACAGAGAAATTAATGCCCCATCACAGGGTTAGTCTTAGGGGACCTACAGAGTACTAAATTAAGCTGCTTGCATTGTAACAGCCTAAAAATAGTGCAGCAACATGCAGCCACAAGTCCCTCCCCTTCAGCAGCATCACCGGGCTCCACTGCTCACCTCAGCACATTCTGGGCACATGCACACACAGGATCCACTGTAATTCTGATTTTAGCAGCTGGAACCTATGCTCTGCTGACATTTTATATTACCAACACGAGCAAAACTCGGCTAAAGTGATCCATTAAGAAAGCAGTGAGTCTGTGCTAATGATCCAAGTCTTCAATGAAACAACAAAAAAAAAAGTCAAAGAAAACCTTGAAATTTACTCCACAGGTACTCCCATTCAGAATATGCAACTTAATGATACTTCCACACTGACTTTTACCATGTGGACTTTCGCTTTTAGAAAGCCTTAAAGCTGCTGCCTCTTCCCAGTGGGGAATTATTCTGTAGTAGTATTCTACAATAATTACATTCCCACCTTCCAGAACAGAATAAAGCATGTGAAAGGAAGAAGTTTCAGAGACATTGCAGGTTCTCACGTTGCACAAGATGTACAACAGTCACACAATATGGGGTTGTAATTTCAGCTTTACATCCTTTCCAGATGATTAATAAGTAATTCAAAAAGCTGATACTTTTGTTATTATCTGTACTAATGCCTATGTACCTAGTATTTTCAATTTCTCAATGAATTCAGAAACTTAATAGCATGATGGTTAACTTTTAATCCTTTAGATAGCTTTTGAATGTCTCTTTGTCCAAAGAACCTTTACTCATGTAGGTAACAGAACTATCCTACTCCACTACAAATGGCAGAAATTCTTGCAATAGCAAATATTCTGTCCAAAGCATCCTGGAACAGCACTGCAGTTGAAGCAACTATCACTCAGAGAAAGGTTCCGTGTCAAAAGCAGATGACATATTTTGGGGAATTTTTTGGTCAGCAATAAGAAAGGAAAAACAGTTTTGCACATAAAACATAAAACCCCTGGAGATGGCATCATTTTTCTACAAATACAGAATCACTGCAGGTCAGCACAGTGAGCAACTGGAACCAGGCCATGAATCAGACACACTTTGTCAGTTTACGCTTTTGCAGAAAAAAATATCCACATTCTGTTTCTTTTGATAGAAAGTAGATTTAGGGGGAAGTGCAGGATGTGCAAACCATGGTTCTGCTGAGAGATGCAGGGGACATCTCTTTAATACAGACTTGAAAGAACTATTTTACAAGTAAGACCATAAATTCTGCTTATAACCACGGCTTTGTTTACGGCAGGGCTTTGTTTGTTTAAGCAAATACATTGTTATTCCTAGAACTCTGCTGGAAGTTTTAAGGAGAGTGAAATATTGGTGCATAGTCTATTGAACAGTCAGCACCAACGGTCCTGGTAAGTAGCTGGTCTGTTCTCCATCCTTTCCTCTACACTTTGTTCTTCCCCTGCTTCACTTGGGTCACAAATTCCCAGCCAATGTTCAGCTGAAGAACCTGCACTGGAACATTCAGCTGGAGTTTCCTTCACCAACACTGAGGAAATGGCCAGAAAATGTATCTACAGCTACAAACACCTCAGAGAGCACAAGGAATTGTTTTAAAACCCTTCTGCACAGAACTACTGAACACAGACCTAGAACTGACAAGCAGCTGACCTCCAACTCCTCATCAGTGTATTTTATTACAGACACAAATTCTCACAGATGAAACAGAAGCCACACCTTAGGAGAACTGCCACCGTGGATAATCCCAGCAGTTCACTGAACAAAGGATTAATGTCAAATCCACAGAATGATTTGATAATATAATCACAGAACAGTTTGGGTTGGAAGGGACCTTGAAGATGATCTTGTTTCAACCTGTGCCATGGGCAGGGACACCTTCCACTAGACCAGGTTGCCCAGAGCTCCATCCAACCTGGCCTTGAACACTTCATCTTGAGAGTAACTAGCTTCATATTAAATACATTTTTAGAATATCTAACCTAAATTCAAATAAAAAATGCAGTTGCATACTTGAAGAAGAGCATCCTTTGCAGGTTATTCTTTCTGTTTTGACATTAGAGAAAGCATTCTTCTCAGTCTAATCTCTTTATTTATTCATACAGAAGGGGTTTTATTCCAGGAATATAGATTTCTATTTGTTTAAAAACAAACAAAACCCATTTCTTTTTGCAGTTCAACACATTCTTTTCTTCAATTCAACTTCTGAATTTCTTTTTCATCGAATTCATAGAAAAAATACTCTCTGTAAGAGCATTATAGATCAAGACTACTTCATGAATGTATTCATATTTCATGCTAATTAGTCTTTGTACACAATCCCCCTCGCTGCTGTGCCGAGTCCATGTGTCTCTGTCCTCAGCTCCTCGTTAAATGTGCCGGGCTTTATTTGAGCACTGCATCACCCAGACTCAGCCAGACAGGTTGGAATGCAGAGCTGCCTTTCTTCCCCTGCTGGATTTTATCAAGCTGATACACACAAAAGCTCCAGCTCCTTAGAAAACTGAGGCGTGTAGGAGGTACAGAAGGTACTAACTACTACCAGAGTTACCACACGGCAGGCTGGAATTCCAGACTTCTGGAATATGTGGAAAAGAACATTTGTCTGTGTGTCACCAGCAGTGATTCTTACACTTCTCTAACGGGAACCTCCAAAACTTTAATGTAGGAAAAAAACCCACTGCACCCATTTCCTTTGTAGGAAAAACCCAATGCCTTTGAGAGTTCACCTTCCCTTGGCTTTTTTTCTTTTACACTCTTTTTTTCAGTCACAACTGCTCTTCCATCTTTCCTCTTGAAGATTTTCATTTTCAAATTCTGAGAGCTCAGGTATAACAAATTAATACACGAATTCTGTAAGTAACCACCTAAAATATAAGACATTATCACTGAGACAGCTCAGTCACAACATGGTTATAAATACACAGAAGAACCCTTTTAAGACAATACACGTCTGTCCTCACTCCAATTCTATTTATATTCTCTTTAAATTCTACTGCTAAAGTTCTCTGACAAAATTACTAATTGAAACTTGCAGAAAATCTGAGCAGCAGGGGCTTTGTTACTAACATTTTTCAGAAGTTTTTCAGCACCAGAGATTTCTTAACCAAAAGATGCCCTTGCAGCAGGCACACACACGAGAGCATCTCCAATCTCAGTTTGCCACTCAAAAGGCAGGTGGATAATCAGTTTGTACCTGCAGAACTGCTCCAGTCACTCAGTCACCAGCAGAATTTCGCATTTCAGATCCTTGCTTCTCTCCAGTAGGGAAGACCAACCTGTCCCAGTGATGTTCCAAAATCCCAAAAAAGGGTTAAGCACTGCCAATTAAGCTAAAACTGAGGGAATGGCCTTCACATGAGAGCACCTGACCTGGCATCAGAACAGACAGAACGCTGATGCTGAGAACGAGCTCCATTTCTCCAGGAAATGTGTGGAATACATTATCCTGTACCTCCAAGCAATCCATGAATAATGACAGCGGCTTTCAAACAGCCCAGACCTCAAACTACTTCCCACTGTCTCTTAATCTGAATATAATCAAATTTGCATACAGACTGTATTTGATTTTCTGAAGGTGCAATTATTGCAGTTCTTTGTGTACTGCTGACTAAGAACTTACAAGCTTCTCTATCAGAACCCTCTTATGGAACAACAATGCTCTGAAAAAATCCTAACTCTGCTGCACAAGTAAAGAAAGCAACTTCCAGGGGTAACAAATTGGAGATAGGAAAATGGCATCGATCTGGTCCATCCCTCTTTGGTTTTCCCCCTTATGAATCTATCACAGAGCTTTTAAAAGCAGAGTCCTAAGAGACACAATCAAAATGTTCCACAGCCTCAGACCTCCAGTGAAATTCCTGCCTCTCTCCAACCCTACAGCATGAGCGTTCTGAAAGCATTATTTATGTAATATTTTACAGGAAAAGAAGACAATAAATGAAAATAGCACAACTGAGACTGAACCTAACTTCTGAGAAAGTCTAAACAGATTTTTTTTTTTCATCTGGGATATTCTTCATTCACTGCCACATGATGAGAACAACTACAGTTAGCAGATCACACTATGTAGAACACATGTCCTGTTGGTATCTTCTTCAAAATACTTTGTTGTTTTCTTAGTGACTCCCCATTACAAACTACCTTTGACTTAGAAATTAAGTTATTGAAAGGTATGTTAAAATGCTATTTCAAATAAAATATTAAGAACTAATATTTACATCTTTACCTCCTAACTGGAACTTTTTCTTTTAGACCCTTCAGAACACTACTCTCCTATCAGTCCTTTTGTTCCATGATGGATGAAATGGGTCCTGATGCTCTTGAAGTAAGACTTGGACTCTAAAATAACTGTAAAATCATTTAAGAATTTTAAAAACTATATAAAATATATAAAAATACAGAGACATATATACATAAATCTAAGCTAGATGGTAATAATTTCAGGCTGCAGTTTATTTAAACCATGCAAAGGTTTTTTCAGCCCTGAGTTTGACAGTTTACCTACTGGAAAAATCCAGTGGAGAAGAAAAGAAAAGAGTGAAAAATGGCTAACTAATAACTCACTCCTCCTTTATGGTACTTGAATTTATTCTGTTGCTGAAAAACAACAATTTCAAATACATTCAAAGCTGAAAATAAACCAATCTGCTGCACTTCTGTGTGAAACCAATATGAAGACTGATGACCCACGTGTGCAACCCGAGGAAATGAAATTCCCCTGCCACGCAGCACCAGGTGACCCCACACTGCAGAGCTGATCTTCCTCTGGTTTGGATTCCCGCCCTTCTGCACAGGAGAGGCAGAGGAGGGAAGGGAACCAAACACACACAGCCTCAATAATCAGCAGAGCAAGGGAGCCACCTGCAGTTTGCAATCCAGAAGCAAATTCGTGATGAGCTCAGAGATTTTTCTTCCTTTTCACATTGACAAAGCAGTGCAGGGAGCTGAACTGGTGCAACACGGCCGTGCTTAACACCAGAGATTTCTGCATTAAACTGAGTCTCGCTGCCTCACACCTACAAACACAGCCGTGTTGAAGGGAATTTGGCCTAAGCTGAATCCACTGAAAGCCTGCAAATGTGCAGTTCTCTGATGAATTAGATTTAGGCTTCTCAGCACACCAAATTCAAAGCCATTTTTTACAAGTACTAGTTGCTGCCCCTTGTATTTACAAGTACCAAATGCAAGTGAATGCAAACAGTTTTCCTTCAAGGTATTGGTGACCTAACCTATTATATACATTATACATATAAAAATCAAAACCTGGAAGTTTTGTTCATGTTTTGTTCAATTACAGCTTACGTGGAAGTTTGTATCTTCTCTTGTCCCTTCCCACTCAAATTCCCATTGTGTGAAAAATAACTCAGCTATTAAGACCTTACTTCAGTTTTGAAAACATATAAAAATGATTGTTGAATTGTATTTTAAAAGTCTAATTGTAAAGCAACAGAACCCTCATCGAGAAGTTTTCCCTTGAGGCAAGTTGGATGGATAATGAATTCTGCATTGGAACAATCCCAGTAGTTACAGACTATTATGTACTAATTACTACCTTTACAGATCTACTGTACACATAATTAATTTCTTCAGAGCACTACTATCATTCTTGACTGGCAAAATACACAACCTAAATTACAAGAGCCAGAAATTAACATGATCCTTTAGGGAGAAGGCATTAACTTGCTTTGCAGCGTTTTGCAATTAGACAATCAATCAAACAGTGAGGGGTGATTGTGATAGCGGCAGGCCCAGCCTTGTCACAGCCCCGCACAGGTACCCGAGGCCCCGAGCAGGGCTGGGTCACAGCCTGTCTGCAGAGTCCAGCACTGCACCTTCCTGCTCCCCTCAGGAGCCACTCCAGCACACAGCTCTGCACAGCATACGCAGTTCTTTACGGGGTTTAACATCCCATAAACGAAACACCGACACAGGGAGCTTGCTGCCATCACATCCCACAAAGCACTGAAGACTCGACAGTGCTGCTGGTGCTCTCCCTTCCACTTGTGGCCAGAGAGAAAATTTCAGATCAGTTAAGGGACAAAAGCAAAGTTTGGTAAAAGTGCTTGACATAACGTGACCTGCTTTAATGATTTCAAAGATTTAAGTAGGTTCTTGACAAGAACACTAACGCTTTAAACTGCTAGTTTCAGTTGTTGGGGGTTTTAGGACATTCTACTGAATTAAAGCATACGCACCCCCAACTCCACCAAAAAGCAGTAGCCCAGGTTTCCTGAGGTGTATAACCACACTGGATTAATAATTAATATACTAAGCAAAAACTACTGTCCAATTTCATGACAGTATTTCCCTCCAAAAGCACCACTTCCCTTCAGCTCTGGCTGCATTCCTCTAAAACAGCACTCAAACAGCAAGGCAGCCACAGCTTAGTGATAACCGACATTAAGTCATTTTTGGAGTAGCCTAAAACAAAACTATGTTGAATGAGAAAAATTCACCAAGTTATCTTCTCATTGTGCCAAACAATCGTGAATAGAATTCAAAGGTTTAACCAAATTTCAGTGCTGCAGCTTACACGGAATCAGAAATTTTTAATAAATGTGCATACTACCATTTCTTTTACTTCAGTTACTAATCCCACTGATATTCCAACATTTCACAGAACACAGGCAGTAAACACCAACTCATCACAACTGCTTTTGGCAATTGTCAGTTTGCTTCCACTCATCAATTTGTTTGTTTTACATGCTGACTGTGCTCTTGAGAGAGCATCACATGCATTTCTATTTGGCTTTTTATCACTCTCCTATAATGTACCAGGGGACCACCTCACGAAATGGGACTAAAGCAGAAGGGAAATGTGATCCCAGCTGATGCTTGCAATAAGTACTTGGGGCATTACTGAGCTGCCTGAGACTCTTAAGGCAAAAGGGGAGGAAGAATGGTGAACATCATTCCCTGTTTCCCTTTGCAGATGGCAGCTGCAGGAACAAAGCTGCTTCTGGAATGTAGCTCTTTGGGTCTGTGCTGCAACTAAATGCTCCAAGAGTCTTTCTGACTTCCAGTAGGTTTTCAAGTTAAAAAAACAAACGTTGAACTCAAAGACAGACAACTCTTTCTGTAGGAGTCAGCCAAGTAAGATTTTCATATCCTGAGCCCTATGTAGCAGCATTGTTAATGTGCATCCTTTGCTATGGCATCTTATTTTCTACTATCATTAAATGAGAACTACACAAGGAAGAACAGGAAAAATATCTGCAAGGCTATCACTACACTCCTCACTATCTGAGGAGTTTCTGTTGTTCCTAGTTTTAGAACTGTGCAACTATGTCAACAAGAATTTCTTCTCATAGGAAACTGTCAGCTATGTCAAAATTTCAAGGTTTTTTCAGCATTTTTAATGAAGAAGCTTTTCAGGAATTAAGAAACATTTCTTCAGATTTCTGATGAAAGAATTCAGCTCAAGGCAGAAGCTTGTCCTTTTCATTAAGAAGGGGCTCATGCCATCGTGTCATCTGCTGCTGGGCATTCTTTCCTTTAAAGGTCTTCCTGTCACACTACAAGTGACCAACTCCACATCATTTCACCCTCACTGCAGTGCTAGGAACAAAGAATCAATCCAGTTTTGGCATAGAAAAGATTGTTAAATTCCTGCAAAGGATGCTTTTGTATTACTGCATGGAATATCTGAACATTTAGACCAGGAAGTGGTTCTAAGGTGTGTTGTAAAAGGAGAATTCTAATGGTTTAAATTCAGTGACTATTCAAAGGAGTATGAGCTATAAGTGGAGGGTGTATCTATCTTACAAAAAACACAGCCATGACCAACTCTTTGAAGAGGTTTCAAAAGAACACAGGAAAAAACACATTCAGAAATAACTCAATGCAACTACTCAAGAACCAGTTCATTGAACTTACGGTCTTCTGAGAGCCCTTCCTGAGTTAACCTTTCAAACACTGCATTAGTAAAACTGCTGTGCTTATTCCTGAAATTCTCAGCTAGGGATAATAATGCAAATAAACGTGATTTTAGGATCAGAATTTAAATTTAATTATAATTTCACTAGAAGAAAACTCACATCTGTCTGCAACATACAGTGCACTTTTAAAAGGTATTATTGCAAAAAGGTTCCTCCCCTCATGGCCGTAAAGTGAAGGAGGAGCGATTCTTGTAATAGACTGTTATGCTTAATACATGTTTTAAATCATCTTCCTGCTATAAAACCATCATAGGAATTCCATGGTATTGCACAAAGCATAAAAGAAACTGCCATTGCAGTTTTAAACTTAATAAAAGCACAATAAAGAGTAAAGTAAGAATGTACCTTTCATCTGGGTTCCAAAGGTAAGTGCCAATTTTGCAAACAGCTCTGGGTCTTCAAATTTATCTTCTTCAGCTTTTACCCAAAAGCTGTTTTCTCCTATTTCTTGAGGTTCAATCTGAAAGGAAAACAGCATCTCCAAAGTCAATAAGCAGTGCTCCCAACAGCCAAGTTAAAGCAAACGCTACAGGACTTCTGTGAGAACTGGGCTGAACGAAGTCCAGCCCCGCTCTGGGATGTTCCCTCACTGCTGCTTCCTGCACCAACACCACGGCCTGAGCTGCCCTCTGGCCACTCATGGCCTTCATTGTACTCCTCCCGTTCTGCAGCTTTTCCACACAGGCCTGGGAACAGCAGCTGGGTTTGAGTGTGTTTTAGCTCTCTCTTGGATTACCTTCTGGAGAATCCCCAACCTCTTTGGCACTGATGTGCACCCTGCTACCTGAGAAGTGCATGGAACAACTCACCAGGAAATGAACTGTCCATGGGGACCTTGCAGAGACTCAGTATTAAGTCTCTGCTGGCTATATTAAAAGAAGAAAATGCTCTGCAATATAGAAGCTGAAAGACAACTTGACTCTCCATGTATGACTCAGTACTGCTACTCTGTTTTCAAAATATATTCCTCTAACAGCTTCGAACACATTATTAATTATTGTTTATAAGTTTGTTTAAATGCCAAGTAATTTCCAGGGGCTGTTTAAGTCCAAGATGATATGCAGGGAACTCAGCAATACTCCATTTGTCAGCCTCACTCCAATTTCCCTGCAACACCCTGGTCCTCCACCTTTCAGCACTGCTTCACCACCAGCTCCAGGGAAGACGTTTTAAAAAACTACCTTAATCCAATACTAATGGGGAAGACAGTTACAGCAAGAGGGACTAAATTAAACAGTAAGAATTTTATTCCTCAAATGATGGCTCCTTAAAAGTGATGATCAAACAGACTTTCCACTTTCTCAGTAGGCAGGAGATCTCTGGCACCGTTCCCAGAGCACTTAAGCAAAGCGTCCATCTGCAGTTCCTTCCCATTGTCACAGCCAGCGTTCACAGAGACACTTTATAAATTATTCCTATAAACTCCCCAGTGGAACTGATCACAATGAAATTGGCTGCAATTCCCAATACGTATTGTAAAATAAAAGCTTGCTTCTCTCTCTGTTTGCAGGACGGCAGTCTATGTCTCACAGTTACAGAACTCCTGCAATGCATGTTGATCCAGTCTTTTCTCCCCAAGATACAGTTAATTCCTTCTCCCACAATAAAGAAGGAAAGTTATCACTTATGCTTATATACAGATTAATTGGTAAGACAGAAAAAGTAAAGATTTTCAAACTGATTTTAGAATTTAAATTAATACACTAAAAACATGGTTGGCTGTTTTCAATATCCTTCTAGTTAAACATATTGAAAGTCTGTTTTTAAACTACCACTGCTAGATACACTTTTCAATTATTTTAGCACATCTCCAAATATTTTGAAATCATTTGAAATCATTGAAGCATTAAGTCTTCTGCCAAAAGAAACTATAAATTGGCACGCCATGCATTTCCACACAGGTTCTCTCTCAACCTTCCGGATTCCTCTTCCAAAATTTGTGGGATTATTCTGCTGTTTTGTTACTTCAAAGAAAGAGCCGTTTCACTACTCAACACTTCAGAATTTAGAGGAACCCAAAATCTAAACCTCTTTCCTTAGAAAGACAATTATCACCACTTATTCAGAAATATCAGAGGGCAGTCTGGCTGCTCTTCCAACAGCACACTTGTGTCATCATTAGTTCTTGAAAGGTTTTGCCTGAAGTGGTGATGGTATTTATTCAGAAATTATACAAAACAACTCCAGCATCCCACAGCACCCAGCTCCATCTGGGTGAACACGGTAACACCCAACTCTACAGAATAAAGTTGTGTGTCTAAATTCATTTAAATAACCAGCTGTGGAACATCCTAAGAAACCTGCACTGCTGCTTCAGAGGGTGACTTAAATTCCAAAACTGTTCAGTGTTGAATTGCATCTTACAGTCAGCAGTGATCACCTGGTGCCACGTAACTGCTTGTTTCCATCAACAATTGGATTTTACCACGTTCTTGGTACCAACACGCTCCTGAGAAAGAATGTGGTCTTCAAGGCCAGTGTCAGACAGCAGCTGGGAGTGCCAAGATGTGCACTGACAAATGAGTAGCAGATATCCAGTGAAGCTACACTGAAATCCCAGCTAGAGCTCAAACCACACAGCTTGGAATATATAAAAGTCCTCCTTTGATTTTGCCTTGATGATTTGGTGATCTGGGTACTTTTTCCTACACCAAACATCGATATATCTGGCATATTTTATACCACTAAAAACTGCCAACCACAACTTTAGAGTGCAATGATTTAGTCTTGATACTAGATGCAATTATCTAATACTCCACATTTATTTCCTTGATATGGAAGGAGCAGTGGCTACACTGATCCAAAAGGGGTTTTAAAGCAACACACCCCAGCACAGACCTGGGTGTTTGCATAACTTCTCTTGTTAGAGAGGAACTGGACATACTGAGAGGTAAATAATAACTAGGAACTGCTTTAAATGTTCACTTGCAAATCAGATTGCGCTTGCACTTTACTGCTCAAGTAACGTTTGTATTTTAAGATGGTTTTAAAAACGGGATGTGATTAAATACAACCATGTTAAGACACTGGAAGCTCATGGTACCCAAACCTCTCCCTTGAGCAGTCCCATGGCTCCTCCCAGTGGCCACAGCCCTGCTGCAGCACATCACTAATTGAGAACAACCAATAAAGATCTCAGATCAGTAACCAACAAGTAACATTAGGCCTGCTATCAGCACTCTCTGAGCTTACAACTACATTCACATCATGAATTTGAAAAGCTTAAGTTGGTTTGTTTTGCTAGGTATGTGTGAAATCTGCTTTAGAACAGTTCGGAGATAAATATGTATTTATATACAACTTGATGCCAAGCTGCACTTCATGTTCACTGCACCTGATAGAGTGGATTGGAAGTAAGGTGGCTTCCTAGGATACTTGGTACAACAAGTTCTGTCAAGATGAATCTCATTTAAAAAATCCATCCCAGTGCACAGTACCAAGTGTGTCTGCGAGGTGAAGGAGGGGAAGGAACAGCAGCTCCACAACGCCTGCCGTACCTTTGACCAGTTGATTCTCTTCATCGAGACTTCCAGCTGATACTTCTTCTTCTCCTTCATCCCGTGGGGCAATGCTGGGATCACCGGGAAGGGAGCAAAGGGAACCCCTCCGAGAGGGGGTGGCATCGGGGGCCCCCCAAAAGGCGGCGGGGGAGGGACTGCTCCTCCGGGCAGAGGAGGAGGGGGAGGAGGCCCTGCACCCCCAGGGAGAGGAGGAGGAGGAGGAGGCCCTGCTCCCCCGGGCAGAGGAGGAGGAGGAGGAGGCCCTGCTCCCCCGGGCAGAGGAGGAGGAGGGGGCACGCCGGGAAGCGGGGGTGGAGGTGGGATGGCTGCCCCGGGCAGAGGAGGCGGCGGCGGAGGAAGGGGTGCTGCACCGGGTAACGGAGGAGGGGGAGGAATCACTGCTCCGCCAGGCAGGGGAGGAGGAGGAGGAATTGGTGGTCCTCCAGGTAGGGGAGGAGGAGGAGGAATTGTTGCTCCACCAGGTAGCGGAGGAGGAGGAGGAATTGGTGCTCCACCAGGGAGTGGAGGAGGAGGAGGGATGGCTCCACCGGGGAGCGAAGGCGCTGGAGATGGCGGGGCGTTCTCACTTGGGAGGGCTGGAGGTATTGCTGGGACTTCTGTCAGTTGGCCTGTCAGGCCTGGACCCTGGAACATAAAAGAGGAATTCTTTCCATTGGTGACAGGAGGCCGTTTGATACAAAGCTGAACCAACCAGGATGGTTTTTAGTCAACTGCACCTCAAGAAAGTGAGAAATGCAACTGTTCTCCTATTTAAATGAGAAACAATAACAATAGATTATACCACGTACCATAAAACTGCCAAGCAAACTGAATAACCTCGCATTTTTATAAAAACAAATTGTTTCAATTTTAAAGAAAATTTAATAGTAACAGTAACATTTAAGTGAACAGAACAGCATTTTATTTCTTACCAATGCACAAACCATTTATCCCACTTAGGATACCCCGGCAAGCTGGGGCATCAGAGATGAGAATAACCACGCTGAATTTTAACAACACTCATCTGCTGGTGGAAAATTTTCCCCAGCAATCAGCAGAGCAGCTATTGCAGTGCAAGAGGTCACAGGAGCACAGCTGCTCATAACAGACATCTGGGGGCTGGAGGGTGTGCAACAACCCCTCCTGCTGTCTTTTAAATCTGTCCCAGGGTGCTGCTTTGGTGAGAGGAAGAAAGAACAATTGCAATATCCACTCTAATAAGTTGTAAAAAGAACAAGGAAGAGAAACAGCAGCATGTCAAACCATCAGAGGGGTGAGTGCATCTAAAGGTAAGTGCCATCATATTCTGTGGGGAGCATAACACTAGAAAACGGAACAGATACTAGAATTACCTGGTTAATTAACCAGTGGTCACCATTACTGAGAATGCCCTGTCATGTCTGGATAATCTGAACCGTGTTAGAACCAGTAACACAGGATTCATAATTAATTAGAATAAAAATACATTTTTCACATTGCACAAGGCACGTGTTTCCTTGGCCCACAAGTTATAATGCAACAATTGGTGGAAAACTCATTAAAATAGACTGTCAAATTTCAGTGTAACACTGCCTTGTAGAAATTTGTAACAAACATGAAAATTAGCAAGAAGGAAGTAGGAACAGGAGTGTCTGAGTCTCCACCTTACTGCCCAAACAGGAAGTGAGATCACAGGCATTAAGACAGCAAAAATAAAGATAGAAAGGCAACAGGCAGACCTTGCCTGGCATTGAAGGAGTACAAAATAAGCCAGGCTGAGGCAAAAGCACCAAATCATAGTATCTGTTAGTTCCTAAAGGGTATAAATGACCTGTCTAAAACCCAAAGCTGGTGTAAAAATAAAAAATAAAACAGGCTTATATAAAAATATGAGAGTAAAAAATACATATAAAACCAAAAGGCCTTAAAAATAAAGACTTCCAAAACCAAATCTTCCTGCAAAACATACAGAAGGAGCAATGTAAAAGCACAAACAAATACATGGAGATAAAAAAAAAATTCAGGCTGGATTGCAGATTTTTATAGCCTAAGGAACATTTTTTCCTCAATAAAGCAGGTATCTGTGACAGATTGAATATACTACTACTTGAAAAATGTTACCTCCATTAACTATCCTTAGTAACTTATGCTGGCTGCAAAACCAATCAACACACCTGTAACAGACACTGCAAACTCCAGAGAGACAAGATACTCCAGGGCAATTTCTTTTCAACTCCTCCTCAAAAAAAAACCAGCTCAGCTGTGGAACTGGAGGTGCTATAGTTTTATTACCTGGGTCCGGAGCTGTTTGACTTCTGTTTCAAGCTCTTTGATTTTCTCTTCTCGTTTCTGAAGCTCTGCTTGTGCCTCTTGTCGAGCTGTGAACTCTTCATCAAACTGTAAAGATTTAACCAGAACAGGAGAGTTTGGCCAGTTATGGCCATGCCAGAGCCTATATTGGCAGGAATTCTTCAAACAGTATCACAGCTGGGGAAATTCATGCACTTCTAACTTTTTTCACAGCATTGTTCTAATATGTTCACTCTTAGTACCCCATAATTTCTTCCATCAGTAAGTCAGTGACAGAGAATCACCCAGATCCAGCTACTCAGCACAGGTTGTTCCCCCCAAGAGAACACTGCAGACTTCTCAAACTAAACTCGAGTATACATCTATTGCAGCAAGCTTAAATTCATTAAAATTAAATCTGCAATCATCACGTTTAAGAACATGTACTGCCTTTATGGCCTGAAAATGCCTTCTTAGACCAGACCAGCAATACATCAAAATTTTAAATGATTTTAACACACACCTCCATAGTACATGCACTTCAGTACTACTGCAGCTAATACAGCACATTCATTTGGTTTTTCAAGCTTACAGCTTCACTTTAGGTATTGAATTATGACTATTTCAGGACAGAATAGCAACAAGTGGAATTTTTCCCATCAGTTATCTACAGCAGAGGAATACAATGGAGGAGATGTGCAGTTCTTACTACTCAGCTGCTTTTGGTTTCAGACTCAGCTGCATCTGAGCCTTGCACGTGCACAGTACCACCCAAAACCCCAGAGCTTTAGATATGAAAGCACATCCTTCCTGGGAGATCCATGATTTCCCAGCTTTGGCTGTGAAACAAGCTGGCTGTGTTCCTGTCAGGATTCTGCTCCACACCTTAAAGAGAACCATGAGTAGGACTGACCTTTCTGGAAAATTCTGCTGCTTTCTTTTCACTCTCTTCTACTTTAGCTTTGTCCACACAAGCATCTAGAATTTAAATAAAATACCACACACCAGTCAAGTCAAACATACCACAGCTCTGAGGTGCCTCCCAACCATCATCACCCTGTGAGCCCATGACACAAATGCAGCAAACACTGGTTTTTTGACCCTGTCTCATTTCGTTCAAGGCTACAGCATCTGCTCTGGTGCTCCCCAAGCACACCTGTAGCTTACATCCCTATTTCTAGAAAACTAAAAAAATTCACAGTCAATATAAGTCTAGACAGAAGAACACGAAGAAAAACAAGGTAAAACTGCTTAAGGGTACAAACCAACAAGATGTGTAAAATTGATGTCCATCCTTCCTCTGTATTTAAAATCTGGGTCCATGCCACTGCAGTGCAGCACGATCTGTGACACACACTCCTCTATGATCTTGTAATACTGAGGTCTGCAACAGGAAACATTTACAAGACAGTAAGAACACGAACAAGCATTTATGCAACTGGGGCTGGGGGGGCAACCAACTCCTAGTATCTGAATTATACACCTGCCAGTAGAATTGTCAAGTTCAAAGTCTGATTTGTACTCTTATTTGTCAGTATTTTGGATATGGAACTGAGACCCTGCTAAGACACCGAGGGGCCCGGAAGAGAAGCTTACACTGAAGAGACCAGACACAAGGCATGTGGGAATGCTTTCAATTACCAGTTGTACAACTTTCATGTTCTTTGAAGCAATGAAGGTATCAAACTTGAATTAAGAAAAAGGGCCCAGCAAGTTAGGAGGTTTCTGGGATGAGGCTGTTGGACTAAAGGTCAAGTCTTTGCAATAAGCACTACTACATTTACCAAGATCTTTTTAATACTAGCATTGAGCAGAAAGATAAATAACACATTGGTCTCAGAGAGACTTTTTAGGCATGATTATGAGCCACTCAGTTTACCAGGGTCTTGATTTTACTTCTCCCCCCCAGAAAAATCCAACCTGGCAGCTGGCACTTACTGGACATAGTAATCATTCCTGATCAGAAGGAAATGTTGGAGAATTGACAAGAAGTAATTTTCAGAAGAAGTATCTTTCACCATATTATACAGCAGATGAAATACTTCGCTGACATCAGTGCGAACATTGTTAAGAAAATACAAGTGCTTAAAAAACCAAAAGCTTTAAAAACAAAGACAAAAAAAACCCCACTGCTCAGCAGAACACCCACCCCACCCAAACACAGCTCCCCAAACATTTCCCATATTGTTCAAGTAAAACCCCTCCTAAAACTTTCAAAATCCTGAACTCTATCCTAGGCAGTAAATACTATTTTTCCACTAAGATTAGCCACAGAACCTCTGTCCCCTGTTTAACAATTAGGTCATGTTTCATTATTCATCAGAACAACCATACTGTAGACTTAATGTTTTAGAATCCTGTGAAAGTATTTCCCACAAAGCTTTGTTTCCACTCTGAGGTGAGGCAGGCTATGGGCAAACACACACTGGTCAATCAATCATTCTCATTTCCTAAAGATGACCATCACCTGTAATTATCCGTTCTGCAAAACAACAGCATTTCAGGGGATTTCAGTCCTCTCACTGATGGCCTCCACCTCCCTCTGCTTCCTCCTAAAAACTGCAAGCAGCCATTCTGCACTTAGGTAACTCTGAATTTACTGCTGCTTCACAGCTAGAAAAGGCACACATCTGAAGTGCTTCAGAACCTACGAGAAATACTGTTCCTTTTACTATCAAAACTCATTTTTCGTTAAACTTATGATCTTCCATGGGTATAATTTTATCTCTTCATGTATTATGAGACAGAGTTTAGCTTAATAAATGTTATTTATGAAAAATTAATTCAGTTCCCAATGACTTACATTTGACATGCAAATTTAAGCACTAATTATCTAAATATTTTCTAACAAAAAAAGCAACTGGAGAGAAATCTGCTTGACAAAGCCTCTGGTAAGACACACAACTGAGACAAATAACCTGCACACAGAGCACTGTAATTTCCATTTAATAAAGTTCTGAAACGACACAAGTTATAACAGCACTTCCTTAAAGGATATTCCATTTCAGCTTTGATATCATTGAGACGATGTGACAGTTCAAAGTGGTCTTCATCTTTGTTCTCATCAAACACCTTCAGCTGAATATCAAGCTCATCATTTTCCTTATCTTTCAAGGCCTGTTTTTCAAGGTAGAGTATATCTTAATTTCTCCTTTTTTAAAGCAAGAATTCCCCCCCTTGAAGGATTGTATCATGATGAAATATAAGACAATAACCTTTAGCATAGGAGAAAGTTTTAACTCAGTGTCTGGGCTTTTTTTATTATAATGATATAACTGAGAAAAACTGAAGGCAAAATGCCAGCTCACAGAGGAGGTATGGGCTACAGAACAAATGACTTCTAGCTGAATCAAGCTCTTAATGGGACATAGCAGTCCCTGCTTGTTAATGTCAGAGTTCCTTGAAAAAAACACAGTAAGTATATTTCAAAACATTAATTGAAGTGAGCTAAGAAGCCTAAGAAAGTGTAAAGAAGACGTGCTTAGAATTTCCTTTGATAAATTAACCCAGACTATAGCATTAAAATGTCCATAGTACAAGGTGAAGTACAGAGGAGCAAAAAAACCCACACAAGTTAGCATTTGGGGCAGGAGAAAATGTGCTTTTCTTTTCAGAAATGCAAGCAAGTTGTTCTAGTTCCCGTAAGAACCAAGTTTAGCTTCCTACCAGGAAAGCACACAAAAAAAGAGTTCCTTCCCATCCACTCACGTGAAGGCACTCCATAATTTAAATGGAAATTGGCCTGGATTTGTCAGAACTGGATGCAGCCACGCGTGCTCCCCAGTACAGCAGGAACTTGTGCCAATTCTAAGGCTTGAAAAGCAGAGGAGGCTGCTCTGAATCTCAGAAGATGAAGAGCCAGACCTATGGATCCCCCTCCTGACTCTTTTTCAACACGTTAGTGGTTCAACATTTTTAAAAAAAAAAGACTGTTTATTACCAAATATTAATTGCTTTTACACTCAGATCTGTGTAGCAGATGTTGATACACTCTCCCAAGTTTTCTATATCATGATTTGTTACTATTCGGTTTCTTTGCTACCTAACCCACCCCTAATTCTTAAAATTTTTCAGCATTTATTGATTCTATAAAATACCTTTCAATAGATTAAAAAAAACCCAACCAAAAGACTTGAGGCTTTCACATGTTCCACAGCAAACAGAGCCAGCAGATCATGTTAGTGTATCTACATGATATAAACCCTAAAAATATACCCTAAGAAAAAGTAACATCACACATCAGAAAGAGTCTCGAGGCTGAATGAACCAAAAATGGAAGTTTCTGTTCCTGACAAATCGACAATTCAAAGCTTCATATTTTAAAAGTCACAGCGGCATAAAATCTGTTTCAGCCAAATCTAAGCAGGAACTCTTAATTTCTCTCATCTCTTGGGAGAAAGTGATGAGTACCTTAAAGAGACATATTTTTGATGTAAGCATCAGAATGGTTTCTTGGTTTAGAGCTACAAATCTCTCCCTAAGTCAGAAATATTCCTGTCTGTGCAGCTGCATGAGGACAGACATGCAGTCTCAGAGAATGAAGGTGTTGACTCGATTTTTCCTTGCAATCTCCCACTGCATTCTCAGCAGGTGGATTAAAGAAAACCAGATTTCACAGAAAACAACAGCAACAGCATATACAAAGAAAGTTAATCCAAGATTGGTTCCACAGCCAGATTCACACTCACTGCATGTGCTTTGAGCTCATTATGCACAATTTGGCTACCCTAATTTAATTTCTAATATATTGACTTGTTTCAACTACTATTCTGGTTTACACAGCTCCTGAGAACCTGAATTTGTAGCTCTGCAGACTGAATGCAGATCTGGATTGATAGTCTGACCTTCTGCACCCCCAATCCTTCACTTCTGCTGTTCTGGTAAAACAGTTTGCTTATCTTCAACATTCACAGTGGACAGTGATCAACTCCTGTACACAAATGACTTACAGGCAGTATTTTCTTCAGGCCACAACGTAAAAACTCATTTCTCAAGTGTATCCTGAAATCAAGATCTTCTGGAAACGTAACAAGGGCATTGATGAGCTGCATACATGCTACCTGTGTCAGAAATACAGAATGCAAATCAATACTGCTTCAGTTTAATTATGAAACCAGAGATGGATGTTATTTATCATGCAGCACACATGCAACACTTGGGTTCATTTTAGCAACATCAAATACTCCTCCGCTTCCGTATCAGGATGGTTCTGCTGTGGCAAAATAGTGCCATATTAATGATCATCACAGAGCAATATAATGGAATGGTTTAAGCTGGAAGGGACCTTAAAGTTCATCTTGCCCCCCCCCCGCCATGGCAGTGACACCTCCCACTATCCCAGGTTGCTCCAAGCCCCATCCAACCTGGCCTTGGGCACTGCCAGGGATCCAGGGGCAGCCACAGCTGCTCTGGGCATCCTATGCCAGGGCCTCCCCATCCTAAAATCACACACTAGTTATTCCCAAACTAAAGTTGCCCATCGCATCTCCTTCTCTTTCTCCTCACTGTTCACCAGTTTGAAAACTGTTTCTACAATAATTAAAAACTTTTAAAAACCCCACATCAGAACCACCCAAAAAACACCTGCACCCAAGTAAGTCCCATCACCAGGTGTTTTTTCTATTCCTGCACAGCACTTCTGCAAAATGCCTGAAGTCTCAGGATAGTGGCTAATGCTTTAACTGAACAGCTGTGCACTTTAATTGATTTACTTGAAAACAGGTAGACAATAGCATAACGCCAAAAGTGCTGATCCATGTTAAAAGACTAAAATGGGACTCAAGGGAAATACCAAGTTTGGTAAAAGATGTTAACTGCAAATAGAAGTAGCATTAGAGTAGGACAAAAAAAAAATCAATAGCTGCAGAGGAAAAAAAAAAAAAATCAGATAAAAAGCACTCTTCCTATTTTAATTATAGTCACTATTTAGCTTTAATAGAACACCTTATGGAGTCTCAAATTTCTATTAAAACACCCTTTCAAAGGCACTCTCTTGATAGAGCTGCATCTTCAGATAACGCAGTATCATCATGCTTGCTTGAATGATTCTTGTTATTTTACTACTATGACATGACTTAACAAGCCAAAGTACATGTCCAATCTGAAATTAATAGAGAGAAGAGGTGCCATCTGCTCTGATTGCTGCTGCCAGAGAGACTCTGGCTTAATGGCTTGTGCTAATACATTGCCAGGAAAGAACGATTTTGTCAGAAACAAGGTAATGAGTCTTGCAACTGTGCCTTCACTGAGGTATCAGGGAGCTTTGGGAGGGGGAGCTTGGCAGGAATGGTGGGTGGTTGTTTTTGTTTGCCTTAAATCAACAAGGTCATGAAGTAGGAGAGAAGTTCAGAATGAATTCCTCAGTGATAGCACTACTAAGATTAGAATGTCATTTACAGAAACCTACTGAACATCATTAACTCATCAGCTCTGAAACAAGAGGTGCTGATGGCAAACACAGCATTAAGGCAACTACAGCATTTGATCCAAGACTGGAAAAAGGCATCCCAAGGATACCTGCCCTGTTGGCACTGTACTTTTCCATATCTTTCAGCCAAAAGAGCTGAAATACAAATTCTAATACAAAATGTGCATCAATACTGTATTGTGAGAAGAAAAAAAGTCAAAGTCACCCTTTAATAGGGTATTCAGCCACTTGGCCTCTGTGCAAACATGGCAGTACCAAAAAAACCAAAACCAACCCCAATTTTAAAAAACTTGCATTTCAATAGCACCCAAAACCCTTAGTTAGTCTGGTGCCCACAGAGAATAAAAACATCTATCCATTGACCCACAAGCAGCAATGAGCAAGATCTAAGTCATGACTTAGTAAAAACCACTGGCACAGAATGTGTATTTTATTATTTTATAAAAATAGTTTTAAAAGCTCACTACACTTAGAGAAGCACTAGTGGCTGATGAGAGGCACACATTGACTACACACCAAGGAACACTGAGTCCTTGTTGACACAAGTACCAGTGACATCCTGCTGCACTTCACTCATCCCAAAAGGAACCCTGCCAAAAGTGGGCACAGCCCATTCTATACCTGCCATAATTATCATATATCTGAATATTTAAGAGGCCACAGTCAACAGTCCCAGTGCTAGGAACAGATTTATTACCTGAACATTACCTGAACATCCTTAAATTTATGCAAGGAAAGAAGCATCACTAATTACTCTCTCTGCTAAGGTCAGTACTTCTTAACCCTTTTTTTGGGACAGGATGTTAGTTCCTTGGTCTCACAACACTAACAAGGAGAAAATCTAATACCAGTAGTATTTATTTCTTCTCTTTTACTGACCACTGGATTAACAGCACTAGAAGACCTCGTGTGTAAATGAAAGACCACGAAGGAGTACACGGTGTTCCAGCCCTTCAGCCGAAGCACACAAAAGCAAGCTCACCTGCAGCTGTATGAACTCGTGGTTCTCCAGGCCTTCAACAATCTGGGAGAAACGCTCCTCCCTGCTGTGCCTCTCAGCAGCAGTTGTTATAGCACCTAAAAGCTTGTCCAGACTAAGAGAAAGACAAAATGTCAAAAGAGCACAGCCAACTTGCTCATTTTAAACATACTCAGCCCACTGCCCACACAGCTCAAGGCTTTAGTGCATTGACAGAGTCGAAATGCATTTATCTACATAAAGGTGAAAACAAACCAAGAATCAAGTGTTAAAAAGATCTACAGGATTAATGCTGAAATAAGAAAAAAAGGGTGAATAAACCTCTGTATTATTATTTCAGCTAAGAAACAACCAGTGAGGGGGAAAACTCCTTACCTTTCCAAGGCTGTGCCCTTGGTAACAACTGAGATGTTTAACATCTCGAAATTCTAATAAATTGTCCTTTCAGAAATCAAGATGTTTTAATTTATTTATTGCATAGAAGATGAAATTTGTCCGTTTTAACTTTCAGTAAATAAATACACTGATGAATTTACAGGAAACATATGCCAAGTGATTCTCTTTGTTTTAAAAACCTCATGGGCAAGTGCTAAATAACTCTAAGTTGACCTGTTCCAAAGCCCAGCTGTAAATGTAAACTTCTTGTTCCTGTGATAGAGGTGATTTATCCTTTCAGACCTTCACTTCAGCCACAGTGTGTACGTCTCTGCTCATTTGCTTCTCTCTGATTTAACACTGAATTAAGGTAACAGAACAGGTGACATCTCTTTAATTTTAAACCACTTTAGTGAAGACTTAATAGGCTAGATTTGTTTCACTGACAAGTTCTCACCTGTGTCCAAATTAACAACTCATGAGCATAAAAGAAAAAGTTTCAGCATCTCACTTACATGTTTTCCTCTCCAACAATGCAGATGGCAGAAAGTATTTTCACTGTCTCAGTCATCATGTGTGGCTGCTTTGGATCAATTGCTCTTGACAACAGCAAGAGACTCCTTTCATCTCCTAGAATCCTTTGCAAACCGTACTGAGAGAAACAAAGAGCTCACAGTGAAAAGGCTGCACCTGCCTTGGACACTCATCACCATCTCTGGGATAGGATCCTTAGGGATTCTCCCAACTCCTCCCTGCCATGGGCAGTTTGGCAACACCCTACCAAAACTCTACCCAAACCCCCTGGCCATTATTGCTGGTCACAGGTCAGTGTCCCCAGTCTTGCATTTGAGGCTTTCTCCTGACAGAGACTCGGCTCCCCAGGAGGACACCAGGACCTTGTAAAATCAGCACCCACCAAAAGACAAATCAGGTTTTATTTTCTACCTAGGTCTAAAACACCTCACAAGTATGAAAAAATCATTCATTACACAAGCTCTTCTGTGAGATCTTTCTGAACTGGGTAGAAGTAGTTATAAGTAACTTCTATGCAGTTTTATTTGCTGGGGAGGATACATAAATACAAGACCAGATTTTGCAATGCATAAAGCAAAATTACAAGTTTAACACATCAGCTTTTAGAACAGTACTCATACTCTGTAAACCTGAGTAACCTGTGTTAGAGAAAATTAGATCCAACTTAACCTAATCCTTTACCTACAACCTACCAACTTAAAAACTGCAGCTAAAACAGTATCAAATCCTATTTCATTTAATTCAGGTGAAAAGCACATTATATTAACACTCATGTATTGAAATCTGAATTTAGAACACTATATTTTTTCAATTTCCAAGTAATTCATTTCCAAATTCACTTACCTTAAATTTATACTATCATCCCCCATTTATCAAATATTTTACTTCCAAAAATCAATAGTATTTAACAAACCTAAGAAAAATGCATATTCTGAAAGGCTCATGAAGAAGACTCTCAACACAAGTTACACTAAGTTTAAGACCTACATTTCCAAAGAGTTAAACACTGGATATCCAAGCCTTCCTTCCCTCTCCAACATTTAACACGCTACGTGTATCTTGAACTAAGAAAAATCAATCCTGCTAGAAGTCTGTGAATTTAAAATAATACTTACTTTATTGTTCATAAATGCTTTGAGGCACTGGATAAGTTTGTGTTGATTCTTCTTATCAATACTTTCTTGCCTTGAAAGGAATAAGGAAAGTAACATAAGGAAAATCCTCACAACTTCCCCACCCCTCCCTTCAAATGATCCAGGTCCTTACTGTTTCTTGTCCAGAAGCTTTTCCAATGCATCCAACAGAAGCCCAAGACCTTCATGTCCAAAATTGTTAACCCAGCTGGAAAAAAAAACGAAGAAAAATGCTTTTAATTATTTCTTAATCAAATGCAAAACTTGCAAAGTTATTTCTCCATTACTGCTTGTGCATCCCTTCATAGGCTCCACTGTTGGTCTCACTGCCCAAAAGACCTGATCAGCTGTGAAGGCAAACGTTCCAACAAGTTCAAATTGCTGAAAGCCACAGTGAAAGGAGAGGAGATACTGCAGACAGCTGCAAACATTTCACTTACCCTTGTCCAGGGTGCTGAGCACACTGCTCTCCTGTCAACACGCATCAGCGTAATTACTCGGGTTTCAAAAAACCCCAAAGCCCACAACTCTCTCTTGGTTAGCAAAAACAGCATGATGAAAACTACTGCAGAAATTGCTCTGCTTACCTGACTGGGTTGCTGGTTAGAGACACTCTCAAAGACTCCAGGCAATTAAGAAGTTTTTCATCTGAAATTCCAGATCGCAGCTCATGGATATATTCTTGTGAGGACAGTGTGCATTCGTGCTTGCTGTTTTTCAGTCCACCCTACCACAGAAGGCACAATGCTGCTGAGTGTTCTATTGATCAAGCAGTGTTTAGATGATAAAACAGAAGACTAATATTTCCATGTGAATAGTACAAGTACTCAAGAGACCTGACTCGACTTGGATTTGTCATCAGCATGTAATACTTTTGGTTTTGCATCACAGGGATAACTATTTCTGCTGGAATCTTTCTCACTTCTTTGAGTAAAAATGCATGTACTACAAATTGAATATAAAAATTGAATTCCATCATTCAGTTGTATTAACATAAATTTAATGAGAGTATACTAAACATCTACTTCACAACACTGTATTAGAAACAATCACAGAGACACAAAAAAACCCCCAGTTCATGCAACTTCATGAGCCAATTTTTTTGCTGTACCATAGTCCATGTTTGGCCCCTATTAATAGAGATGTCTACAGGATGCTGTCTGCTGCAAAAAAATGATACAGGAGATTTGACAAAGAGCTCTCTCCCACTGAAGTGCCACTACAGAAGAATAACTACTTACAAGGTATTTCACTATTAAAATGCCTGAATATCAGTTTTTAGAGCTATAGTATTCAAACCCACGAACCAGACACAAAACATTTTTCCAAAAAGTGCAACTAATCTTTTGTACAGCTCTGACAGGTTGCAGTAGGCTTATCTCAGAAGAGTGCTTATGATTCATTTGCAGCTCCTAAAGCTCCTTAGCTCTGAAGGGTCTGTTGAAGAGAACCTGATAAAGATGTCATGGGTGCAAAGGCAGCATCAAGTGCCTGACCTGAACAGGATTTATATGCATTTGGTTTTAATTCTATCAGAAGCTCCCACTACTAATATTCAAACTGTCTCTCACAAAGCTCCGCTTCTTATGAAGTTTCTGGTTTGCTCTCTTCAAATTCTTACCATTCATTTTCCAAAAATACACTAAGTATGGCTGATGACAACATGATTTGGCTAAATTTAAGTTAATGACTTTGACCTAGAGAGATTCAAGGCACAAAACAGAACTAAGTTCACATTATCCTTTCAGATTCAGAACAAGATCATGACAGACTGTGACTGCATCGAGAGAGACAACAGTGTCCTCTGCACTCTCAGCGCTGAAGATGGTTCTTGCTGACATGCAAAGCACCTTTAGCTGGGCATCACATGCCAGTTACACATCAAAGCACCAAGGCAGACAAAGACGAGTAAGAAGGATATAAAGGGACTAGAATCAGTCACCATCCACCTCCTAAACAAAGAGATGCTCTTCCACCAAAAGAAAAAGGAATAAATGGGTGGGGATTCTTTGTAAGAGGAGGAACTGATTGTAAATCAAGTTAATATATCAAAAATCATCAAAATTCAGAAAAATCATCACTCTGAAGGACCGTAAGGTAAAGAACTAGAAAAAAGGAACAGCTTTAAGCCACTCAGTGAACGAATGGGAATCAGAAAAGATTTTATGTGTAACTAACGCACATCATCTACACAATATGGATATAACTGGGCACAAATTTTGTCATTTCAGCCATTCCCCAACTGGTAAAAGACGAGAACAGAAATACTGCTGAGAGCCACACAACGTACAAAGAGATGAGACAATGGCAACTTCAAGGAAATGCCATTGCCTGTTAAGCTAGGCCCTGAAAAGCATTCTAGAATGCAAGACAGTGGTTTTTCCCAAGAGATGAGATTGTCCTTCCACCGCAGCCTGCCGCAAGCTCCAGAAGAGACTCCAGTGCAGACTGGGGCAACCTGAAGTCTTTGCTACTCTTTGTTTCCAAGTTGTGATCGTGCTGCCTCCTCCTTCTATGCCATCCAGCAGTGAAGCACCTCTGCTGTCCTATGCCAGAAGACCTATGACTACCTCAAAAATATTTACAACAGGTCAGGAGTTCAAAGAACTGGGAGCATGCTCTGCTAAGGCTCCTTCCCATGTCTTGCAGGACAGGCACGTTTCTTCATGGATTCTCTGAAAAGCACCTTTAACTGCACGGCAATAAGGAACCAACTCCTCTTCCTTATCCTCCTCCCTCTTCAATATGGATGGTCACTCAAGACAGGAAATAAAAATCCATTCTTAAAATCTTTCAGAGAATTCTCAGCTTAGCAGATTACTTCCTGTTATTCCCTGCAATCAACGTCTCAGTCCCAATCCACTCTTACCACTAGCCATGCTAACTCGAGTGCTGAACCAGGTGCTACTTCTTTTATTTCCCTATTCAAAGAGAGTTTGATTGGAATACTATTTTTAAGTAATGCTATGCCTTTATACGGACCAGATTTTAATATATACATTTCTCAAAAATACTTTTTACAGGA
This sequence comes from Gymnorhina tibicen, assembly GCA_013399875.1. Taxonomy (NCBI): domain Eukaryota; kingdom Metazoa; phylum Chordata; class Aves; order Passeriformes; family Artamidae; genus Gymnorhina; species Gymnorhina tibicen. Next base: position 876,410 of record VXAZ01003489.1, read on the forward strand.
CAACCTCTAATAAAGATGAAGGCAAAAGTGAAGTAGAAAGAAACTGAGATGGTTGGGTCCTACATCAGAATGCTCAGAATTAAACCAACACTCAAGAATGAACACCTTAGAAATTATTTTATGAGCCGTTACCTTCCTACTGTTTCAATCAAGGCAAAGAATGATTCACAGATGTCAACTCAAATGAGAGCCCGGACCACACAGCAGTACCACCAGTGCTGAGGATCCCATGTAAAATTCAAACAAGTTCAAGCTCCCAAGTCCCCATGAACAGGGAAACCAACAGTACTACCAGGAACATCCCAAAACTCCTCTCCTCCCTAATCCCAGTGCATCTGTACATCTTCAAGGCAATAGCTCCATATGCTGGCAGAAGCAAACAGTTCCTGAAGGACAAATCCTGGAAGAAGCACACCGAGGTGCAAGTGCTCGTTAAACAATAATATGCAGAAGCCATACTCCAGGCACAGCATTTCTTTTAGTATTTAGCAAGTTATTTGCACAAAAACATGCTTTTAATGCAGAGCTGTTCTTGCTCTCTATCAGACCCTGAGCTCAAAGGCATGGGGAGGAAAACAGAGTTTCTCCCCTACCCATCGTGGGAATATCAGCTTCCTTTATAAAATAATCCCTTCACAAAGCAGCTGTTCAGGCTAATTCACACCATAAGGAAATTACATGGCAGCAGGGATTATTTGAAACTGGTTTTAACACCCTGAGCTGGAAAATTAATAATGTGTCCCCTCAAAAATCAAATACCTTTAAATACATAAGCACAAAGAAGGTATTTTCCTCCATCAGGGGAAGAACCAATACTGTGTACAGAACTAAAAAGTACTGGTGAACACAAAGAGAAAAGTCTCTTTAAAGGCTACTCTGAATAAGACAGAGCCAAGAGAAAAATACACAAGAATATAGTGGGCAGGAAAAAAACCTAACTATGTCTGAGGCGATGATTAGATGGTTTAAAGTCATAGATTGTTCCTCTTTATTTTTACTACAGAACATAATTATTGAATATGAACTAAGTGGAAAGCCTTGCTGCACCTGAAAAGCCTGTTTTGGCCGCAATCAAAAATAAAGTCCATCCATAATTTAAAAGAACATCTTTGCTTTTAACCACTGTTTTAAATGAGTTTGTAATTATTCCCCCAAAAATCCTTTTTTCCAGGAAACAAAAACTTCCTGCTCACTCCCACAAATTAAATCCAAAATGTTTATAATACGTGAATTCAATCAAGAGAACATAAAACATGGATGAGTCCTTAATAAGACAAAAGTTATGCTCTCAGTGATCTCATCTTAAACGTATTGACCTTCTGAATCCTCTAAATTAATTTTATTCTCACATTGATCTGCAGAAGTTGGCATTACCAAGACAAGCTATGAATAATAACAATTAGGACATAAAAAATTCCACATCTAAACAGAATGAAGTAAGCCAAATACTGCCAATTTAAAATTTCAAGTGCCTGCCTTCAATAAAAAGCAAGACAAGCTCAAATTGTATTTGTTGCTCACAATGAAGAGATGAGCTCAGTGAGTCTGAAGTATTTGGAAATAGACTCCTGAAAACTTGAAGACATCCCTCAAAAGTGGAAGCAGTGATCTTATACAGGTAAGATAAACATAACTGAGGTGGTTGGCAATTATTTTGCTACAACAAGGATTCAGTTGTCCCCACTGAACTTTTAAATCCCAGATAAAAGTCCAAACTATTCCAGCCTGATCTCTAAAAAGGGAAGTTCATAGAGAAAACAAAACTCTCACGTTCGTACTCACCGGAACTTTACTTCCGACTATCTGCATGCAGTGGTCAGCCAAGAGAGGTTATTGTGTAAAAAAGATAATAATAATGCATAAATAAACACAGCACAGTACTTAGTAGGATGCAGTTGCACACACATTTTTCAGTGTTTAATCATTAGTAGTAGTTACATTCTTTTATCACTTTATCGAACTGTTCAGGGGTTAGAGCTTCTCAACAGGAGAACAGCAGCTCTACTGCAGGAGCAACAATTTCAAATTCTTATGTTCTGCTGCTGAATCATCAGCATTTGACACATTTACCAGCAAATAACTAAATACTTGGCTTGACAGCTACATCTGGAAAGATTAAATATGCCATTTTGTTGAAATTATCAGGTCAGATATTTTATAGATGACACTGAGAACACTACAGAACACACTAATGGCATACTGACTTCCTTGTATGTATAACAACTGCTTTTATTATGGAGCTTTTGATCTGTTTAGATGATGTCACCACTGAATTAATTAAGTTTTCGTAATCAAAAACATAGCCTACAGTTACAACTCCAACTTGCATTTCAGAAAATCTCACATGACATTTTTATTCAACTGCTCAGTATGGATGCTTTTAATTACATGGATAATTAAACAGTGATTTTCAGAATGCCATCTTCTCTTTACCATGGAACATCATCTCTCTGTATTCATGAACAAAAAGGTGACTTTCCCCAGAGGAAACTCTGCAGGAAGGCAGCACATCTGTGCCCTGTTCTGTCACCCTGCACAAATGCCCACGCTCCTGGGAACACCAGGACAGCGAAGCTCTGCTCAAACACTGCAGGCCTCTCCTCCTCAGCTCACCTGCTGCAATCTGAGAGCAGCAGCCACGTTACTGAATGCCCACTTTTATCTGATCAAGAGCTGATTTGGTTCTGAGATCTGAATGTGACTGTACCTGTTCAGCCTCCACCTGCTTCATTTTCTACTCTTATCTCTGGCGTTACTCCTTTAGGGAGTCCTTCAGGAACAGAAGTCCCTGCAAGTCTTTCACAATCAACACTTCCTCAGGAAGTTCCTCTAGAAGCACAGGAAGGGACTGCCATCACCAGACAATCTCTTCTCCTAATTTACTGTGTTCTTCTCTCACCAGGGTTCAACTATTCAGTACAGCACAAAATGTCACCGGGTTCAGTTCTGAAACTGAACTCCAATCCTTCACCAGTTCTCAGGTATAATTGCCATGGTCAACAATCTTTCTCTTCAAGTGAGAGGAGGAATGAGAAGCACAGAAAATCACTTCCCATGAAAGCATCCAGCTCATCAGCTTCTACACATCCTCCACCCCCAAGGAAAACATTCTTCACCCAATGAAACCCAAAGTTCCTTTCTCAAAACTGAAGACAAGTATTTCAGAAAAGCATGGTCAACATGCTGCAGGCAGCACACAGGCAGGGGAAATGAAGCACCAAATTTAAAATAATTTGGTTAAGACAACATCAGCAAATGAGAGTGATATTTTCACATGAAGGGAGAGAGTTCAAAAGCCTAATTAAAACAAACATGAAATGAACTGCAAGAAAAGTCACATCAACTGTTAAGTGTGTTTTGTGAGCTCTAAGCAGAAGGTCCAAGTGTTTTCAGTGTAAAAAGACAGATAATTATCTGTGACAAAAGAAAAACGCAGAAAATTTAAAGACAGATCATTTTGAATGCAACCAGCATTTTCATGGAAGACAATCCTGAAGAAAAGAAAGTTTGACAATTCATGATGCAGTAAAGATTGATTAGGGCTTGAATTCATCTGAGCAGAATAGTAGTTGCACTAAAAAGAAGATGAAATTACAAGTGAAAAGGAGGTTTTGCACCATTGTAAGATCCCAATCAACATTTTAAAATTAAGCTCTATATTTTAGATTTTTTTTAACAATCAAGATGCTAGCTATTTAAAAGTTAAGTTAGGATAACATCTACAGAAAGGTAATGTGTATTTCTGAAAGACTCCATTCAAATGCTGTGATTCAATTGCAAGAAGGACGTACCGGAGCACACACAAACTTCAATAGGAGCCGTTTTTCCAACAGGAAAAACACTTTGCATATGTGTAAAACATCCACGCCGGTGCTGACTTAAGCCCAAAGTGCACATTCATGTACGAGGACCTTTTAGGATGACTTGGTTTTAAATTGTTAGTACATTTGGACAAACACATTCCCCGTTCTGTTAAGTTTCCCGCGCTGCAGCACACGTGGGGAGGGATGCAAGGCATTACAATTTCAGCAGGAAGCCATGCAGTGGTAGCCATGCTTTCCTCACTCAGCTGCACAATTCTGGCCCTTGAGGCAGCCACATGTCAGTAGCAGTGTACATGAGACACGTCACCATTGTTCAACTACTTCTTGGGAAAAACTGCAAATACTTCCATTTCTACTGATTCATGAAGTATTTTTGCATACTAAGAAAAATTCCAGATTTAATACTGATCATCAAGTGCAGATGAAAACCTTACAAAACATAATTAATAGTTCCCAAAGACAGTCTAGTTCATAGTTCATAACATTCACTACATCAGCTTGAATAATTCTCCAGTAATTTGTACATTTAGTTAGAGCATGCTTAAAGCACCTGGATTCCTTCCAGCACCCACTAAAGGGCTGGGGATTTTGTTTAAGATGAACTCATGCAGGAACATCACTCTCAGAAACTAAATCACCATTTTCATTACCATTTCATCATCATTATAACTCAAGCTTTTCCTCACTGAAGTTTATAAGGTTTCATGCAAGGCATTTGCATAATAATTGCATGTCATTGTCATCTTAATTTTTGAAATTTAACTCTGCAGAGCTGATCCTCAAGGTTAAAAAGAGACAAGTCAACTGCACTGCTTGCGTAGTGTACAGATTCCTTAGGCAGACACCAACATAATTTTATTTATTTCTGTATTTGGCATAGTCAACTTTTAACAGGCACAAAGCATTACTGTTGTATTTTATAACTAATTAGTACTAACAGTTCAACTGCAGAAAAACTGCAGCTCTTCCCTACTTGAAATTGTATTTCTCCACCCCAAAAAATGCTGGAGCACCCAGTCATTTCCTTACACTTCTTGCACCCCGAGGAAGAGAGACTTCAAAAATTCTGCATGAAGGGCTAATCAATCAATTAAACTACAGAGAATAATCAACGTGGATGAAAGGTCAAAATATTTTTTCTATTCAAAATGCAATTTGAAACTGGTTTTAAGACCATCTCTTCACTAAAGGAGTTTAGTACATACATTGCTACTGAAACCACAAAGTCAAAACCTTTTGGCACCAAGAATTCCTAAGATGAATTCCACAGAAATATGCTCGGGTTCCATCCATGACTCTACATCATTAGATTTGCAATTTCTTACGGTTTACAAGAAAGGGCCAAGTTTTCACATTGCCCAGCAGGGGAAATAGAAACTAACTGTTCAGATGCAGCTGCAAGCATTTAAAAGGGTATTAGTAAGTACACATGTATTTTCTCCTGCCACTCTTAGATAAATCCAGACAAAAAATTTAAAGTTTCAAGCTTGAAAAGCATCACACTCAAAGCTAAGCTTCTTCCTCGGGTGTGCCCTGGAGAGGTGGGTACTTACGGATTTGGCAGTTGCAGAAATGTACTGGACAACCATCTCACGTTTTGTGCCCAAGTCTTTATCTCGTAAAGGAGCCTTACGTTCCTCATTCAGGTTCATGTCTTCCTGTGAAGAAAGAGACCACACCACATCAGGAATATATCTCAGGATTTTTATTGGTCTTTGTTCTTTCTAAGCTACTTTTGTTGAACAAACAATTATCAAGCACACAGAAGTGACTTTTTCCGGTTTATCTTCGTCTGTTTGATTTTGCCCTACCTGATTTTCTCATTTAATTGTCACCTCAAGTGTTCACTGTTTTTGAGATTAGCCAAAGTTTAAATTGCATCAAGGGTAGTTAACATTTGTGAAATTTGGCTCAAGAAATAAAACTAGAGGGCAAACACAACAATTCTACATCTCAAGTTGATACTTAAGTGTCAACTCCTGTGATGCTCCTGTGGTTTTAGTGAAATCTTATCACAATGGACACCATTCCTGCACTATCTAATCAGAAGGCTCTTACTGGATTATTAATCTTACATGGATTATTAGCTTGTGGAAGGGGTAGATGTGAAACTCTTCCAACTGATGTATTTAAAACAAGCCTAAAAGTCAAAATGCTCTGCTAGATTAAATCTGTTAAGACACCTGTTTTAACTTTGTAACTGATTAAATACAATGCAGTCATTACCAGTCATGACCAGGCTTGCCATTAAAAGTCCAAGTACTTCAGCCTAGCACCTGGAGCAGTCAATGTTCTGCAATAACTACGGGTGAACAGCTTTGTCAAAGAACCGCTAGGCTGGGAGACAGACCTATTGTCTGCTTCAATTAACAGTGCCTGGAAAACTTCAAAACTAATCCCTTAATCTAACAAGCAAATCAAGCAAGTGTTAATTAACGCTTATCCAATCCTTCAAAAGACATTCACAGCTTCACTGAACAGAGCAGAACCACGCGGTGGAACAGGGCAGTTCTCAGGCCATAGCGACACCTTACCATCATTTTTTCAAAGAGATCCATAACTTCTTTTTCTGATAAGTTCATGCAACGCTCATCAACAAGCGCCTGGGCGTGCGGGATCTCGCTAATGGAAGGCTGAGAGTCAATAGGATGCTGAATGAGAGGCTTCTCTTTCTTCACTGCCGATTTTCTGAAGCTCGTAATTCTGTCACGCTGCAAAGACATTCATTCAAAAATGAGCAGAAATAGAAAGAGAAAAGCAGCCAATTACAGGGCAGCAATGCACATGTTTTTAGTTAATTCAAGCAGCAGAGTTAAACTGAACTGTAAGTAAAAATACTCTAATTTTCAGAGATTACTTTGCACAGAAAGACAACATATAAGATAAACTCATGACAGGTCACATGCAAAAGGGATCTAAATATTTCTCACAGGTTCAGAATTGCACCAGCTAGGTTAAACTCTTAGCATTTCAAAATCTGCAGCTCGTCTTCTCACGTTAGTCTCTACTTATCCTGACCGTGAATAAATGTGGTACCACAAAGGTAATGTCCAATGCTCCTCCACCTGCCGAGCTACAGCTCTTTGGAGGACAACTGAAAAAGCCAGCGTCGGGAGGGAGGCACTCACAAGCTCATCGGGCTTAGAAAAAAAATCCTGCTAAAGGAAAATAAACTTTGTAGAGGAATTAATGCTCCCAGCATAGTTCACAACTCCCTGAAGAGTTTTTGAGTAGGAACTCCTGCAATTAGCGCCGACCTTTAGAGAGCCAGGTGATGGGTTACTCCCACGGAAGCGGCCACCCATGGTTAAACACACGGACAGACGGAGGTGAAAGCATCAGACACTGCCAGGGCGCTCTCTGGTTAGGGCTCCCACCAAACCCCCTCCCTGCGCTTCAGGCATGCTCAGTTACTTTGTTAATACTGGAAACACCCGACACCAGCACCTTCCTCATAAGGCCATTTCTAATATTTATAAGTATTCTTATAAATATATATTTCTTATAGTTTATTTGTTATGTTTGTTATTATAAATATTGTTATATCTATTATTTTTATATTTATAAAGTAACTATTCTGAATAGAGTCTGATTTTTTTATTTACTAACTGTCCTTAATTTTTTTATATATGTATATATATATATATATGTTCATTTTGAGAACATTATGCATTCAGCAATTTTGCTCCATGAACTGTTTGCATCCACAAATACTCGTGTATTTGCTTCAGGCACTGGACAGCCTTATGAAGATGTGCTTTCATCTAACAGCAGCTTATGTAGGGTTACCAGGATCAGTCATAGCAGTTACTGCCATCTCCACCAAAACATGTCAAACAAAATTTATACTGGCTACAATTAAGCGACCTCAGTGAAGTGTGAAAAGTTTGATGGAGTATTTTAGTTGCAAAAATTTTGATTCATTTTAGATTAGCAAGTCCAGAGTGGAGAAACTGGAGCAAGAGCCGTGGAGTATGGAGAAGAAAGATTATTTTTCTGTTGCTTTGTTTCTTTTTATTAGTTTTTGTTGTCATTCATTGTTTCTGTTATTATTTTTTATATCCCACAAGATTACCCTAAATTTTTGAAGGAAAGTGTCCCTAGATAAGCTGCATTCCCTTTGAATTTCTTTTGAGCTTTTTTTTTGAGGGAGGGGTGGTAGGGGGGGTTTTCTTCTTCCTTAGAAATTTTGTTATTTGTGGACAGAAACACAATACCTACAAGGATACCGGTAATGTCTTTGACAAAGCAAGAATATCACTTTAATCCATTTTCTACCTTATTAGAATAGTTTAAATTACGTTTTCGGAAACTAAAATTAGGGCATAGCCTGGTGAAAAGGCCAAGGATACAACATAATTCGTGAAAGGCAGTATCCAAATTTAGCCAATATGTATCAAATGCAGTTTTATGTTGACCATTCAACAGTCACAAAAAGTCATTTCAGATCCAATTTCATCCTCCTGTCATCTGTTTCAAGTATAACTTATTAACAACTAATTTGTTCAATGAGATTGCACTGGTGAGATCACTTTAAAGCCACAAATGAATCTTCTACATGATTACTAGGAACAATTTCCTCATTTCAGATGTGCAGACAATCATTAGCTAAATAGCCAGAGTGGCTCTTAGATATATATATAGATATATATATATGTATAAAGCAAGGTCGTAATTGTAATTAAATCAATTTTGATCTAAGTTTCTGAAAAAATACTTCGGAACCAGTTTCAAAGTATTCAGCTTTATCAAGTTAGTGCTACTGAACACAAACTTGTTATTTGGCATCCAGTGCACATTTATTATCCAAAACGGTTCCACTTGAATCATGTGGCAACCAACTTTCAAGAACCACTGCAGATCATTTACTGGTACAGAAAAGGTCAAGAGAAATAACACTTCAACTGTTGAGTAACAGTTTCAACACAGCCACAGTATTACTAAAGTATTTAAAATGTGGTTAAGGAAGTTTCTCCAAATACAAATCATCATTAATCTTCTTCAACTGAAGTCACAAATTAAGGTCTTTAGGAATAGTCACTCAATTTTCTGAAATCTAATGCTTAGTATCCTTGTAACAATGTTATTTTGTCCACAACATTTGGAGTAAAGTAGCATGCAGCGTGGAGTTACCATTGCAAATTAAGATGCTACAAAGACCTTACCACATCATCTGCCAAAGTTTTTATTTGAATATTCTATTAAAAAAAAAAAACAACAACACACACAAATCAAAGAAAAAAAGACAGTGTTACCTACTGTTTCAGAATACAGAAGTTTATTTCATGTATTTGAACATTAAAAAGCATTTGAAATTTCACCAAGTGTTCTAACAAAACTGCAGGCAAATGAACATGGAATCTCCTGCCTTTTCTGTGAAAAAGCAAGCCTGCATCCCACTGCACCTCAGCTTTTGAGTATTCAGCTCATGAACCGAAGGCTGCAGCATGGCCACTGCTGCACAGAAGAGCAGCCAGGTCTCTCAGAAGGGTTTCCAAAACAAACACGGGCTCCTGGACTCGCGCGTGCGTCAGCAGAGCCACGGGACACTCTCAGTCCTGACTCAGAGCCGAGCACTGCCCGGGCGCTTTCCCGTGCCCAAACTTCTGCAGCCTTCTGCCAACCTCTCCTGGACACTGAGTCGTGTCAGTCTGGAGATGAACTGCTTGCAGTCAGTGAACTGATGATGCACAAACCACTCACTATTCCCTCTCCCTCCCTTTTGCCCGGTCACTTCTTCCTACGCAGGAAAATCCTGCGACAAAGATCAGCAACGTTACGTTTTATTCACGGCCAAAAAAGCCACCCATATTGCACACCAATATCAATAATCATTCTCAAGAAAGAATTTCATTCATGAACTTTGCTCAGCTGACACAAAGCAGTCATGAGGAGGAGTTAAGGTCTAGAATTCACAGGGGGACAGAATTCAAGAAGCATTCAGAAGCCCACAGGACAGTGGAGAGGAGTGACCCTGGCTCACAGGTCAGTCCCCACACAGCCACTTGCTCATTCCCTCCCAACAGGATCATGTAGCCAATCAGAAGTACAAAAGCAAGAAAAACTTAATGGTTGAGATATAAAGACAATGTAATAACTGACGGGAAAGAAGAAAATAAAGAAACAAATGATGCAAAAGGCATCACTCGGCACCAGCAGGCCAATGCCTGCCCAGCTTCTGAGCAACTGCTGAACTGTAAAATCTCCTCCTCCCCACCCTGCAGCCCTGCCCTTACTGCCCAGCATGATGTGATATGGTTTGGAATCTCTCCTTGGTCACTGTGGATGAGCTGTCCTGGCTGGATCCCCACACAGCCTCCAGACTGACCACGCTGCTGCTGGGTGGGAGCTCACAGGAAGCAGCAATCCTGGAGACTGGGAAGGGCTGCTCAGCAAAAGCTGAAGCACTGGGGTTCTTTCTGTCAGCGCTGTCACAAATCCAGGACACAGCACTACGTGGGCTGTTCTGAACAAACTCCACCTCAGCCTAACCCAGTACAGACATCTGCACATCCAGATGTTGACACCAACCTTTCAGCTTCCAAACCACCACGTATCAATGCCCTTCCTTACACCTCTCCTGTATTTTCACTACCTGGACTTAGTATGGAATTTATAATCTTGAAGTCAAAACTAAGATGCCCACTTACCACTCTGGTAACTAAACCTTTTAATTGAGATTACAGAGAAAAATGAAGTAAAACCTAACTCTTGTTTTCAACCCAGAGACAGCCAAGCAATCAAGAAGTTCTAAAACTCCACATTCATTTTAGGAGCTACTTGTACTAGATTTTTTTTTTTCCCCTTCTCATTTAAGTACTGTCAATCTCTCCCAGAACCTGGAACAGGATCATCTACCCCATCTCCACACTTATATTGCATTTGTCACTCATCCTCTGGGCAAAATACAGAATACTAAAACAAGATAGCACGCAGCATTTTTTCAGACCTCGCAAGCACTCTTCCCAGAGATCCTTCTGGTGCACAAGCTACACTGCTGCCAGCAGCCACTCGAGATAAGCAGCACATTTAACAGGTAGGACAGACACTGCAAGTCGCTGGAGGCAAAGTCAAGGCAGTTCTGTACCCGCAGATCCTCACACAACTTTGTCAATCTCTTGTACTAACAAAGAAATCACACTTCCAGGCTGATTTCAGAACCCAAAAGTAGTTTACCTCCCTAGAAGGAAGTGAAAGATATTGCAGATTTTGTAGTCCTCTAGCATTATTCTTTCAGCCATCTCTGAGACAGCCAGGGCAACACAAGGCAGAAAAATCTACATCTTCCTAGCTTGTTAAAGACACCTCAAGGGAAAAAAGGTTTGGCAAAAATCTCTATGAGGAAACATTTGCAGATAAGGGATATCAAATTAACATTTACATCTATAAATACATATGCAATTTAAGACAGCTGTATATCATCTCTCTCTCCTAGTTTTTAATATCAACACAAAACACAGAATTCCTTCAGCATCTGTATCAAAGAACTGTTTCCTACTGATTGACTTAGTTCTTTACTTAAAAGATTTAAGTGATACAGCTCCTCCCTTTCAAACACTGCCTTTCCAGTCTATCAATAGTTATCATTTTCTAGTCACTCATCCCAGTTTTAGTTTACTCTGTGTATCTGGCTACTTTCAGCAGCACAGACAGACCATGACAGTAAGGCACACAAAAATAATAGCATATACTATTGCAACTGCACCAGACCATTCTTTTATCTCAAAAGGTCTCAGGCATGTTAATATTCAGAGTAATTGAAATCTTGCACATGAAAACAGCAGAAAGATATTCATAGTTCACTACATTTCTTGATACAGAAATCACTACTTCCTCATGCAAACTTAATGTAGGCTACAGCAGCAACAATGTCACATTCACGGAATTAAATTACTTGAGGTGATTGCATCAACTTTTAATACAAAACTCTCAGCAACTCTCCATTTTTTATATCTTTTTCTAACTTGTGTTTTAATAAAACCTTTCAAATCACTTAAGCTGGCCATGAGTTGTAAACTGAGGTGCATTTACATGGATTGATTATATTTAAGTATTACTTTGCCATGTTCTTATTTACATTCAGGACTCTCACCACAAAAATCAAATTGGGAGTAACTCCCAGTTCACCACAAGCAGAATGAACAATGATCAGCTGGGTAACTTCTAAACTTAACAGCAATTTTCACTCCACTGCCCAGGCAAATCGTGGTGTGCTGGGACACCCATTTCTGCACACAGGCTGCAAGCTCAGAGAGCAGCTCCCACTGCTCTGAGCAACGCTCATTTTCTAGAGGTAACAATCAGAAACTTGACCTTCTCTTACCTTTCATGGTTTTTTTTTTTTTTTTTAAAACTGAGTTGATATTGCTGTTTTCTAAAATTTACCTCTATTTCAACACCTGCAAAAGCCATGGTAAAGCTCCACTCAAGGACAAGTGCTTTTTGATCTGCATACAAGCAGGAAGGGAATAACTTCCCATATGAGCACCTGAACCAAGGGACTTGAAAGGGACAAACCCAAATCTGGTTTATATGTGAAGTACAGAAAGTCGTCTGCAACTTGAATCTAGGTCTTAGTCACAAAATAGAATTCACTCCTACAACCTCTGTTCTTCAGTTCAGAGCATGAATAATGTTCCCACTAGACAATTTAACCATCTGTTAACATATTCCATTTTGCAATTAAATCTAAAAAGGCGCCTAAAAATTGTGAAAAGATACCTCAGTCATAAGAGCCGATGTGCAGAAACCAGGACTACACACCCATCTAGGCCTTTCAAGATGATCTTTATCCATGATTAAGGATACCTGACATTTCGTAAATTATATTTTTACTAATTTTATTACTAATGTTTGCTTTAGTACAGTATTTTTCACACTTCAAGGAGCATTCACCCTGCCTTCAGAAAAACCTTGAAATGACTGTTGTAATCCATCTGCTGTCTCAAAAACGCTTGAACTGAGCAAACGGATAGTTCTGTTACAATTGTTGCACATTTACATTCGGTCTATGTGACACCATATGGAAAAATCTTGTTTGCCTTGCAGCTGTTTGCCTCACAAACTCCTTGAATACGCATTATTTAAACTTTTAAACCGAGGCTTAACCTAGAGCCTGAACACGGAGGGAAACATTCCCTGGGGTTGTACAAAGCGAGAGCGAGGAGCTTGCGAGCGCCCAGTGCCAGGCTGCCGAAATGCAGCTGCAGAAGTGCCAGGGCAGTGCCAGGGTAGTGCCAGGGCAGTGCCAGGGCAGTGCCAGGGCAGTGCCAGGGCAGTGCCAGGGCAGTGCCAGGGCAGGATGGCACCACCTCCCAGAGGAAACCTGCCAGCTTCGCCCGACTGCCCCGCTTCTCCCCCCCCAGGAGAGGGACCATCCACACACGAGCAGGGCTCCAAAATTCAGTTTGACAATTCCTCATGCTAAATAAAGCCCGAGGGTCACCCTGGTAAATCATTAGCAGCAGAGGGCACCGAGCCTTTAATCGCCTGCTGGGAGATGCCTCAGCACTGCTCCCAGACAGACTGGGAGGGAACACGTGCCAGAGGCACGGGAATCATAACGGGAATGGTATCGAACACCTCCCTCACTGATGCCACCGGCTGATGCCAAGGGCCATCTCCACACCATGTGTCTGTCAGGGGGCACAGAGGGACCCTAAGCAGTGGCCCGCTCTGGTCTGACTGAAAAGAGAGGTGGAGAGGAACTGAAACAGCCTTCTCAGGTTTGCCTGACCGGCACATCACCATCACACTCCAAAAGCAAATGGACTGTTCTAAAAACTGCACCTTACCAGGCGACTTCAAAGAAGCTTTCACAAAACAGCAAATTAATTCAGAAATTGAAAAGAAAAAAACCACTGTAAACAAACCCAGTCAATTTCATCAGATTTGTAACCAAAGATAAAAAAGGGGTTGAGGAAGACAACTGAACTTTTTTTAAAATTATTTGTAGCTCAAACTGCCATTACTGTTTTGAAAAGTTTGTTCCAGACAATGATTTATTGATGCTCATTGATAAGTAAGCTTTAAAAAACAGAACAAAATTAAAAGCTTTTTCCAAAAGCTGCAGTTCCATGTCAGTCTAAGCCAACAAAGCTGCTGGTTGTGAGACACAGGGTAAGGGTGGCAGCAGGACAGTCACATCAGGTTAGACAACTGCAGAAAGCCTACTAGAAGAGACAGTTCTCACATTATCCAGTGCAGAGGCAAATCAAAGGAGTTCTGGCATTTTCCAGACCCATGGCTGAAGTCCAAACATTTTCCATCAAGTCTCCACACCAACCATATCAGATAAGCTGCCACTCCAGCAGCCCAGGACCAGCAGAGTTTATAACCCTGCTACACAACTGCAGAGTTCTTCACGCAGCCCTTGCCACAGCCAGGAGCTGGGTCCTATTCTGCTCTCTGGTGATCCTGCGAGACAGGTTTTGCTTTGAGCATCTTGAAAAAGCGCCCTGTGACAGTGCAGCACACTTCCCACTACAGACAGCATGCTTTTCATTACACACACACAGTGTCTCCTCAGAGTGCTCTACAGCTTTTACATTCCTCAGTTCCAACTATCAAGCAGCAGTTTGCTGTTAAAACTTTTGCTAAACAGACTTAGGAAAGAGTCATAACTCCATCCATGAGTTTCACAACAAGCATTCCAGTGGCGCTTTGATGAAGTGCAGCTTGCTGGCCTCAACGTGCAGGTTTAATGTTCTAAGAGATATTTAACTTACTGGCATCTTTACAAAGGTTAAGAGATATAGCAAACCCTGCTCTTACAACAGGGATTGAAAACCTTTTGAGTTGGATGCTTCCATTTTTATTGAGAAATTCTACCTGTGGATTTTAGTACTTAACTTTGACATGTGTGCGGCATTGCACAGCCATTAACCAACAGAAGGTTTCACAAGACACCACCAACCAAAAACCACCGTCCACAACTCACAAAACCAGGCAAGTACAAAACTCCAGGTAAGGCCAGAAAGGGCTAATTAAGAAACTTGCCCTTTAAATACTCTTAATATATATATAAAGCGCAGCAACAGAAATTTAGAGCTTCTGCATAAGAGCTCCAGATACCCCCAGGAGGCCTCTGGAGTTACAGGCAGTGCCTCAGCTGCACTAGGACAGGTAAGGATTTGCATAAAGACCCAAGAAGGAGGAAATCACATCTGACAGGACGCAGACAGCGTGTGGGACTGCACCAACCACCACGTGAATGGGGAAGTAAGGACAGGAATTACACTTCTCCATGTCCTTGGATCACCAGCTAAGCATATACACTGCTGCCATATACATTTTAAATTTTGGTCATCTGCACACTAGCACTGCATTTCTTTCGGCCTTAAGTTATTTCACTTTCAAATCTAATAATCTTGGTAACGGAGACTTCAATGGTCTTTCTTGAAAAACACTGTACTTTAGAAAAATAGGATTGAGACAGCTGAGTGCCAATTACATTTTATGCTTTACTTGATAAGAAAGCTCATTTCAAAACCTGTACCTCCTAAGCTTCCTTTCGTAAAATGCTAGTAGATTAGGAGTGCATTGGAGTAATTTCAAAAAATTCTTTGCAGCCTTCCATGCATGTATTTGGTGCCTTTAAGAAGTGTCAGACACACTCTATCAGAGACGAAGCCATCTGTCCAAGTACTTGCTACTGTACTGGTACCGGGCAGGACTGCTTGGCAGTGTCAGCATCATCTGTTTCCTGCACCTACAGCAAGGGTATCTGTGGGTTTGGAAGAAAACTAGAGAGTGCTTTTTCCTAGGAAAATAGCCTCAGATCACTTGCTAAACTTGTCACTCGAACAGTCATTGGATCGACTTGATCGAAGAGGAGCTCAGAGCCGCTCCCAGCGTGGCCAGTGGAGGCTCTGGGTGCTGAGTGGGCTGCCTGCCTGCTGCTTCCCTGCAAAGTGTGCCCGGCAGAACCACGCCCAGCACCGGCTCTCGGCTGCTTGCTTTTCAAAACTGTGGCTGTTTGACTTCTGAGCTTAGAGTTTTTAGGGAACTTGGCTTTTGCTTTTTTGGTATAATACTGTGAAGTGCTTTTGAAATATTCTGGAACAGTTCAACTGGAAAAACTCTGTCAAAACAATCCCTGACATGGTAAGTGCACACTGCATCTCAATTCTATGCTTACATACAAGCAGTGAGCTTGAGCTCTTTGCTTTCACCACAAAGCAGTTTTGCTGGATAGCAATACTTGATGTGCACTGAATTGCTGCTCCTCTCCTGCCCCTGCTCCTGGGTGTCCTGAGTGCAGGTGCTGAGCTTTTCACTCAGACACACTGTGGAGCTGCTGAGACCAAGTGAGAGCTGTTCCAAAGCTCTGAGTCGGGTCGATGAAGAAGAGTGAGACCAGGCCTCCTTTTGTGCCTCACTTCCTCAAGAGACACCTTTTTCATTGTGACAAGATTCACCCTTGCTTGCTGAACTGCAGTCTTAGTTTTTACCCCTTTAACTACAATCCCACACTTTGAACCTGGAATTTCTCTTTTGTGTGTGTTTCTTCTCAAGAGGAACACCTTGACTTGACAGAGTTGGTTTGAAATTATCCTAAAAAATGAAGCAGAAACTGCTTTGAGACATTTCTTCACTCTAATACTTAAACACGTTTTTTTTTTTATTCCTGCTTACTTGCTTCCTCTATGACAGTGTATGTGAGTATAGCCTAACACGCCTGCACAGGGAGAAGCTCCGTTTCTGTAAACTTCTCTAGCTGTTATATGCAGAGAGAGCTTTGGTAAGATTCTTAACTGCATGCTGGTGGTTGTGGAGAACATCTCTTGCTCTTGTGGGTACAATAAACACTGAAATAAGTGTCAGACTCCATTTGGATTTTCCTACGAAACCATTTGAGAAGTTAAACAGGCAGAATGCATCTGCTGGGAGAGAACCGACACACCTAAAAATAAAGCAGCACACCCACAGCAAGCTGCAGGAGCTTCATTGGATACGGGGCAGTTCCTTGAAAATGGAGTCTACTGCCTCTGATAGACTTTGAGGAAGTGAGAACGTGTGTATTTGCTTTGTTTGGGTTGTTTTGTAAGTAGTAAGAAAATCCAACCAACCAAAACACAGCCCACAAACAAACTGGCAGCAGCAGGGATGCAGTGAGCCAAAGGAGCTGGAACTACTTGTGAAGACCATTCATTTTGTCTGTACTCAGCAGACTTGGAACATGGTCACAGGGATCATGTCAACAACTTCTTACAATAATGTTGTCTGTCTTCCAAGACACAGACCTACTAGCAAAGAGCAAGTACTTAATCTGAGCAGTGTTTGATCCCTACATTACAATAAATTGATAGTAAAGTCACTTTTTTGTTCCGTGACAACAAATGATGTGATACTAAAACTTGGAAAAATGAGTAGTGCTGCTGTCATAGCAGGGAACTCTGGCTTTTCCTCGAAGAACAGAAATTCAACATTGAATAACTTCCACAGCCATGGACCATACTGTAACTCAATAGCCAAAGAATATTGGGATAAACAATGTACAGCTGCTGTGTCACATATGAGGTCTCTCTGTTCTTCTCCCTATTCTTTCCTGTTTGTAACAGCATCCTTAGAAGATTATTTGTCCTTTGGGGAAGTAGGAAACGAAGCACCATGTGAACAGAGAGGAATTACACTGTACTAATAATAAGGAAGCCCATGGTATCATTTGACTTCAGTACAGGTGAGAGTCCCTATTAAGAAGAAACTGGAACTCAGGACAGTTAAGAGAAACTTGTAACAGATTATGGAGAATCTTATTTTCTGCTATGGGAGATAAATATTAAGATAAACCATCATATTTTTGCTTAAGTGTTAAATGTGCTTTGGCTACCCCAGAACACTCACATGAATTTTATAAAGGTTTTTCACAAAGCAATTGTTTTGAAATATCAAATGTTACCTGATGGGATTACTGCTTATCTTAGAAGTCATTCAGGAATTCGTTTGAATCACAGAATACTATAGACTAACTTTAATGGATTTAGGAAGCCTGTCCTATCCACCCCAAGCTTTGTCTGAAGCTCAAAAGTGAGTCCATACTGAAAATGAAAATTGCTTTTCTGGTTTACAGGCAGAAATTTTTACCAAACCCTTCTGCTGTACTCTTTACCTCTCTAGGTGGGGAACATC
Source organism: Gymnorhina tibicen (assembly GCA_013399875.1). Taxonomy (NCBI): domain Eukaryota; kingdom Metazoa; phylum Chordata; class Aves; order Passeriformes; family Artamidae; genus Gymnorhina; species Gymnorhina tibicen. Next base: position 894,364 of record VXAZ01003489.1, read on the forward strand.
TCCACCAAGCTACAATAAACTGGAGGATGAAAACAAAATTCACTGCTGTGAGTTTGTTACCGTAAATTTTCCTTCAGTGTGTACACAATCAGCAAAGCTACTGAGTAGCTCACAAAGAGGGGCAGACCCAGCCTGAAGGAAACTCAGCTGAGCTCATGTGTCAGCTTTGGAACGTGGCCATCTAACATGGGGATACCCTTTGAGTTCCAGGTTTTGTCTCAAAACTTTTGTTTTTCATTTACCCACTAAATGTGGCTGGCACAAAAATTAAAACATACATGGCACCAGTGTGTATTTTTAGCCTGATGTACTGTTGTCTTCTTTCTCCTTTATGGAAATTCCTACCTGTTCTAATACACCTGGAACACAAAAACACTTCAACTATTAATAACTGTCAAGTTCTCATCTACTCACATACACATTACAAATGCAAACCTCCAGCACAATTCCATTATGAAACCAAAGTATTTCAGAAGTCACTTAAATTTAATAGTCAAAAATAATTCACAGCAAGAGAAAGAACACGAAGAACCAAACTGCACACAGGAAAGCAGAAAACTTTATACTGCATAAGAATTAACTGCTTGTGTTCTGTTATTAGGAGCTACAATCAAATGAATCTCATGTTGGCTTTGTACTTGTTCCTGACAAAGTTACACTCATTAAAAACCACTAAACCACAGGCATCTTTAAAGGTCATTATAACAACCATCATTAGCTCTTACCATATTAAGGAGTAATGAACTGCAGAACTAACATTTTTCCTGACCAAAGTACTTATTTTGTCTTGTTCCACCATCCCTGAGAGCCCAAACTGAATTTACACAGAGCCACTTGTGAACACATAACCAACTAATTGTGACAAAAAGGTGTCCATGGGGACATTTAAGGTCTCAGGCTATTTCCTCTCATCTTCATGCCTACACACGTAGCATGGTGCAGTTTTGTTTATGTGATTCCAGCTAGGACAAAGTTATTAATGTTTGACCAGCTAATCCCTGAGCAAAGAACCAGGCCTGTGTCCCTCAAACCAACCTACACCCACCAGTCCTGCAATTCTCTCGGCCTTTGGAACCTAAAATTACAGCTGCAGCTTTCCCAGCAGCCAGGGGTCAGGATTCTGCAGCACTATTCCCCAAATATCTCAAAATTTTTATTTAGAAACCTGTTCTAACCTACAAGGTAGCATGTTCAAAGTTCTGCAATCCTCAAGCAAGTTCTCCTGTATTTATTCTCACTCAAAGGGACAAACTAAATATGTTAATGGGGTCTTGTTATAAAAAGACAAGTTCCTATTTCCACTGTAAGTAGGGCAGCATTAAGCGTGTTAAGAAATATATATTTACATACACACAAAAATCACTAAGGAGTACAAGGCAGGACTTTTTCCAATGACATTTTTTTAATCAGTCACTTTTACACCTACATTCTCCACCACTGAAACAAGTTTAAGCTGGTATAAATCGAAAATATTTTTTATTAGCACTATGCAAAGAACACTTGCAGGCAGCAGCCACACATCAGACATTCACCATATCTATTACTTTCTCCAGTGATTTACTCTGAGGATCACTCAAAGGAAGGGAACCTTACAAAAAAGATGCCTGTCACAAGCACCACCTCAACATTCCCCTGCTCTCTCCCAAGAGCCAGTTTCCAGTTTATAGGAGGAGCCTGTATCCATCAGAAACTCATCAGAACATTTGTCTGATGTAACACAGAAGGTGTGGTGACATTACAGTATGCACTACACCTTCAGGCCAAATATTACCACACCCAGGTGAACCAGAAACCTTCAGGAGCTGTATCAAACCATAAAACTCCCATGTGTGGCTTGTTCCAGAACTGAACTTTCAAAGGTATTTCCCCATTTCTGTAAATCAGACGAGTCCATGATTTAGATCATGATGTACATTACAATATCACTTCATTGCCACAGCAGATCCTTCTCAGATCTGTGCTGCTATCACACCACGTCCCACTAAAGAGCTGTCAGGAGAAGAGGGCTCAACAGCAGACACATTTCATGGAACTGGTGGATGAACTTTAGACAAATCCATACAAAAGGAGGAGTTATAATGTGCCATTAACTCCAGTCTTCTTTGTTATAGCAAATAATCAAAGAAGAGCAAATAGCAAAGGAGTGGTTCTGACAGGTTCATTTTCATGATCTTGTTTGTGCCACTGCCCCACAAAACCTCTGTCAGCAGAGCACCAAGGGGAGTATGGAGAGCGCTGAAGCCTCTACTGCTCCCTAAAAAAGCCAAGTCCTTAACTGTCCCCCCTCTCTCCCATACAGTTAATTGCTACCAGGTGTATTTGCCTTGCAGGCTGTCTTAGTGCTGCTTCTGTCACACAGCATCCCACTTGTCTACCTGATGGGAAGTTACACTTGAAAGAGGGAATCCTAGAGGTGCTCACTCCACAGTACTGTAGCAAAAAGCCACTCCAGTCACAAGATTGGAGGATCAGTTTGATACAAGAACAATATGCAAGTTTAAGACAAGTTAGCTTTGTCTGCCTGGAACTTTATCAATTGCTAGACCAATACTAAAGAAAGTTTTTCAATTGTTAATCTCTCAAAATTATCTGCTCTACTACCTTAGCTGATTTTAAGAAAAAAAACCTTATTTCCTCCTAAACAAAGTTACTCTGTAATTTTTTTTAAAAATACTGAATGTAAGGAATGATGATACACAAGTTGCAAGCAACTGCATAAAACCATTCATTTTAGTAATTTCCTAACTTCTTGTGGTTTTAAGGCTGAAAAAGCAAACTGATGAAGAACAAACTGAAACTGCCAGTTGCTTCAGCAGCAACTGCCATTGCTTGTTTTACTCTAAATTTGGACAAGGATGAAAAGAATCAGAGGGAAGTTATTAACCATTATCGCTTTATTGTTTACCTTAGGGAACTGCAAGTGATGCAGAAAATACGAACTCATCTTGTAACCCACTGCAAGTTTTTAGGCCTATCTTTTCCTTCTAGTGGGTCACCAGCAATCCCAGTGTCCCTGGCAAGCTTTACAGGCTACTTGTGACACCAAAGGCTCACGCTTGAACACTTGGATATTCAGCACCACGCTGCTCCAAAGCTCAGAAAGCACCACTTCCATCTGCTGTGCACACCGTCAGCTCTCACAGCTGCCCTTCACTCGGCCTGGGTGGAATCTGCTTTGTTTGCAAAGCTTCCTGTAGTGTACAGAAGTGCTCTACAGTTTTGTCTTACAAGGAAACATTCAGGAAGTTTAATTACCACAGACAGATAGGCTTATCACTGTCTCTATCACCTCACTCACACAGTGTCAATAGCAATTCGAATTCACAGCCAAAGCATTTACCTAAGCATCAGCTCCAAGCACGCCCCACCCTCCCATGTCAGCAGCAGTGCCCGACCAGAACAATTCGAAGCAACAGAAGTTTCATAAAACATTGCTTTTACTCTTCAGTGATGGCTGCACCCTAGATATGTTCACTTGCTGGAACATCCTGACTGATCTAGTGAGACCAAGACTCTTTCAGAACACAAGCATTTTGGTGCCCTTTTTCCTCAAGCACACACTTGACACAAGAACTCTCTGCAGCCGTGCACAGATCTCACTCAGAGACACCATGAGCTCAAATGTAATACATTTGATTTGATTGCCAAAAATCTCTGCTCAACCTGACTCATAGTTCACATATGCAGTACGCAGGTATCTAAAGGAGTTATGCAAAAAGCACACAGCTTTTTTTTCTTTTGTGGGTCCTGCAGCACACAGTCTGTCTCACCGGGACTGACAAGCACAATTTAAATAATTCCTTAACTCCTGCACTGATATGGGTGGTGCAACACAGGTGGGAAACCTCTTCCCAAGCACACTCAGCTTACTTCTCTTTTAAAGCTACTTCATAAAAGCTTTTATCCCACTGTTTGACGCTAGGTTATGGCACATTAGTCAGAATGGTGAGTTCCCAGCTTTTGATTCATCTCAAAGCTCACGGGGTTTAAAAGACTTCAGTATTAAGCACAAACAATTTCTGCTTTTAAAATAAAACATGAGATGCTCCTTGTTGGGTGAATCACCAAATCCGCTTGCTCTCCAATTAAGGGACCTGTCTCTTTCCCCTAACGTTTTGTTTTTGAAGTTGCACAACATCCTTCTCCTAATCTGCTTTTAAAGGCTGCATCACGCTCAGAATGCAGCCCAATACTTGCAGTATCAAGTGGAGTACCCCCCACTGAACAGCCCCCACACAGACCTGGAGGGAACTGGGGTAAAGCAGCATGTGTTAGCACGGCACTGGCCACCACGTGGGCTTCTGCTAGTCCTGAACTGACACAGCAGTCACTTGAATTAAAAAACACTGGCCGCGTTAATTTCTAGTTAGACAGTGCTCCAACATTCCCAGAGCACCCCAAACCCTGTTACAGCACCTCTTTTCAAGTGCTGACTCAAAGACTCACAGATGTTTTAAAGGATCTCATTGCTCTCTCAGTGCAGTCCAAGCTCCTGTCTAACAAGCAAGTCACCCACCAAATTCACATCAGCATGCTAAAGACTCCGTCCAGGTTTCAGAACTTGAAAACCTCCAAGAACAGTGATTTCAGTGTCTCTGGCCAACAAATACTTAATCATCCTTCAAATTATTTTCCCCTTATAGTTAGTCTCCTCTCCAGCAACCCCTCTGCTCCTTTTTATGACCTCTGTCTCCCCTTCTTCTGACATGGAATTCTGCAAGAAGTCTGACTTCAACTTCTCAGCCAAAAAGATGCTCAACACGCCAGGCCCTCGGTGAGCTTCACCAGCTCTGTCAAACCAGACCTGACACTTCCAAGCACTTCCCATTTCCTAGGTACCCGACAGAATGATCTCTTTCCCATGTGACACTGAAGCGTTGAGGAGAGCAAAGAACATCTCACTTAAGCATTAACCAACAGAGGAATCCCAGCAATCTCCCTGACAACCTCAATTTAGTCTGTTTGCCCTAGCAGAACAGGCGTGCTTCAAAACAAGCAAAACGAGCATCTTGCCAAACCCATGGAACTGCTCTCTGCCACCTCATGCCAGCCTGTTCTCAGGGCTGACGTGAGATCAGATGTTTCGCCAGAACAATTTAGATTTTTTCTGCCCATTTGACTGTAAACAAAAATAATGACAAAAATACTGGGCACTTATTCCAACCTCCAGTCCTTGAGCCAGGAAAAAGTGACAAAAAAGCCCCCAAAAACACCAACCCAGAGCTCCCTCAGCAGCAGTTATGAGTCCAGGTGCTCATAACACAGACACTAAGCTTTCATAAAGTACTCCAGTTTACACACTACTACTATAAAAACTGGAACTAAATTCTCATTGTGCACTTCTGTCACATTCAACAAATTGTATGAAACCTGAACACCTCTCCCAACTGCCCAAAGCAGAAAATAACTGAATTAGTAGTTCTGATACAGCTCATTTTTAATTACTCAGGTGTGCACATATTCATCAGTAGTCTTACAGAGAAGTACTTTAAAGCACTGTTTTCCTTCCCAGCACAGATTCTGTCTCCACAGCCCAGTCCTACTTCCTGTCAATCAGGAAAAAGTGCCATTGATCAGGCTCAGCCCTTAAAAAGCCCCAGCCACACAAACCACTACACTTCTGCAGGCCGAGCACCACTGCACACCTTTTAGTTTCAGAGGAAGAGAACAGGGAAATAAAAACCTTCCACCTTTCTATTCTAGTTTCCCTTCCCTCAGGATAATGACTTCAGTTCCTAGCCCTCTGTCACCCAGAGCCATTTTTATCATATAAAAATCGTTTCTCTGGACTTCTTCCCAAGGATTTGCCTAATTTCAGCTCCTGTGCCAGGAACCAAAAATACTTTCTCCTCTCTATGTAGCTGCCCACCCTCTCCCACCAAGCCCTTGCTCAGCACTCCCCTGGATGTGTGAAGCAAGTTCTGGGAAGAGACACGCTCCTGTCAGCACACTTGGAGCTCCCTGAATTATAGCCGACACATGACAGAGTGCAGGTTGATTCATCTCTACTGAAACTTGATGAATTATAAATTACGAAGACGAACCAAGAAAATCTCCACACCCAACTGTGACGTCTTTGTCTATGAACTCAGTGACCACCCAGCACTGGCACGAACAGTGTGGCTTCTCTGCCACAAGTCCCAAATACACCTTTACCTCAGCTGCACAATGAAGAGAACAGGGGCGAGGTGCAGTAAGACTGCTCTCCCAGTGCCTGAAGACATTGCCAGCCTCGCAGAACCAATTCCTCGTTCAAAACTAAAGCCACCAAAGTTTAGTAGTATTACTCTCCTGTATAATGAATGAAGCCTTTCCCTGACTACAGGGTTGTTCTTCCTTCATAAACCCATGGTAATAATTGGTAAATCCAGCTGTCCACTCACACCAACTCAACTTAAAGCACACCTGAATCCCATCCCTTCTTCTCACCCCAAAGTAAATCTCTGTTCATGGCAGGTTTATACACCACTTGTGCACATCATGTCTAGAGGGAAAAAAACCCCTGCTTTCCTGTTCAACCCACTCACTCAATTATATCATTAAAGGCCAGGCACTTATCACAGGGCAAAACTATCTTTCAGACTGCTCTGATTCGAGCAACATATCCCTGCTCTGATCTGGTGCTGCTGGACTGTAATCATCCACCCCCTCAAGAAACAAAGCGTATTGCTGTGAATGAAGTCAAATATTAGCAAAATGTTCTTTTCTTCCACTAAATGGAACAATGGAAGTTTATTCTAGTGATTCTAAAATAACTGAACAGACAATGCAATGGAAATAGTCATCCTGTTCAATCCAATTCTGAGCTCATTTCACTTTGATTTTTCAAATTATGTGTTTCTAACAGAACAGAGATTTCTCTTCTGCGAGAGCAAAATTCAAATTCATGTTCACAGCTTCCAATAGAAGCACTTCCCTGGGTGGTTTTTAAATCAGTTCCCTGCAGGAATCTCCAGGCAGCCTTCTTATCTACTTTAGCAGGAAACAGTACAGGTAGTATAAACACACCCAAATGTGTTGTTTATATGAATTTCATCATATGCAAGGAAACACGAGTTTGTTTCCAATAACACCCTGAAACAAAGTAAGACACCACATTTGCTTATCTTTTGCCAAGATACACATTGTCACTTTTAATACAAGTGCACTTCCAGTCATTCAGGGTTCTGGCTGTCATCCTCTGAAACAAATATAACTTTCAGTAACTTTTCTATGCTTCACTGTTATATCTACCAACTTCCCTATATAATTTCTAACTTTGATAAGAAAAAAAATCAAGAAAAAAACCCAAACAAACAACAAAAACCCAACCTGCAGTTGTGAGGCTGATCATTCAAAAGCTCTATAGGCACTGAAAGGAACACAAGATGGGAGAACTTCAATACTGACTTAGTTTTACCAGTATCTGGGAAAACCCTTGCAACAGATGAAATACAGTTTCTGACAAGTACTCTCGGCAAGGAGAAGACTCAGGAAGTTTTAACTGTCTGCTACACTGTTGCTCTTGGAAATACAGGCAAGAACTGAGCTAAAAAGGGTAGATTCAGCATTAGGCCACGTGTAAGTAACAGATGTAAACAATCGAAGGTAAACACACTCCTATTAGCTGGTTTTGCTATTATAGCATTTATGAAGTGTGACACAACCCAGTGCTGTTACTTTGAACTCTACCTCTACTTCAACTTAGCAGGTCTGCCAGCAAAAAACCAAAAGCCATAATAAACAAACTGCAGTCCTAAAGAGGATTTACATTCAAACGTGCGTCAAATCCTTCCAAAAAAGGCTAGCAACCACCCAATTTCTTAAACCATTTTCCCAGTAAATGAGAAGTTCCATTGGGAAGCACGTGGCTTGCATCATGGCCAGCAGCGTTCTGGATTGTTCAGACGGAGCCGGCCGCACCCCGCGCTCTGTCAGCGGAGCGGGGCAGAGGTTGCGGGAGCAGCGCTGTCCCCGTCCCTGTCCCCGCCCGGCCGTGGGAACCCCGGGCGCCCACCCCCGGCTGCACCGCGTGGGAATTCCCACCGCTCGCGGTCCAGCGGCACCGCGGCCCGGCCCTGCTGGGAGCTGCCAGCTGCCTCTCCGCGGAGCCCCGCAAAAGCCCCACGGGGCCCCGGCGGGTTTAAACGCGGAGCCTTTAATGCCCGGAAAGGCTCCCACGCCCCTCCGCGCGCCCCTGGCCCCGCACTCCCCGCTGGGAAGCGGCGCATCCGCGCCCCCTCCTTCTCCTCCTCCTCCTCGTGCCCGAGCCGTTCCCTGCCCGGCTCCCAGCGCGCTCACCAGCTTGGGCTTGTTCCGGCTCTCCTCTTCCGCGGCGCGCCCGCCGCGCTTCGGGTTCATCCTGCCGGAGCTCAGCGGCTCCTCGCCGCCGCC
>VXAZ01003489.1:902810-1061905 GCA_013399875.1 Gymnorhina tibicen
TCGCACAATGGGGTGGGCTGGGAGGGGCCTCGGAGAGCGTTTCCGTCCAACTCCCGGCCACGGGCGGGGTCACCGCCCACTATTCCAGGTGGCTCCCATCCCCATCGCACCTGGCCTTGGACACACCCAGTGATGGGGCAGCCACAGCTGCTCTGGGCAACCTCACAGGGAGCGATTCCTTCCTAAAGTCTAATCTAAACCTTCGCTCTTTCAGTTTGAACCCATTCCCCCCTGTCCTGTCACTACGTGCTCTTGTAAATAGTCTTGCTGCATCTTTCCTGAAAGTTCCCGGCAGGTTCTGGAAGGCCACTGGTCACCCCAAAGCTGGCTCTCTCTTCTCCAGGCTGAACAACCGCAGCTCTCCCAGCCTTTCCTCTCAGCAAGGCTGCTCCATCTTTCTGCTCATCCTGGTGCCTCCTCTGGGCTCCCTCCAGCAGCTCCAGGTCCCTCCTGTGCTGGGCCAGGGCTGGGGCAGCTCTGCAGGTGGGGTGTGACCTGAGCGGGGCACGGGGCACAATCCCCATCCCTGTCCAGCTGCCCAGGCTGGGGCTCAGCCCGGCACAGGGGTTCGGGCGGGGCCATGCCCGGCTCTCACCCCCAGCACCCCCGGCTCCTTCTCTGCAGAGCTGCTCTCCAGCTGCTCTCCGCTCTCCTGCGGTCACTGGAAAGGGGGAGAGGCAGGCGCTGCTGCTGGGGCCTGTCAGCAGGGCCGCCCATGGCCGCCCACGGTTCCCAGCCAAGCCTGGTTTCCATCGGATCAAGCCTGATTTCCATCAGTTTTCCATCGGATCCGCCTCACCCTGCGGCCGCCGGGCCGTGAGCCCAGACCCGTCCCGGGCAGGGTCCCCCGGTGTGGGAGCTCGGGATGAGGTGGGTTTCCCTGTGTTTTGTTTTGGAGACCCACAAGGGACAATGCGTTCACAGACACGAGGGATCACAGAACCACAGAAGTGTTAGGGTTGGAAGGGATCTCAAAGATCATCGAGCCAAACCGCCCTCCCATGGGCAGGGACGCCTTCCCCAGGGTTGTCCAACCTGGCCTCGCTTGGATAATCATGGTGTTTTAACTAAAACTGAACAAAAGAGTTCTTTTTTTTCTCTCAACTTCCAGAGCTCCAGTCCCCAGTGACTGAGTCATCTACAGGTGCTCATGGCTTACAACAATGAAAAATTGTTTTAACCATTTCTGTGGATTCCAGAATCCCTTTGGCCGAGCCTCACTGTGTGAACAGAAGGTCTCTCAGGATGGCCTGTATCAGCATGGACAGTGGAAAAATCATGGGTCACATGTCTGGGTATTAAAGGTGTCATGGTCACAGATGTCTTCATATCAATATCATTATTTTTAAAAGAAAAATACACATTTTGTGTTGGTATAGCTGAATCTATGGCTGCTAAATTATGTTGAGAAAATAGTCATGAACACCACCGTGATCTGTTGTTTTGGTGGGACAAGGGCAATCCTTTGAGGTTCGCATTCAGATATAAATGTATCAGTTTATTGCCCTCTAGGAGAGGGTCCCAACTCAGCACTGCTTCCACAGGGGGCTTGATCTTTTGGGAAGGCAAGCAAGACAGCAGAGTGAATTTTCTGATCTCTGTCTAACACATGCATAGTGATACAAAGCCTGAGATCCAGGTGGCTCTCTGCATTTCTTGTGAGGCTTACCTGAGTACTGGGGGAAATATTTCTCTTTTAAATCCAGCAATGAAAACCTGTTGATAAAATATGACAACACCAGCTTTCAAATAAAATGACAGCTCTAAAACTGGCAGGGGTCTTAAAATCGAAGTAGAATCTTGGCAGCAGAAGCTAGGAGGTTATAAAGTAGGCCAGCTCCGTCTAGCTGCTCTGTTCTAAACTTTCCTTTGAGATGCATCTCTTCCTTCTAGTACAAATCTTCCTTTTTTTTTTCATTCCGTTGATTTTAACAATAATTATTTGGGCATAGTTTGTGATACCAACTTAACCATACATAAGTTGGAATTATGACATTAATCAAGTAATCATTAATTTAATCACTTGTTTGCAATGTCGGGCAATGGGATGTTCTTTCCAACTATATCCATTTATAGTTTACGGGATATCATTCCACAGCAACAGTTTAGCAATGGTTAGCTAAAAAGAAATGCTCTGATCTGGTTTTTCCTTCCCTTCAGTTAGCCCTAATGACCATTTTGGGTTTTTCTCTGCTGTCTCTATTTTTCTGTATTAAGCAGTGCCCGTGTCTGGAGCACAAAGTTCAGCCAGTCCACATTCAGAGAAAACAGAAAATAATTTCCAACAGCCTGACGTCTCTATGCACAAATTTAAGAGTTTTTAATCCAAATTCTGTAGCACTATTTGTTCAGCATAACTCTTAAGTGCTCAAGAACTTTTTGTCCTCAAATTTTCTAAATTTGCCACAGTGCTGCTTGTACTGCATTGGCCAAGTGTTCTTCAGTAAAACCTTTACATTGAACTGACCTCTATGATCCAAGAGCAGCTGGCACAACATGCCAAAAATAATCTGTGGTACGAGTGAAAGCAAGTGCACGCGTCAGAAATCGAGAAAATTCAGCAAACGTACAGTCAGGCCTTGAGTTAATTTAGTTTCGATGGAGTAAAACGCAGATCACGTTCCTGATTTAAGCAAAACACATAAAAAAAGCACTGAAGTCAGGTGTGGGGACAATGCTCAGCACACTGAAAACAGAGGAGATTTGCCATTTTCGTGCTGGCACACTGTAATGACTGTACCCTTGTCTAACTCTGCCCTTGTCTTGATGGAGGAAAGACGTGCAACCATCAGGCTGCAGCTGCATCATGTGATGAAAAGTCACCCCACAGCTGCTCTTAGTTCCCCTTCCTGGGTTTGCCTGCTCTCCTGGGACAGACGGCTGCTTGCTTAGCAGAGTTAGGGCATTTTTTTAACTCTGATTTACAAATACTTTGCAAGTCTCCATGCAGAGTTTTCAGCTGTGGCTTAAAATTGTTGTTTGTGTTGTACAAAACATTGCTGCGGGATTTGCTGGAGACCTGCTTTTGAAAAGCTTGCTATAGATCAAGTGGCATTAGATCTACTTCACAGCCTCCTCAGCAGAAATTAAAGCCTGTTGTTTTCTTTTTGAAAGTGTTTTTAGTCATACTGCTTTAGTGTTCTTCCCACACCCGACTCCAGTTTCCAGGACTGCAAATATTCCATGTATGAACTAAGGACCTTTATGACCATATAAACTCTGCAGGTAATTCCAAGCAAAGGGAGTGAAGAGACATGATGTAGCTATCCCAATTCGGAAAAATTTAAACGGAAAAGCCCCTCAACACCAAAACAAAACAAACAAAAAACTCCCCAGAAAACCACAACGCTGCTTAAGGCAAGCAGACAAACCTCATTTTGGCAATGCAGTATTTTGGCTCAACTCCGAGAGCAACAGCGTGGCCTGAGGGTGGAAACGAGTCGTTGTACAAACTGTTCTTAACTTGGCTTCGTCTCTGAAGCAAATGGATTTCAGAACTATTTATTACAAATATCATTTCACAACACTGCAAACATGGAACTCCAAAAAGCCATTGCTCTGTAGGTGCTGGCATTTCTCCTCATGGTTTTGTGTGTAATCAGTCCCGTTCAGTCACACAACCACAGCGGCTCACAGAGGTCACACAATTATCTGACAGCAAAATGATCAGAAACTGATAAGCATGAGGTATTTTGAGCATCCCCAAAACATGCATTATTTTCTATCTGAACGGGGACAAAATAGGCCTTTGAGTATGACTGGCTAACCCAGCTGTAGGAGACCTTACAGCTCTAACATCCTACCTCTAAACAGACCAAAACTTCAGTGGTGCAAGGTTGCACAATTCATAAATTCAGTGCTAGAATCTCCATTTGCCAGAGAAGGCACAGGCTCCTGCCTGATAAGTGCAGTTGACAGATCACCAGAACAGGAATTCAGTTTTCAGTCCCTGGGAAATGTTCTGTTCTCCTCATTTCTAGAGTTGAAGAAGAAAGTTGACAGCATTGAAGTCTTTGTCCTAACTGCACTGGAGGGGAAAAAAAGGAAAAAAAGGAAAAAGAGTAATTGCTCTGTATGCTGCCAGAAGAGAAAACACACAGTATTTAACTTAACCACAAACAGGAAATGTGTTGCTAAGTCACCCAGTAGTACATTACCCAGCTTTTCATCCAGAAATTCCATGTCATTAGCACAACCGCTGTACCACAGAAAACACACCACAATCCCTCGCTGCTGCTGGGCTGTAAGCTTTTCTCTCTTCCTGATCAGTCATCACCGCAGTCAGGTTTTACTCTCCTGTCTCTTACTCCTTTTTGCAGTTTTAGCTGGAATCTATCTTCTTTTAGGAATTTTTAAAAATTCCTGCATTTATCTTCAGAAGGAAATCAGCCTAGGCTTGTTTACAGTGCATGAGATGTGGTAAATAACAAAAAAAAAGCTTGGGGTTGAATAGCTTATCTTAACAGGTGGGAAAATAGGATTAGAAGCATTAACTGCTAAGCAATTAAAATAAATGAAGAGCGTTAATTGCATATGAAAAGACAGTCTCTATTGACAAAACTACCTCACTTTCTACAAAATACTCTCTTTGACTACTTAATAAATATTTATTTGCAAACTTAAACCCACAGAAAATCCACTCACTGATAATTCCAAGAATTACTTGTTTGCTAAAGCTTTATTTAATCTAAACCGCAATTTCCTGGCCTTCTAGAGGCAATAATTGAACATTCTGTAGTGTTTCTGTAAATGAAGTCACAAGTCACGTGTATAAAATATATTAGTGATTTGAAGGTGCATTAAAACATCTTATATTAACCTTTAAACAGTGACATTTCACGTTACAACCACGCACAGTATCACAAATGTTAATTAAAACCACAGCTGATGCTGAACATTCCTTTGAATGGCTGAGGATTGCACCTCAGCAAGGTTAATTCTCCACGGCTCCAGCTGCAGTTTGTTTTTAACCACCTGTGAGGTGCCCGCACCACAGTTCATTTACTGGGCTGTAAACTCTTCAGTTCCAAGGTAACTTAAGAGGTTCTGCCTGGCCTCAGCTGTAGGAAGAGGAAGCTGACAGTTTCCCACCTATTGTTTAGGAAAGGTTTCACGCTGAATGTGTTGGGGAGGTAATTGTGTCTGTGCTCACGGCAAACCTGCAGTTCAACGTGACTTACCAAACCTAGCTCTGATTTAAAACCTCAAGCACTGCAGCTGGAAGAGCTATACCATCATTAAATGATACAATAAAAATATGAAGTTTCCTTGTGCCAGTGCACTTTTTTCATTAAACTGAATAATTGTTTTAACCTGAAAAAAGTCCTTAGTGATTTTAATTTACTCCAGGCCAGGCTCCCCTAATACTTTGGAAACAAAACATCAGTACAGGTTTTAGGTTTATGTTTTCCAATGTGTTACTTCTTTGCCACAAGCGTTTTCTCTCCTTGAAGCAATTAACTGATTTAGGTGAGTGGTGTTGTCAGTCTTTTCTTCATTTGCACCACTTAGCCTATAATTCTAGATCACAACTAGATTTCTCTTCTCCAGATTTTCTGCTTTCAGGTTTTAACAGACAGTAAGAAAGTACAATTCTTGCTCCAGTCATGTTTTCTAGAAACAAGGACAAAAAATTGCACAGGATTACTTCAGAGGAGAATGTAAAAAAAATAAAGAAATTATTTTACTTGATTTTGGGCTTTCCCCACAAGAAAAACTAAGCAAACAGCTAATATATTATGATAATGGTAATTAGTTAATAATTGATTCTCTCTTTTCCCTTTACTTTTAAAGTATCCTATTCCCCAGAATATTCAGAACTTTTTGCATTAGTACTTCTATTTTTTTCCCACCATTTTATGTTCTAGGACATAACTGCTCGATGTGAATAAAACACAATTATGTCTCACAATACTGAGTTTCCTCCAAGCCTGTAAGAACTGGAGATGATCTGTACAGAGAGAAAAATGTTAACATTGCCACTAAACACTACATCTCAGCTTTTAAACATGCAATTATTATTACTCACATGTGCTACCCTACCTTACAATTTTTAACAATATAGTACATCTTTTTGATTTAGAGTCAAATCCCAGGAGTAATTGTGGATTTAAATAGAGTATTCAAGGTCTCGGTAAAAGCTACTAATTTTTTACTCTTTTTCTGTCATCTCTGGTGTTTTAGACACCCAGCACCTCTGTTTTGTCTGTCTCTGACAGTGCAGTTCTATCACTGCCTGCAGTTCTGCAGAAGGAAACAGAAAAGCTGCTTCTTCACACTGGGACTTTTTTTCCCTCTTGAAGGCTCCTGGAGGCTTTTTCTCTGTGTTCTGCACATCCCTCCACAGCCCCATGGCTGAGTTCACAGCTTATCTGGCTCTGGGATCTTCCCCAAATTGTTTACAAAATACCTTCTGATGTTCGTGTCTCACAGCACAATTTGCTTCTCAGTCGTAACCGAACAGTTCCAAATAAACTCCTTTTATTTGCTACAAGGCTTCTCCTGACCACATTCAGCACTGGAGACCTTTCTATTTATCCTGCTTTTGTACGTCTTCCCAGCTCTTCACAAAAACTGAATACCACAGCCGTTCTCTTAAGAAACCACATTTCTGTAGCTCCCCAGGGCTGCTCAGAGCACGACAGAAGCAAACTGGGTGTTTAATGGTCAGGCTGCTCTACAGGGGAACTTCCCTACTTCCTTTATTTTGTCTACAAACAAAGCTCTATCATGGGCAAGCAGTGTTTATAATTTCTGTACATGATACAAAACCCTAACAAATAAGAATTCTACCGTGCAGGGAATGGATAATTATCAGTGGAGTAGCTTTAAATATATCTCTCCGTAGCCCATACTTCAACAAGCAGATTTGTGGGCGGAAATAAAGTTCATTTTGATGGAAATAATGCACATGGTGAAGGCATTAGTAATGCTAATGAAGAGCTTCCAGGCAGATGGACAAAAGTAGGCCTGATTAAAGCTAAAGATCATGTTAAGGAATCTTTGTTCAAATAGTTCAATGGAAGAATAAGATAAAAACTTGTGGAATGTTCTCCCATGGTAATTGCCTGTTCAGCATATTAATAATAGTTTCACTTGCTAGAAAGAGATGGGTTTGGTTTTTTTAACTGTTCTGCCCTCGTGTGTAGCAAATATCATTTACTGGTGGTGTATGGAGGGACTTCCATCAGCACATCTGCATCAAAGGCTTTCCCATAGCTATGCTAACTCCACTAAAGCCTATTTTTGGGGAGAATAAAGGGACACATTTTACAAGTGTGTCCTTTTATGTGAGCCAACAGTGGGATTATTTAAACAACTTCTTTCAAGGGGGATAAACCAGTTATATGATGCAGTTATTTCATACGTTAACTAATTTTGTTATATAATTCCATCACGTTATTTAAAAGATTGACTTAGTTAGATATCCTGAAAAGCAGGTATTGCAGCTTTGAGGAATGAGAAGAATTACTCTGAGCAGGAATGTGTTTGTATACTCCGTGTGCTGGTTTTGGTTCACTCAGTGTTTGTGTTTAACTTAAAAGAGTCTTTGGTAACTTTCACTGAAATCACCCGAATGTTTCTCTTTCCTGAGGGAAAAGCCTGGCTCTGAAGCCTAATGTGCATCCTTGTCCTCCAGCACAGTCCTGGCAGGATGGGACCGTGTGAAGTACTGCAGAAAACAAGGATCTTCTCTTGTTCTACAGTTTTGGTTTGCTCTGAATTATTCTTCCTTTTGTGCCTCTTAGTGCCTTAAATGTTGCTCACACTGAACTTACTTGTGAAAAGTAAAATTCTGCAACTTGTAATCAAAATTCTTTGCTTGTCCACTCTTTTTATAAATACAAAAAACTTTTATATTTATGTAAAAATATAAAAATATATTTTATACTTATTTTAAAATATATATATTTTTTATTTATATAAAAAACTTTTGTCCAGTGCTTTTTATAAATGAATGAAGATGGCATGTGCTAAAATAATGAGAGTGAGGACCAAGATTAACTCATTAACTCTGATCTTCTCCTGCACATGCACAGCTGTCTGGTTTTAGTCAGACAAGTAGCTGAAGATGAGTTTGAGGCTCAGCCCAAGAGAATGTGGTTTTTCCCATGATGGGAGCACACATCAGGCTTCATGCAGTGTGAGAAGAGGTGACTCTCAGGGTGGCAGGGGTTTATATTTCCCTCACCTTATCCACGTGCAAAGTGGACTTGTTCAGCACTTTATGTGATACAAAATTAATACAGAAAAACAAAAGAATAGTTTTCTGCCAGGTCAGTCTGCTGAGCTAATCCACACCTGTAGAGTCCCTCGCTCTGGCATCAGGAAAGGGCACAAATGTGGCAGTGAGAGATTACCAGGCTAACTGTAATATTCTCTCACCTTTAGCTCTCCACTAAAAGGGCTCTGTTTCACGAGATGTGACAGTTTATACTGTGAAAATTGGCAGGATTTTAATCCTTTCCTGCTGCCACATTGACTTGGGGACCAATACCGTGCACCCAGGCTGCCACAATTCTCAGCCACGTGTTTGAAGATCAATTGAAATTGTGCAAAGAGGGCAAAGTCTATGGGCTGAGGGCAAATTAAGCTCATCAGCCAAGTCAGAGTATATTATTGCCCGTTTCTGGGTCAGAACTCTGTCATAATGTTCTTTATTGAGCCTTCAGTGATGGGGAGTATAATCCACAGATGCCAATGCAAAACCCTCTCCTGCACAGGCCTCTCTGGAGGAACATGAGCACGTGGCAGATGCTTGTTCCATTGCTTAATGCACTACAGGAAGGTGACACAATGCTCCAGTGATAAGGATGGGACGAAAAATGCAAGTTTCTTGTGTAGGAGAAGAGAGGTTCCATTTCCAGGAATGGTTACTATCCAGTTTTTTAAAAAAACCTGAGTGTTCTGACAATTGTACAATTTCGGAATAGAAATGGTCTGGAAATTTGTGGATGAAATTGTCCAAGGAGAACATAGCAGGAGGAGAGAAAGTCCAGAGGAGAGGGCACTGTAATCTTCACAGACAGCTGGAGAGGGGTGAGAAGGTGCACAAGAGGGTCTGAAAGAGAACCAGGAGCAGCAAGAGGACACTCAGGGAGCCCCATGTGTCAGCTGCTAAAGGTGTCTGGTGGCACAAGAAAGCTCAGGCTTTCCTGGTTTGGCCAGAAGCTCATTCCAGACTTCACTGAGTGGTTTCCCTGCAGTTCTTCCTAAGGAAGGAGTGGAACTGGCATGGAGCTCCACGGCCCCCTCTCTGCTGGAATTTGGGGTTCTGTGATGTAATTTGGGGTTCTGTGATGTTCTTGTCGGGGGGATTTGTCTCTTTAAATTCTCCAAGGGAGATTTGGACCTCCCACCCCCTCATTAAAGACAGAATTTTAGCAGCCTGAGGGCAGGGGCAGTATTCCTCACCCAGGACCATCTCTGTGCAGGTAACAGCTCACTTGGTTTCGAGGTCTTTGCTGTAAAGTTCCTGCTTTCCTTTGCCTTTTCTGTGTACACTTCTTACAGTTCCACTAAGGGAATGTTACTAGCTGCAAGTTGCTTGAAATTTTATTTGGACTTTGGTGTCACTTTAAAACATTAGGGCGGCTACAAAAGGAATTTAATTCTTTTGTTTCTGCCCCTTACCCTTTCCCACCTCCTGGTGCTTTCTTTTGTGTACCCCAAGCATTCATGTGACTGCGTTAAGTGGATTGCAAAAGTGATCTAGATTAAAATTTACCTTATGTGAAAAAATGGTTGATTTTAGCTCAGTTCCTTGAGCTTGCCTGTCATGTGCTCTCAGAAACAGCTGCAGTGAGTGGTACAAGAGGGGAGATGGGGCAGGGAGAAGAGTGAAAAGCCCCTTCACCCCTCAGCAGCCCCGCTCAGGAACCTGGCTCCCTGCTCTGAGCTGGCCCAGCTGCCTCATCTTGGCTGGAGGAAATTGCTCCATTTTGAGGAACAGCTGTGAGAAGCCTGTAAACCCCAACCAGGGGAGGGGAAAAGGCAAAATTACAGACTGAGGTTGGCTTTTGGTGGCTTAAGGATTAAAGAGGGAAAATGTTAACAGGAAATCCTAAGTGAAAATAGGAGGAACTTAATGAAGGATATCTACACAGCCATCATAATGCTCCAGCCAGGGAAAGTTCATTTTCATCTCCTGGGAGTTTGCCTGTGTGGCCAGCAAGGATTTGTCAGGTATTTTATTAGCCTGGTGAGTGTGCTGCTCTTGATGAAATAACTTGTTACACCCAAGTTGTGCTTCTGAGTTACTGCTTTATGTTTTGAAGCTGCTGGCATTTCGTGTTTGTGCAGTCTCTGTTCGTAGCTGAAGGTGCCTGAGAAGTGCCCCAGGCAGTGATGGAGGCTGTATTTTAGCAGCACTGTTGGCTTCTATTTGCAGAAGGGATGTCTTTTTGACTCACTTAGATGGGAAATATCGACATCCAGTACTTTTGGTTTTATGGCACCAGAAGAGCTTTTCTGGATTTAATTACTTTCAGACCAATCAGTTGAAATAAAGAGGAATGTTTTTGTTTATTTCTGGTTCTTTGTGCATCTTAATGGAATATTTTAAATAAACTGATAGTTTTAGGTCATCCCGGGAATTCAAAAGGGCATTTGTGATTTTGTTAGTTGTTTTCTTTCCCCTTGTTTAATGAACCTAGTATAGTTGTAAAACACTTAATTTTTTTAAACTTTTAAGTAATTCATAAATTTCCATGGTGTTAATATGACTCAAATTTCCCTCTTCATCCTTTGTGCTCTACTAATTTAATCTTAGTGTAATCTGACTAGCCATGGTTAATCTGTTAAATTGACTCTTGAAATTATTTTTTCCAAAGTCAGTCTGTGCTTGAACAAACCTATTTATCCTATCCTTAATGACCAAATGCCTGCCCCAAGCCAGTATCTACAGTTCAGAATCTACTTAAAGCTTATTCTGTCGGTGGCTTCTAGAACATCATGGCTTTTCTGTGTAAAACACAGTGTTCCTTGAATTTTTCCCAGCGATACAGAACGATATTTATTTCTAATTGGCAGCTGGTTAAGCAAGCCCTGGCTGTAATGTGCTCCAGCAGGCTAAGGCAGAAAAGTGTTGATGCAGAGCAGTGCCCAAAGCTCCCTTGGTCTGAGCTCCAGGAGGCGTCACTCAGCGTGTTACACCGCGGGGCTCGGACCCGGGGCTGCTTAGGCTGAGCCCGGGGCTCGGACCCGGGGCTGCTTAGGCTGAGCCCGGGGCTCGGACCCGGGGCTGCTTAGGCTGAGCCTGGGGCTCGCACTCCGGGCCGCTTAGGCTGAGCCCGGGGCTCGCACTCCGGGCCGCTTAGGCTGAGCCTGGGGCTCGCACTCCGGGCTGCTTAGGCTGAGCTCCGTGGCTCCCCTCGCTCTCAGGGCACCCCTGAACAAACCATCCTGGCGGTGGAGCGCATTGCAGGGGCTTTGGCAATGCTGCCTTTGGAGGGCCTCTTCTGGTGCAGAGCTTTTTAAAAAGAACTGACCTGGATTTGCTTTCTGATAGAAAATTCAGTAAAACCGGGCTGCAGGGCTCAGGTCCTGGCTTTTGAGGACTGTTTGGGAGAACTCATCTAAGTGAAGTCACTGAATCCCTTAATGCAATTACGTGGGCACTTGTTCTTGGGTGTGTAGACTCAAGTTAAAAATGTTTTGACCCTCTGAATGTTTAGATAAGGGAGATGACATAATTGTGAACAACTCCCAGTTTCTAACAACCGAGACATGATTTTAAGTTTTATAATGGATTCTTTGGTTAATTGGGGGGATCTCGGGCTTTGCATTCATTATGGCACACTCCCTGAAATCCTTAACAGTACATTCCAGAGATTTCAGTAAAATCTTATTTATTGTTACAGGAGAGGTAATCAAGTAAACATTCCTCTGCTGCTAAATATAGCAGCAAGCTGCTTATGAGTCAGAACTCTAGCAGATAATTCTGCTGCATGTCAGTGAAAACTTTACTGGCTCTGTGTCATGTTCTTTATGTGAACAAATAACAACTCGGATCTTGCTTGTTCTCCCATTCCAGGAAGCAGTTTTCAGTATTCACTGTGGTGAGCTTATGTTTGTAATGGACTTGAAAAAACCCACAACTGCATCATGTAATTGTTCTGGAGCATAGCACACAGCAAACGTGGAGATTTACAATGTTACAGCCCTTGTTAATTAGTAATTAGGCTTTCAAGTATTCATAAATATAATTTCCATACACAACAGCAGTTAAGGACAACTTACTGGATAAGCACAGTGATATCCAAAAGTAGAAGTATATAATTTTTACAGCAGTTTTGAAAGCCTTTGGATGCTGTTGCAGTTTTTAGGTGGGAAAAGTGTATTGTAAACTCATATTAGTAAATAAAGTGGTATATAATATTAATTAATGTTCATTATTTCTTCCCAACAACAATAACTTGGGAAAAAACCTCCCAGTTCTTTGTGCATCACCTGCCTTATATATGTTTTCTTTTTTTTAGTATGATCTATAAAATACAAAAGGAGCTGCTTGGCAGCAGTTGGTTAGAATTTCTTAAATGTGATTGCTCAGGTACGTCCAATGCCTACACTTATTTCTGTATAAATATTTTTATATTAAGCCAGCATAATAATAAGCTTGTTATCATCTCAGCTTAGTGGATCAGCAGTACTGTGTGTGTAAGCAGCTGGGCACTTGATGAGATGGAGGAAACAATTTTGGCTTGTTCCTGACCAACTGCTTGAACCTGGGGCTTCTCCAGTGCGACTGCCCTGGCAGATGGGCTGTACTCATCCCGTACAGAAACAACAGGAGAAGCAGAAGCGATGGGCGTGTTAGGAAGCAAATGAGCGCGGTTCCAGCGCAGTGTGGCAGAGGGAAATGTCCAGGTCCGAGCACAGCTCCAGGGCTGCCCCTGCAGCCCGGCCCGAGCGCTCTCACCCCGGGGCTGCCAGGGCGCTTCCTCCTGAGCACGGGAGCTTTTCCTACCCCTGCCGCATCTTCTCCGGAGCCCCAGCCCTGCTCGCATCCCCACTCCGGGCTGTCCCGGCCTGTGGGAGCTCTGTGCTGCGGCTGCCGGCCCGGGCTGTGCTCCAAGGGCACGGAGAGGGCACCCGGCCCTGCCCGGCTGTGCCCGCTGCACCCACACGCACTCCGTGTCCGCACCGCTCCTCCCGCTCCAAAGCTGCTCCTCTGCAGTCGTGTTCATCGGTAATTCATGACTGCCTCTGCTTAGCTTCACATCTGCAGTTCAAATGCACAAGTCAGTGCCTTTTACTGTTGGTTTCTGCATATTTATTTACTAATTAAGTATAGGAAACACAATGAAATAACGATTGGAACTGTTAAATAACTTAGTTATTTAACATTAGGTCCTGGGCTAATATACTTGTTTGGAACTGAAGCTAATGAGGTGTTAAAGTGATGCACAGCAGCCAAGATTATGCTAATCTGGTTTTAGTGACACAAGCAGGAGAATTTTAGAGCTTCTTTTTCAAAATCAAGTATCCTGTTCTGACAACTGAACAAAGGAATTGAGGAGTTTGATTCTCTAAAATGAAATATATTAAGAGCATTAACAGTTGCCTATAACCCATTCCTATGATGGCAGCTCCTTTTTTGCATAAAATATGGCTTTAAAAAAAGATATGCAAAAACTGTATTGCTTGAAATGAAATGCCTGCTTCTAAAACATATACATTAATTATTAAAAATACCAAATCTTTTTGATTGTAGAATCATTTTGAAGAAAAAAAAGTGGTCCAACCAGTTAGCATACATAGCATCTTTCGGGTTTTTTCCCCCTGTAGAAATGTATCCATCAACAACTATATCCTGTTTGTATGTTGTCCTCTGGAAGTTAAAATATGATTCCAAAGTAGTTCTTTTATTAATTAATCTTGGACTGATGACCACAAGTGGTATTCAGATGTACAGGGTTATTATTTCTGCTGTCTGTATCTTAAACTTGACTAAACTTTCTATTCAGCAAGTAACTACATGCTTTGTACAAATGAGAACAACCTGAAACATTAAAAAAAAAAAGGTTAGAATTATGAATTATACTGATAAAGGACTGGTTCATTTAGGAGGCTCTTAAGTAGTGGTGCATTGCTGCAGTGTGCTCAGATATGGAACTAGGAGCAGTTTACAGGGCAGAGACACTCCTAAGGAAAATCTGTGTAGTTCTGGATTTTAACTTCCTGCTGCAGCACCGCCTGATCTCGGGAATGTTCTCGTGCTTATTTTTCCTGTGCATTCCATGGCCAGCAGCCATGAATAAGCTGAAATTAACCTGAGTCATAACTGGTAACAAGAAATCTCTTACCCCCTCCTATTGGTATCTTGTTTCAGAAGTGGTTCTGTCCCGGAGTTTGCACCTGTCTGACATGACTGACCTGTTTCTTTCAAGGACTATTTATATCTCTCCAGTGTGAAGGAAAAGCTTGTTGCACTTCAGCAAGAGGTGTGTGTTGAGTCATGGTGGGGCAGTGCTGGTTTGCCCTTTAGATCTGTTCTGCCTCGTGCCTGGTTCCCAGCAGCTGCCGAGCTTGGGGAACAGTGATGAAAGATGAGGGAAGGGATGACAGAAGAATGGGAAAACCTCATCTTTGAAGAGTCAGGGATCCTGGGAATATTTGGGCTTCCCACCCAGCCCTTCTTTTTACAATCTGCCTGCAGTTCACTCTTACTACTTCAGAGCTTTTTCAGTTTTTAGCTGCTCCTTGCTTTCCCCATTTACATTTAACCAGGAAATTCATGGTATTCTCTGTCATGAGGCCAATTCTCTCATAAAATGGCAAGTGACTTGGAGACTTCATAGAGCTGTCACACTGATAACACCACTGTGAGGGCAGAGAAATGAGGTATATTGGTTGACAAGTGTCATAAGCACAGGATAGACCTATGTGAACAGTGGCAAACAAGTATTTATAGGGAGAGAGAGCATATGGATTCTATGTAAGTTTTCCTGGGTTTCTTTTTGTGTGTCTTTGGGTGTTGGGTTTGGTGTTCTTGTGGGGTTTTTTTTGGTGGGATATATCAGTATGTGTAACCAAGTGGTTTCTGTGCAGACAAACTGAAGCTGTTGTTAGTTACTGATGAATAATGTGGCCACACAGTCAGCAGAGAGCAGGAAACAGCTTTTTGTCACACTTCCTTTGGGGGCTGCTGCATCATGACACGTTAACAGAGCGCTGATGTGCCAGCTCTGGGGCACGCCCGGGGCTGCACGCTGAACTGGGGCTAGAAGCAGCTCAGTTTGGGCTGCTGGAATGACAAATAATGGGGTTTGACCAATTACTCAGTTCCTCCTTGTGCACATACAGGACTAAAAGGAAGCTTTCTGTAGTGCCAGTGATCTTCCTACAGATGTAAGGATTGCTGCATACCAGATCTTTGAGTAATGCTGCCTCATGAGGAAGGGTTAAGTGCTGTTTGCTGCACGATCAGTGAAGATGTTTTCGTTTTAATGAAAAAGTAAATATAGACCAAATGTATCTTTTAAAAATGTGGGCTCTTAAGCAGCAAAATAAGCATAAACTTAATTTAAATCATTGAAATGACTCAAAGTCTGCTTAAAACAATATTTTCCAGTTGACAGACAAATAAAAGTTCGTGGAACACTTCTTAAGCTTAGGTTTCTGTGGTAGCAAATACTTGTGGCTGAGGGCCTTCGAGTCATGCTGCAGATCCATGGTAAGAAACGGTCTGTATAATCTCAATGGTGGTTTCTGAGTTCTGTTTGATCCCATCTGGGCATCTCTGAAGTGATGGCCCCGGTTTTAAGCTGTGTTGGCAGCAGTGTCTGGGCCGGGATTCACTGTAACTTTGGGAGTCCTGCATGGAGCTCCAAATGAGTGGTGAGTGAAAGGGAAGTACTCAGCACTTACTGACAGGATCCCTTAAACATTTCATGATGACTAGTATGTTAATTAAAACCTGAGTGAATGCAGCTAATGATGTCCCACTCTATTTCTGGAGCTGAAACACAGACTGGACTGACTCATTGTTAAGCACTCCAAAAAAAGCTGTAAAAAGGGAGCTGCACTAGATCTGTTGCTACATGGGATTCTTAAAGGATTTATTGGGTGGGGGTGAGGCAGCAGGCCTAGCTCCCAGGAGAGATTTTGAAAGTCTGACGGTATTTATAGAGACAAAATTCTAACAATAGAGTATTCACTGACTGGTAAAAACCATTGCTTTCATTATTAGAAACTACTACATATATGTATTTCATCTTTTATTGCATTTCTGTTTTTCTGAACACTCTCCTTAATCTAATTCCTTTTCACATTAAGTCTGAACAAATACTTTTTGCTTTGGAGAAAGGACTGCATACATGCTTCTTTCTACGTTGGCTTTTTGCAGATAAGGCTTTTACTTTCCAGACCTCATTAAGCAGTCAGTTGAGCAGCTAAATGAGTGTTCCAAGTGGTAATGGATACTTACTCCGTGTAAGTACAACAAGATTATGAGATACTGTAAAGCTGAGTACTTAACTGCACAGGATTATTTATATTACAAATAAATGCACCAAGTAAATAACTCAGATGTTCATGATAGCGATGGGGTATCCTACCTGTTAATTGAGTAGAGCTGGGTCACTAGATAAGGGGTTTTGTTTTCCATTTTGAGTCATGTATCTTCCATTCCATATATCTGAGCAGATTTTAGCCTTTTCCGAAAGTAAGGGCCCTCTTTGGAAGTATTTAAGCCTGAATGGAATAGGAGTAGGCAGAAAGCACCCACTCAAACATGTTTGTGAAAATCGAGTTGTTTTATCAATCCAACCTGCACACACTTTAAGTTCTTATTTGGATTTGTAACATTGCAGGTGGTTGTTACGATGCTTAGATAATATTGCAAAACTTGCCTTGATTTCTCCAAGCTGGGATTGCAGATATTCAAGTATAAGTAAGTGGTGATTCAAATAGTTCATGCTTTGGGAGTTACAAAAGGTTATCAAAATAAAACCAAAACTAAGGCTGTAAAAGGATAATTAATATGATGAACAGAGGAGTTCATGAAGCCTGACTTCCTGAAGCGTTTTGCTCAGGTTCTCATATCTAAGGTGTAAACTCTGAAATCATTCCAGCAGATGAGGTGTTTGCCTCTCTCCACACAGGTTCTCTGGTGTATAAGGGATAAATTTCTGCTGTTGCTTTCTCCTTTCAGTCCAGAATGTACTATGGATCTCTCCTCTACACTGCCACCTGTCTTCAAAGAGGTTTTAAAATCTGTCTTTTGAGATCTCTGGGGGAAATTGGGTTAAAATGGGGATGGAAAAAAAAAGAGATAAGGTATGTACAACACAGGTAGTTCAGAAAGTTTGTGAAGAAAGCCTCCAGGTTACTATCAGAACTTTCTTTGTCAGAATCAGCAAAGCATTTGTAACATGAACTGGGGAAGGCTTTAACTGTCCTCTGTCATCTGCTTATATTGGTGTTCTCTAAATAATTAAGGACAACTTTGTTTTCCTTGCCAAGTGACCTGTGGAACAGTAAATAAGCAGAGGGAACATGTCACACTGAGTGACAAAGGTGATCTGATCTTCATCATTCTCCCTGCTGCTCTCTGAAGCAGATTTTCTACATGCAGTTAGTTTTCTCTCAGTGATGCAAGAACTCTGTTTTCTCTGGTTATCTCTCACGAACATTACTGAATGTTCCAAGTCATCAATAAAAATGCTTCTGAATTTATTTTCTTAGCTTTGGAGCATCTCCCCTCCCTGCCCCTGCACACTTCCAACCTCCTTTGCTTTGATTTGGAAGGGAGAACTTAGCACAACAATCCCAAAATAACCTGGTACCTTGCATGGCAGGGTCCCAAGCCATATTCCATATAACCCAAAAGAAAAGGTGATCAACTCTGTGCTTGCCCTCAAGTCCATCAGTGTTGCCATGAGGTACTGCCCCACCTGTGCTGTGCTCTGCTTTTGGAGAAAAGTGATAGAGGGAACTGAATGGGTCTGATACAGGAAAATGAGAATTGCTACACTAAATGAATCCCTGAACCCTATTGATCACATATTTTTTTCTTTGCAATAACTCATTTGCATAGTGATAAAAATATCGATCATTATACCTGAAAATAATAAAGATATTTGTTATCTGCTCTGGGTCTGAATATAAGTCACCTCTGGACTATCTCTAGTTCTTTGTGACTACTAAATGGCCACATGATAAAATCTAAGATATGCTTACTCAAAGCAAGTTTTACAGATCAGAGTATGTGTTCTGAGGAACACGGTTGGTTTGTGATGTCTTTTATTCTGCACCCCAAAACAAGGTTGCCAATCCATTGCCTGTTAGAATAAGATGGAAAGAAACAAGGATAGATCTTGCTGCTGGAAAATGGTGCGTACCTAGACACTTAATTCTGTGGAAGAGAAAATATTTTACCGGACAGATGCTTTGTATAGATCTTTCATTTATGGTTTTAAGTAGTGAATAACCAAACTCATCAAGTTATTGCAGGGTTCCTCCTGTGATTTCTGGAGCAGTGATTAATACCTGGTTTGTGGGCAGTGTTTAGAGCCACACTGAGTGCAGTTGTCTTCTCAATGGGCTACTCAGAGAGAGCCTTTCTCAGTGAAGAACTGGGGAATGTGATGTCTGCTTAAATGATTTGTTGCACTCATGGGCTTACTCATTTTGTTTGGAACAATTTCTCTTCCTCCCCTGCTGAATTTCTAATGCTAGCTTGTATTTGCATCTATGTTTATGGAATAAAATTGCTTTAATGACATGGAAAAAGGGGAAAATTGGAAAAAATCCATTAGCATTTATGATTGTACTCACTCATTGGCTCAGTTCCTTGAAGGAGATATAGCATATGATTTATACTTATGTATCATGCATTTATAGTCTGCACTGAAAAAAGTCTCAGGTGCTGCAGTATTCGAAACCAGATCTGTCAGCCATATGGAAATGTAAATTGCAAATTCAGTACACAACAGAGTAATCCCCTGGTGCAGAGCAACCAATTACATTAAGCAATCACAATTACATATGCTTAAATCTCTTACCAAGCAGCGTTCTATCCAACTTCAAGTAGCAAGTAAAAATAATTCTGCAGTTAGCACCTGTGGATTACTGAGCAGCCTGTTGATATGTCAGGCTTTTGTTAAGTTTCCCATGGGCAGGGATGATACAAGATAAGCTGTGGCTGTTCACAGTGGAAGGTGGCCAGGACTCAGAACCAGTGCTAGACATTGTAATCATTATCTTACAGAGAAACCAGCTTGGCTTTCAAGCTGGCTTTGCCTGATGCCAGGAAAGAGACACTCACCTGCCCATTCCGGGCTGGAACAAGTGCCACAGTTGTGGCCACTGCATTAAAGGTAATTCTTCAGAAACAGAAGGAACACACAGCGCAAAAAGCTGTGTGAAGAATGAGGCTGATTTTTAAACAGGTTGCTGAAAATCAAAGCTTTCCACCACCTCAGCTTGCTCTGCTGTCTCTAAAGTTATCTGTTGTTATCTGGAGATTTGGCAAGAGTTAGTGGCTACAGCACTATTATTCTAATTTTATCCAGAAGAAAACCGGTTCATAGCTGAGTCTTTGCTAATTATTTCCACTCAGCTTTGTTGCATGCCAGACTTTTTAGTTGTATTTAATGTTGTTGCTTGTTGCTCTGGAAATAATCATTAAAGGGAAATGGGTCACCACCACTGTATACTGGTAATTCTGTGAAACACAATTTTAAATGAACTTGCCTTTTCATAACGATGCTGAAAAGCACTAACTGCTTTCAGTAATAGTGGCATAATGTAATTAAGTGATGAAGCTTTTTTTTCCCTGAAACCGTAGTAGAAACAAGACCCAAATTAATGGTACAGGACAGTGTTGCATCTTTAGGTATTTGAAAAGTCAACAAGGTAACTGAAGATGGAGCTGAGACTGCAATAAAAGCTCTCTAGAAATGATCTCTGTCACTTGGAGAGCACCAAGTCATTGCAGTTGGAATCTGTCATTAACTGGTAGACAGGACATAGAATTTTGGAGAGGCTGTGTGTCTCTGAAGGGGGAGGTACCTGTGGGTAACCAGAGCATCTTTGTTTTGAAAAGCAGGATATGTTCGTGCTTTATCCGCATGCATTTATCCTCTACACAGAGAACATGGATTGCTGTTGAAGACATTCAGGTTTTGACCTTTACCAGTACAAAATGGCAGTCCAGTTTCTGCACATTTCTAAGTTGTAAGTTTTGGAAATAGGCCTATGAGTAAGAAGACTGCTTCTGCAGTGCTGAAGTTGGCTGGAAGCACAGACCTTGTGGAGACAGCTTTTCCAAGTGCCGGAGGCAAACAGTTTTCTAATCACCGGCTGAATTTCCTTTCATACTGTTCCTCTTTCTTTGTATTTTAAGTCCTTGAGAAATTCTGCTGCGGTGTAGTGCTGTTGTTGTTTTGAATTTTTAATTTAGGCAGGGAGTAGAAGCAAGGTGAGGCCTAACTTAAAACTGGAAGTGGATCTGTTAAGTCTTTCTTATCTTTAGTCCCCCCTAGTTGTGATATTCCATAATTCCCCTTCATTTTTTATGTAGTGCTTAGGGGTGAAATAAAGGTGTTGGTGTGTGCTTAGATAGTCTCTTCTGAAACCTGAGTGCATAAGAGTCCAGAAAGCAGAGGTGACTTAGTGTGAAATCACACAAATGCTGGTTATTGGGGTGACAGTGAATCCTAGATGTGAAAATACAGTGGTCCTGTCACTGGCAAGTGTCATGACCATGGTGAACTTTACCTTAAAACCAGACTCACTTGTGTAAGAGAAATCAGTGTTCAGTGATCACAGAGAATCAGTGCAAGGCAGCTGAGCCCTCTGTAGCACAGATCTGCACAAAGAGAGAGCTGCATGAATTGGGAAGTTTGCATAAAATGATGTATTTTATCACCATTTCATGTCTGACTCTAAGATTTCCACAGTTTTAAAATCCAGGTGATGGAAATGTCTAGACCTTCCAGGAATATAAAATTATCTAACAAAGGAGATAATTTGGTGTTTGTGTCTATTCCTACATGTATAAATCCAGCCTATATTTCTGCAAGTCTGGGTGTTCTGTTATGGATGTAAGTAACATCAAACCACCCCACTGTTTCCTGAGTCTACAGAGAGGACATTGGTGTTAACACTGATTCATGGATTGCATTGTGATTTATGCCCTCTGGAGCTTTGTTAGATAGGAAGTGATGATGGAACAGGAAACCAGGCATTGTATGAAAACATCCATAAGTATGTAACTAGAGGAAAAAGCTGCAAAAATAATTTATGAAGGATATTGCTGTATGTTTTGTATAAAAATATATTTGATTGTGCACAGCTGGCTGCTGTAATTGTTGAAAATGTTGGAAGTCACTGACTTGATGTAAACATGACTTTATGGAGGGAAGAGTCCAGTATTGTGTTTGAGCAGTGCCAGGGAAAGCACTGGAAGGACTAAATCACCCCTTAATCAGGGCTTTCTGTGCCTTGCTGTCGTTTGTCAGTTCTGTTAATGAAAGTTTTCTGAAGAATACTTATGGAATTACCTCAGATATACAATTTTAAAAACTAGTAATAAATTCTTCATATTGAAGGCTAGGGCTTTATTAATTTAAACCCAGTTTTCCTCTCTGATATAAGCTAACAAGTGACTGTGGACTGGCAGCAATAACTGTGGGAGGAGGAGAAGTCATTGGGACAAAGCATTTTGAAGTCTCAAATATGGGGAGCAATTAATAACCAATTAATCTTCCACATATACCAGAAGCAATCTGAGCTTTGAGCAGCCACGCTCAGCAGAGAATGCCTCACAGTCCAAGACAGAATTACATTTGAACCTGTAATGTCACTGAAACCTGATTTGGGTCTTGTTTGTTATTGAAGGTTTGCAGCAAGCTGTGACCCCAAAGGGACTGTTTGGAGAGTGCCTATTAGCAGAGCAATAAAGAAGTTATAAAGAAGGAGTCACCTGTCTGATAGGTGAAGATGGCGAGAAATAAGGTTAGAGAAAATTGCAGATAAGTTGGTCTCCCCTTGCTGTTTTTGAGCCTTGAGAAAGGAGGGTATTGCAGTGTTTATTCTACTCCAAGTGGTAGATTGTTCAGGCACTGCTTTATTTGGAAGGAAAAGAACTGAAACAGGGGAGTAGGTTGAAGAGAAGAAGGATTATTGCTAGAATTGGTGCAGCTTTTTCCAGCGTTCCCAAACAAGATGCTGCAGAGAGTACTCGTGTTAATTAGAGGAATGAATACAAACCAAAAATTTCAAGTCATGATGGATTACAAGAGGCTTTTTAGTGCTGAAATCTGTTTTGGTTTTTCTTTTTTTCCATGTGTGGGGGCCTGCCTTAAAGGCTTGGCCTTGTGAAGGACCCAAAAATCAATATGCTAGGAGCAGAAAGGATTTCCACAAATCTGAGAAAATCATTACAATGGTGCTTCTTTCAGTGGGAAATGTCAGGTGTTGTTTTAGAAAACAAGTGTGTCGCTAGGGCGCACTCTAGCAGTTCTTACCTTCACGTGGTTTCTAATTTCTAAATTAATTTTAAAGGAATTTACATACCTTCAACTTGGAATACAATTAAGATGAAAACAGGAAAGTATGGAATAGTTACGGATTTGCTTCACCGAATGCTTCTAACTGCCACTGTGACCAGGGAAGAACTGAGTTTTATAACATCTAAAGGAAAAGAAAACGAAAAACCGCCAACCAAACTGAATCTGAATAGAATGTTCATGCCAAAATTAAACTGCCCCTCACAGATGTTGCCTAATGTGGATCCTTCCTCACGTGCTGTACTTCAGACATCACCTGGGGAGAGCCCTGCAGCTTGTTTTGGTATTTCCGGCATCCCTGCTGTCCTGTTCTGCTTTCTGGGGAAAGTACTTCACTGGAGCTTAACCGTGAGCCGCTCAGACTCGTGCTGGTGCACTCCCGTAGCAGCGTCCTGTGCCAGATTTGGGCATGTGATGCTTCCCTCTACCGGCCACACAGGGAGCAAATTGTATTGTGAAATAGGCAAGGAATTTTCCTTTTATTTAAAAAGCAGCCTGTGCTTCGGAGGGAGGAAAGGGGATTGTTATTGCGGTGTCTTACAGGACAAATTAAATCACTTACCTGCAGCCCAGAACAGCTTTATGTTAAAGTGACTGCCAGCGGTCCATTTTGGGAGAGAGGAAGCACACGAATATTTTAAGCCACTTCATGTCTACTAGTGATGCTAGCACTAAAAATTCTCAGCACAAAGAGCAAACAATTGAGTATTTGAAAACAGAAATTAAAATGAGAGTGCATTGAGGGGTTTTTGTTTTGGTTTTGGTTTTTTCCCAAAATTAGTAGGCTAGTTGCTATTTTTTTGTTCTTAGGTGAAGGTGCTGCATCGATGACACCTCAAACTTTTCAAGGCATGAAAGAGAAAATGGCTCCATTTCAGCAGTGAAATGTTTAAAAAAAAAAAGAGATAAATGTTTGTAAAGGCTTGGTTGATGTTTTGTGCTGATGTTATCTGAAAGTACTGGGTTTTTTGAGTCTCACATTACTCTCGTTCAGCACGGAAAACATGGTTGAGTTGACTGAGGAGCACTTTTGGAGGCAGTTCATGAGAGGTTAGAGCTATTTCATAATACACCTTATAGCCCTGCTTGATAGAAATCAGTCAGGGCTACCAGGATGTGTCAAACTGCAGAGATCAGGATGCACACAGATTGAAATGTGTCCTGGTGCCACCGAGCTGCTGAAACCCCGTGAGCTGGAACTGCCTGCAAGGCCAGCTACAGAAGGTGTGCTCCTGAACTGTGACAGGAAATTCCTGCAGCAGTAAATTTAGGGTCTGAATTGCAAATATGTGTTTGAAATTCTTCAAGATGCTTTAGCCCTTTAGTATTTTTTCCTCCCCTTGTGTGATGGTTTTCATCTTTTTGATGGATGCATTTGGGTTGAATTGCACCTTTGGTAAATGTCTGGTCTTTTCTTCTTTTTCAGTTATGTCTCCCCTGTCTCATTTTAGTTCTTTTGCTTTAAAGATAAGGGTGGGGAGAAGAATGAGTCCACAGGACTTGTACCAAGCTTCAGAGCTGTATGAAGTGGAATAGTCTATTACTCCATAAAAAATATTGGGAAATTAGTAAAAAAAAAATAAAGGACAAAACCCCCCAAACAAACAAGGGGGAACACCCCACACCCTTCTCCCCCCATTACTGAGTCTCCATACCGTTTTTTTATCACTACCATTGCAAGAGTTCATTGGCTCAGTTTTCCTTCAGGTTCCGTGCTTTTTGGCGTGTAACCTTAGCTAATTCATTGATATTTCCTCCTGAGAGCTGGCAGCTTTGGCAAGGGAGGTGCCAGCTGCACGTGAGCAATGACAACACCTGGATTGGAGTGGGATTGGTCAGATACCACCATGGATAGCACTGAGGAATACAGGGAGATCTCACAGCTGCATTCCTGGACCCACCCAAAGCAGAATTTACAGTGGGAGCAGCCTTTGGCCAGGTGTGTATGGACTTTATCAGCCTCCATTAGGGTGGCACTTGACTTCCAGCGGAAGTTTTGACCTTCAGCAAGTCACTCCAAGCCTTTGTGCTGCAGGTTCCATGGTATAGAACCAGGATCTGAGTCCCAGGAGTGCTGGTGTATAATTTTCCTAGCACTCCTCAATAGCAGGATGAAAGGGGGTGTGTAGCTGCAATTAACACTGGATGAGGCTGAATTGCACTTTCAACAAAGAGAAGTCTTTCAGTTAGTCTACAATAAAATCATAATTATATCCCCAGTATCCTTGGCAACAGATTAAGGTCCCAAAAGGTGATTTTACAGTTCAGTATTCATTGCTGATACAGAGATCAAAAAGAAGGAAAAACGTAATCATTTAAACAGTTTCTGGGGTGTAAATAAGCATTATGTGAGAAACATTAAATGCATCACACTGAATATATAGAAGCATGCTGTCTACGGAAACAAATAATTTCTGTACTTAGGACATGAAATTCAAAAATTTGTATGCTTGATGATTTACATTCATACAAAAGGATGGTGCTCATTGGATATGGATTAGTTTCTCAACAGGGAATTCTATCAAATTTTCATTTTAAGAAAGCCAGCCCATGAGACACAAGGATTACCAGTTGATGATCTGAAGATATCTTGCTTTATCAGAGCTGTTTATATGGAGGAATCACCTGATTATAAATTCTTTTATGTGGATGTATTTTAAACTCTCTGCAGTTCTCTGCGATAAAGATTACTTCTTCTAAGCTTAATCTTTAAGGCATATATAGGAACATAGGAAACATATTCCCTTCCCTTACTGACCTTCTCAAAATAGGTTAATGTTTTAATAAATACTTGTTGTACAGGTACCTCTTTTTAAATATCCTCCTGTCTCCATTTACTTTTTACTCAGTACATTTTACTGCAATAGTTCTCACCAGCACATAGTGAATTTTCATTGCCTTCCCCTTTTCTGCCTATTTTCTTTGAAATAAGAACGAATAAAAGTAATAACCTTAGAAGGCAGAGTTCTTATGTTTGTTTTTGAAGAAATGATTCTGTCATCATCTGGATGACAAGCTCTGTGCATGAATTCCTAGATGTGCCATCAGCAAGGAAGATGGAAATGGGGGGAAAGTCAGCAAGGTGCATGAAGATATTTGTGGAAATAAGATCTTGGAAATAGGACAATAATGAATAGAACGAAAGGGTAATGTAGGCATGTGAATTCTAAATGCTTTCCAACCTGAAAAAACATTGGCTGCTGGGAATATATTTTAACTGATGTTTGTGTCACTGCTGAGGAGAAGAATAAGTCACAATGTAACATTATTGGAGGTATGACATAGTTTGAGTTTGAAAATGATGCTGGGGACTGCTTTGAAGAGACTTAGGTGATGGAAATTCCTACACCCCCCTTCCATTTTGAGTCTACAGATGGGTGACGAGCTGTGTAATTTTGTGTATAATAATACATCTTCTCTCTGACAGATTTGGTTACTAAAGTTTATTAAAGTGCAGCTGGTACTAAATAGCAAGACCTGGTTTTGCTTTCATTTTAAATAAAGGCCTTCAGAGGAGAGGGAAACATAAGAAGACAAAATAATTTTTTGAATATTACTTACAGTTGCATGGTTTGGAGCAAGACTTTGTAGCTCCACATAAGCATGAGATGTGCCTGTGAGGAAGATGCCGGCTTTACAGCTTTGGGACTGTAACTCTTCTGTTTGCTACCAACAAGCCCATCTGCAGTGTAAATGCAGTCTCCCAAAATTCTGCAGGATTGGGGGTCTCCTGGGTTTTCACAGAAACATTCAGAATTTAATACCAAAGAACAGCGAAACAATTTAAAAGAATAAAGACCATGGGGACTTGAGCTGGAGCTGTGCTCACATTCTGTTCACAGGGAAGGGCCAGAAAATAGGAATTGTATTGGCCAGTTCAGGTCTAGTAAGTGAATGAGTTGCTGTACAAACTTGGTAGTAGCAGATAATTTAATGATGTTTTTTTTCTTCTATTTGGGCAAATTATTAGTACAGTAATTTCCTTTCACTGTGAATGTACTGAGGTTTTTCCAGTTTACTGTAACTCATGCCTGGTTACCTGCATTAAATAGCACTTAATGCAGAATTTGGTGAATGAGTGAACACATCCATAACATGCTGCATTTTCTAATACAGATTTTTTTGAGGCTCAGGAAGCATCTGTTCAGGCACAAAATGCTGCAGTTGGCCTGTATGAAGATACAGCTGAAATAGTTCTTATGCTTTCCTCTGCTTTTTTGAGGACTCCAGGGACAGGGGGCAGGATGGTGCAAAGTGTTAGCCCCTGCACTGACAAGCCTTACTGAGATCCCCAGAAAGGGCAGGCAGGGAATCAGAAAAAGTGAAAAACTTGATTTTTGCTGAAAGTCTGTTACTCACTTTACACATTAGCATTAGATAGCATGGGAAGAACAGTGAGAGGAAAGTAAAAAATAGCTTAGCTTTGTAGAACTGCAGAATGTTACTATAGATAGGCTGCAAGATTAAAGAGCTGTCTTGGCACATTACAATTTAAAGACCAGCAGCCTCAACTGCCTTCCTGTCCTGAGGAATTTTTCTTAAGAATTTTATACTTCAGATATCACATTATAATGTGGGTTAAATCACTGTATTTTGTCTTGATTTTCCTCAATACTTTCCTTTTATCCTTTTGTTCTATCATTATCCCTTTTCTATCTCTTGGCGCGGCTCTAAATTCTCCCACATGTGGTTATTGGAGTGGTTTGAGAAGCAAAGCCCAGAACTGGTTGGTTGGGTGATTGGTACAGAACAGCAAGCACAGAGGAGATCCCCAAACTCAGACGGTGAAGTCCCTGGGGTCAGTGATATCTAACACTGGGCTGACCATCCCTGCCCTGAAAGTCTCTCAGCTAATTGTACAACATCTGCAAGTCATGGTGGCTTTCATGGAGCTCTGGGAGGCTTCAGCAAAGAAGGATGTAACATCTGGTGTGACGGAAAAACAGTGGGCTGTATATTTTGCATTTGGAAAAAACATAGCAAGACCTACTAATCAGTTTATTGTTTAGATGTATTAGGTAAAGTAAAACCTAACAAACCCCCAGAATTTGACTTTATCTAGGAGCACTGTAATACTTATGAAGACCTGTTTTAATAAAGAGGAGAAGAAAATAATTTGTTGTGTTCCTCTGAAGTAGAAGGGCAATCAATGGCTGGTGGTGAACCAGCAATTCCATTGTGGAGGAGAGCTTTCATTTTATTTCCTGTAATGGAACTTGTGTGGTAAAGCTGCTGGACTTGCTCGTGGTTACCCGTAGTATTTCAAAGGATTGTTGGAGTGTAACAAAACTGAAATCGTCTGGTTTACATTGCAGTGTGTGTGTGCTCAGGACTGAGCCTGCTGAGAAGGAAAGGGAGATTGAACCTTGGTTAAGATGAACTGGACAAAATTTGTGTTGCATGGCAGTGTTAGTTTACTGCATAAGTTTGGAAGTCTTTGTTGTTGTGCTGCTTCATTATGAGGAGAGTATCCCAGTGTTAGACAGCTGGATGGTGTTAAAGAAGTGGAGAAAGCTCCCTGGAGGAGAAAAAATCATGTACTTAAGTATGTAAGCGAGAATACTGTGCTAGTCACTATATATAACAGTGAGAAAGTGGGGCAGTCTGTATGAGGAACACAAATAGCATGACTGTCTAACAGCTCCTATTTTTGAAGCCATTAATAATGTTCCAGTTCCTGTTTACTGTATATTTTAGGCAAGCAGCCTTCATGTGCACAAAATTTTAGTGCTTTCTGTGAATGTTGACAAGGAGCCTGCAAATATTGGTCAAACTGTGTCTGTCCAGTGCCTTTTCTTGGGACTCCTGCAAGTGTGGCTTGTGCTCAGCAAGGAGTAAAGCTGATTGCAGAGAAAAAAGATGGGTTCCTGAACACCTTTCTACCTTCCATGTCAGCGCCCTTGCACATGTACATCTCTTTGGGCACACTGTTCAGTGTCACCAGCATGCCCATGATGCTTGGCTGCTCTTGTGTCCACGAGTAAAAACTTACCCCACAAACCAGCTTCACTGATGATGCTGGAATTCTGCTTCTCTAGTGCTATTCTTCAGCTGCTGCCTAGAACAAAGAGGGTTAGTGTAAATATGGAAAGATCTGGAGATTCTAGATTATTTTATTTTAGAGAATCTGAGTGGGATCTAATAGACTTACTCTTAAAAGATTTCTAGTTAATTGTAGATTTTCTTGTTTGTTCCTTTTATCATAAAATCACAGAATGGTTTGGCTTGGGAGGGATGTTAAAGATTATCTTGCCCACCTCCTCTGCCATGGCAGGGACACCTTCCACTGTCCCAGGCTGCTTCAAGCCCCATCCAACCTGGCCTTGGGCACTGCCAGGGATCCAGGGGCAGCCATAATTTCTGCAGGCAATCTGTGCCAGGGCCTCACCACCCTCTGAGTGAAGCATTTCCTTCTAATCTCTGATCTAAGTCCTCCTTTTTCCCGTTTAAAGTCATTGTCCCTTGTCCTGTCACTATGTGCCTGTGTAGGAAGTCCCTCTGCCTCTTTTTAATCCCCCTTAAGGCACTGGAACATGCTCCAGTCTCCCCCTGGAGCCTTCTCTTCTCCAGGCTGAGCAACCCCCACTCTCTCAGCCTGGCTTTGCAGGGAGAATTACGCTGTCTTGCCTATTCTGGAAGCTGTATGGATTTTTAGTAAGAGTGTTTACTAGGCTCTTGTTTTTACATGTCTGTGTTATTTAGTTTGCAGGTTTTTTTATTTATTTTATCTACGACAAGGAATTTACTATTCTATTTTCAGAATATAGTACAGTCTTCCCTGGTTTTGAGGGTGTATGGAAAAGAAAACGCTGAAATGTTTTCTCAAAATATAAGTAGCTAAACTTCTCTGGTTTATGAATCAGATAATTACAAGCATGACTTTTATCAGACCTTAGTGCTTGTTTTTATTTCTGTAGCCTTAAAAGCTTCAGTTAATCATTCTCAATAGACTGAAAAATACTTTCCATGAAAGCTAATAAATTTGGAAGCATATTTTCTAAATCCTCTAACCGATCCTGCAAACAGATGTTTAGGATAAATATTGCTCATCTAAAAGCAGATATTGCTAATGAATATTAAGAACAGCATAAAATTGCTTGAAACTCTTTTTTGCATCTCAAGAGAATCGGTGTTAATAAGTCAGATCAGTCATTTTTATTTAGGCAATACAAAAAAAGCATATGTCTTCCTGCTTTGCCAGCTGTCATAAAATTTTGGAGGAAAAGGTTGCTTCCAAGCTTTCCAAAGGGAATATTTCTCAGAACTATTTTGACCTTTATAGCTTACAAAACCAATTGACTTCCTTTTCCCATAAACTATTTTCTGGCTGAGATTCTTCTACAGCAAAGCTTTAGTCGTGAGGAAAAATACCAGCTCCAAAGAAAATAATTGGGCTGCCTTCTAGTGGTTTTAGATATCACAAATGACTCTTATTAAAGAAATCCCTTGAAGGAAATCATAGTTCCAAATTTAGTATGTACCCCCCAATATTTCTTAATATTCAATAACTATATGTGCACTTCTATGATACTTTCATTTTAAGAACCACAAGGCAGATTGTACTAGTCACATACATTTGTTGTGGACAGTGTAGTAACAGAACCAAAACAAAAATAACCACCAACCAAAAAACCAAAACAACAACAACCACCCCAAAACCCCAAACCAACATCATCTTGGGACCAGCTCAATTTAAAGCTGTTTTTTATCATCTTACTTCAGTATTTGCAATTGCTGTCCTTATCTCTGCAATAAAACTGGATTTGCTGTTCCTGTTCTCCATGCAGTAGTTACCTGAGAAAAAACCACATAAATGGGAGTTGGTGTTTGTTATGTAATTTCAGTATTCGCCTCAATCCAGTTTGATTCTGGATTTCTGTGAAAGATTGAGTAGGTCCCTTGCATGTTTTTATTTCTCACTGATACCTCTGATTTTTTCAGAGGTGCTGCTCTGAATGTCTACAGAGAACTAAGGTGAAAAACTTTGCTTCCCAAAAATGTTCACCCACCTGACAATAATAAATTAAATACACAAACTGGAGGTAGGATTAAGCTAACCAAAAAGTTAGTTTAAAATATGAGCTTGAAAGGACTGAAATCATTATTGACTAGAAATCCTTCAGGGACGTTAACAAGTATTTGATAGTTGCCAAGGAAACACAACCTTCCCAGTGACAGTATGCATTGCACAGAATAAGGAACTGAAGTAATTCTGACAGTGACTGATCAACTTCAGCAAACCTGGTCCAAAAATTGCAAATGCCTTTGCATGCAGCTAGATTAGTATCCACTGTCCATGCTGGACCATTAATACTTCTCATTTGATGTTGCAAGTAGATTCAAAACCAAAGCAGCATATCAGGTTTGTCTGACTGAAGGAGTGTGCGCCTGGCTGGTCAGTCTGGATGAACCACAGGGCATTGTGGAGAATGTAGAGCTTAACACAGACTCAGAAATTGGATTATGCTTATGGTACATGTTGATGTCGTACAGAAATAGTGGATTCAACCTAGAACAGCAGCAGAAGGTTTTGCAGTGTTTAGTGTCCATCAGCATGGTCCTATAGCAAATGCTACACTTTATTTATTCTTCCTTAGGTGAAATGGAAGTCTTGAGAAGAAGGAATTCCCTGTTCAGATGCAGCACAAGTCTAGTGATGGCCCTGGGGACTAACCCCAATCCGTTAGAAATATAAAGAATTCATACATTATAAACAGTAGCACAAGGTAGCAAATGGCAGTGGAAGAGGTGTCCAAGCACAACTACCAAAGTGAGTGACCTGGGTGCTTGAAGTGGTTTAGTAAGGTCTAGAAGAAGAGAAAATACCCGTAATAGAACATTAGAATTTCCAACAATACATCTTCCTTAGTGCTGTAAATTATTCAAGCAAACCTAATCTGCAAACACATTTGTGAGCAAAATGAATGTTTTAGACTAAAATTGATACCAGAAGTTTTTATATTGTTACAACACTTGAATCATCCTCAAGGAGGCTCACACTGGGACAATGAGCAGCTTGGAGCACAGGTTACAGTTGGGAAAATTTCTCTTTGAAAACTTGGATTTCATAGTGAAACTGCTATAACTCTAAAGGCAGTGAAGGGTAGAAAATCTCCCATTTGATACTATGTGAAAGTCACTGTTCGGTGAAGTGCTTGAGGGAGCATCAGCCCAGATCTTGGGATTTATGAGGTGAATCCTAGGAGTAATCTCACTAGTACTTCTAGGGAGGAAAGACACAGCTGAGCAAGTACCATCAACCTGTGTGTAGCCACTGCTGTAGAGGTCACTTGTCTGGAGGCTGAGTTACATGAATTCAAATAAATATCTAAGTTTAAACTCCCCTGGGAAATATTAAAAAGACTGAATAATACTTATTTCTTGCCAAATAGGCATTTCCACAAATTTCCACCTTGCCTACAGAATTGATTTTTCTACATTAAGGAGATTGTTTTATAATTTAGCAGTACATAATTCTTGTTTCATTTTGATGTTGGCATTTGGATCATTTTTCAATGGGTTGTACTAAGAAATGAAAGCTAATGACTTCATTCAATAGTGGCTGAAATAATCCCCAGAAATGTCTTTTTACATTGTAAATTGATGCATGTTGTTGTCATTATGTTATATAAATGATTGTGGAGTTTTGCTGCACTTTCTAGGTTCATCTGTTTTATAGACTAAATCATAAGGAAAATTTAGTGAAGGCCTCGCTGTTCTGTGATCTGCATGAAATATGCCTGTATCCATTATCTGGGTACAATTTGGGAATTGATCACAGCTCTTGCTCACTGCCATGTTCCAGGGATATTTGGCAGCCAAAATGTCATTTCGAAGGTGGAGAAGGAAGTGACTGAGAAAGACTTGAATTAAATATGAACCTCATCTATATGGAGGAGGAGTCAGGCAGAGACTGGAATTGTATAAAGCCTTTCCTGAGGCACACAGTTGACCTGGAACTAAATTATTTGGAAAGCCATAACTTTGTCTGAAGTTATGAAATGCAACTGGATTAACTTAAGCATCTGTGTGGGTTTTGATGTTTTTATAAAGACACGTAAGATAAAATATACCATAATTTGGGACTTTTAACTGGGGGTTTTAAGAAGATGCTGCATAATAACAATTTACTTTTATGGCCCGTAAGCAAGCCCTTGGCTCCTCTGGAGTCTCCTACTCTTGCCTCCCAAGCAGTGAGACTATTCAGCCAAGTGAAGCTC
Organism: Gymnorhina tibicen; assembly: GCA_013399875.1. NCBI lineage: Eukaryota > Metazoa > Chordata > Aves > Passeriformes > Artamidae > Gymnorhina > Gymnorhina tibicen. The sequence continues at coordinate 935,548 of VXAZ01003489.1, forward strand.
TGCTCTGTGGAGGAGTGGGAAGTAGGAAAACAGCAACTGGAAAGCCTGCAGCATATGAGCAATCTCCTCCTTCAGCAGTGTTCTTGAGCTTGAAGATAGCAAGCTGCGAGGAAAGGACAACAGCAATGGGCAGCTGTCAGTTTTACTGTTTAGACACAGTGATTTTTATCAAAGACAGAAAACAGCACATCAAGAGTAAACAGAAAACAAATAGCTCCACCATCTGCTGTGGTGGGAGTAGCCATATGGAGTGAAGTTCAAAGGGTGCTGTGTTATGGTTGTTAACTCTTTTATTGCACCCTTGTTGTACTCAAGCAAGGAGCTGAGATGAGAGCAACTGATTATCGGTGGCTGGCTCTGAGTGGGATGGAGCTGATTTCCCCACTTTATCAATAGCGGCAAAAGAAAAATTTCAGTGTAGTACACGAGATCCACGGGACAGCTTTTCTCACCCAGTGGAAATCAGGTGTGGCAAGAAAAAAATGTGTTTTCTAAGGGTAGATGGCAGGTGTTGCAGCTGTGCTTCCAAATGCTGTGTGTGAGCAAACCCAGACTTAAGAGCAGAGGGAGTAAGCAGAGGAGTGACTTTCTAAGCTAGCAGCTCTGAACATGTGGAATACACAAAAGACAAGATGATAACTTAGGAGTGGGTTTTATACTTATTAATCCTTTATTTTATGCTTTGCTCACTTTTCCAGTGCAGCTACGTTTTCCCTAACGGAAGAGTGACCTTTCAATGGGGATGGAGTGTGGCTGATCTGTAGTGAGTGGGTGGGTTGGGAACCCCAGGTCCCTCATGTGCTTTGTTGTTACTCAAATCTGTCCCCAAGTCATGGCAAAGAATGGTATTCCAACTCATTATTACTATTTTTTTCCATCCATCCTTCTAATGTTTTGAAATAGCAGGTGCTGGGAGTTTTCTTCTGTTTGTGGTTTCTTTTTTGGTTGTTGTTGTTATTGGTTTTGTGGGGGGGGTTGGTATTTTTTTGTTACTGTCAATGATGTGACTCGCAAGGCCTAACTAATTCTTTTTTTTCTAATATACTGGCTGTTTACTTGTGCTTGTAAAAATTCACGGTTTGCTTTGTAAAATACATTTAAATCTAACATTTGGTGTAAGAAAAGCTTAAAAGAGAAAGTTTAAGGGATTAATCCCTTTAGTGTGTTGGGGTGTTACTTAGTTTCTAAGACTGGAAAGGGTTTGGCTTCAAATTAGATCAGAAATTAAGATAAATGTGGAGGAAATTTGATCCGTAAAAGCAAGTCTTGCCTCTAAGACTCCAAGCTGTGACTTTTACTGTTACACATTTCAGGGTTATTGGGAATCAAGCTAATGAAGATAAGATTTATAAATCCAAAAGAGTTGGAGGCAGCGTTAATTCGGTGACATCATGAGCATGCTGATAACCGGGTCTGGTGTGCAACACAGAGCACATCCTTGTGCTTATCCTTGGTCTCTTTTTCCCTGGACTGCAAATGTGTCACTGATAGAAGCTGAAATAGTCATGCTCGGATGTCAGAAAGGTGCATCCAACTGCAGATCTGATCTGCTCAGCTCACTTTTGGCATCCCCGTTGTCATGGAAGCCTTTTGTCTATATAGGAGTGAGAGGAATGCTGCGAATAAATGTTTTGAACACGTGGGATGGGATTTCTTTTTGATCAGAAACGTAATTTGTGAGCAGGAGAACAACTGAATGCTGAGGACAGTTCTTGGGCTGTGAGAAACCCAGTTTTAATTCACTGGAATGCTTTAGCCATGGTAGTTTTTCGTGAGCGTGCTGAATTTTAGAATTTTTAGGTCTTGTGTTGGGTTCTGTTTTTTGGGGATTTGCTTTAGTCTTTGTTTTAAACACTAATGAACAAGAGTTTTATTTATTCTGTTCAATATAGAACAGAACTGATTTGCTGACATCTCTTTTATTTTAGGATTGTGGTTTTTCCTGGCAGAAAAAACCCATCTGGTTTGTCAATGAAGTACAAATGTATTAATTTTAGTTCTTTTATGAAAGTATCATGGTTTTGCATCTAATGGTCTTAGAACAGATGCTTCTGTCTTTCTCTCTGCCTCCTTTTCTCATGGAAAACCCAACAAAATTAGTTTTAAAAGCTTGTATTGAAGTGCTATACTGAAATCGTTAATATGCAGAAAAACTCAACTCAAATATCTTTGTAATGAAGTTGAAATATCGAGGGAATTTTAGACAAAAGGTAATCAAACTGTGCATCAGGACTGTTTTGCTCACTAATGGTAATTAAAACTTCCCCCTTTGCCTGCTTCCCTATGTTCAAAACATAATTGGTTGTATTAAAGTTTCTCAGAACTAAATACTTCAGCCCTGGGGTTAACCATATTTCTGGATACTTAATCATATCCAAAGAAGCAAGGGAAGCAAAACAAGACAGGATGCCAGCCTCTTTGTGAAACAGAATATAATATTGTTGTGCAACAATTAATTATCTATCTAGGGATGCCTCCAAAATGATCGGTTAAAGACTTCAGATAAATTGAACTAAATAAACTAATAAAAAATAATTATACAGTAAACAAAATATTACCCAGGTACAAAAATAATTTAGTTTTTTTTAAACTCCAAATTAATTTTTGCAGGCTAATGAGTGGTGCGTGCTGTTAGAGCTAATACTGCAACAAGAGGTGATGACATGGAGCTTCAAAGCTGAGGCAAAGAAGCCCATGGATTTAAAATTGGGAAAGAATAACTGCATTACTTTGGGATGATATAAGCATTCTGTCATAATGAGAACAGTTACAACTTCAAATTATGAGTTATTCCTTCCTTTCACCAGCTTTGCGTAAAGATGATGCACGTAATGTAAAAAATCTGCTGTTTGTAAAGCCAGAGCTATAACCCAGCAATCCCTTTCCCTCAATCCCGAGTAACCAATGGCTTTGCTTTGGTATTCAGCAACTCTGGCTGTATTTTAATTCTGCACTCCTGCCTTAGGATGCTAGACCTCAATTTATGCATTTCCGGCAAGTTTCTTGAAAGTTGGGTCTTAGTCTTTGTAAAACTGTTCAAAATTATAGTTATAAACTGTGTAACGCCAACTCCTGTTGAATCCATGTGTATAATATATATTCTCCTCTGTTCTCCCTTGCTCAGAATAATTCTCTTTCGTAAGCTTTTGTTTGACCACTCGAATGTATCTGATGGGTTTTGCAGCCTCTTGCTTTCCTGTAAAAATTAGGAATGCCCAGCAATAAGGTATTTTCCTTATTACAGTTACTAGAGCATCACACAAACTGGCTGCAAAAATATCCTAATAATTAAGCATTTTAAAATGTGTTTCAATATGATGGAACACTATATGATGGGCTAGGAACAATGTCCTCTGGAATGTATGGTGGAGCAATTAGGTTGTTGGCTTTCTAATAGGCAACAAATGTAGAAATTCTTTGTTTTAAATTAATATTATTGCACATTTTACTATTAATTTTTTTCAGTCTTTTACATTCCTCTAATCTGAGAGGGTATCCGTGCTCATTATTAATACATTGTGTTGATCTGTAGTGTTAAACCTCGTACTTGGAAAACTGAGTCCATCCTTACGAAGCTGGAGTTGCACTGAGCGGTTCTGCAGTGTTGTTACTTCTCAGCACAAGAACTTTGTGATGCACCTTCAGTCACTGCAGTTACAGATGGTTTTGGATACACCTCTTCCTACAGAAACTCATCTTATAGTAAAGATAGCTCCTGTTATCTTCGACTTCCAGAGAACATCAGAAGCATCAAACAAGCAAGAGTTTAAATATGAGGTAATTCTGAAAATAGTGATTACTGAAAAGCAGAGAACTGTGAAATGCTACTGAATTCTTCCCTTCTGCAGTTATCTATGGCTACAGTTTCTTGAGATGCATAATGGAATTGGGTCCCTCTGTTGTAGCGTATGGAATATTTTTTGTTTATTTTTGGGGGAGCAATGGCACAAATTACAAGGGGAAAAAAAATTTAGCATACTATGTTGAAATTTCCTGTTATCTCGCTGTTTATTTGATAATATAATGTATGATGTGGGCTGTGCTGGAGCTAAAATTTTTCCTCAAATAGTATCTTTTGTGGCTATAAGTGGAAACAATAAATGTTGATTCATTAGCAGTGATACTTATCTGAGTTTAGACAGCTGATGTTACAAGTCCTATAATTCAAACAATGTTGATGACTCATTTTGTTAATTGCTCACTCTGTGACAAAATATACTGGAATTAGTTTCTTTGTTTAACAATATGTGTTCCCTTGAGCAGTGAAAGCATTAAGAATTGACCATGTCTTTATCATTTGAATGGTAAAATCCCTTGAATGGAAACCTAAATCAAATTTCTGCCCTGTTGAGGACTAAATATCATCCTAAGCTCTAGAGCAGATGTTTGTGGCATGTAAATGGAGGATTGAGATCAGATGAGAGAGGGTGAAACTTTGGTCACAGGGAATGGCATCAATACACAACCTCACAGTTCTGACCGAATTTGGAATAATTGCTCCAGCATCCAACATGCAGGAACAGTCAGGGCTCTTTGGGATGTACTTGTTAAGATGCAGAAATCATCCTGGGTAAATAACGGAAGCCAAGGCCTTTGGTTAGGCAGTTCCTGTTTAATATTAACCAGCAAGCAAAAGAAATCTGTTCATCTATTAATTTTTTTTCAAGTCCAAACCCAAATACCATTGCTAATATTTAGGTTGGTGTAGATGAGGGACAATGAATAGAAATAAGGAATTTTGCAGTGCGGGTCATCAATAATAGAACAGGTATCCAGGATGTGAATTCTGCATGTTTGGGGGTAGCCAGAACCTGGCTGACATTTCCTGATAAACCTGCTTCAAAATTGAAGCCAGACAAGTTTGGAGGAATGCTATAGGAGAGGAAATGAGCCAGGTGACCCTCTGAGGTCATCTACCCAATGAAACAATTCTGTGGTTTTTATAGGGAGGGGCAAAAAATACCTGACTGGCACCTGGGTTACCTGGTATGTTGCTGCCTTTTCCTGCATTAGAAGCATAATTCAGTTTATATCCTTAAAACCATAAAGGGCTGACATAGTTTTTAAAGAGAGTGTACAAGTACCTCGAATGGTAGCCTATTTTTTTTCTTAATATAAATCTGCTAAACTCATTATTTGAAGTAGATGCAAAGAAAGGTAGATTCAGCTATTTTCTTTCATTGCTAAAGCAATTTTGATTCATATTTATTGGTAGACTACGAAGGGAATCATAGAAGGGTTTGGGTTGGAAGAGACCTTAAAGATCATCTTGTTCCACCTCCTGCCATGGACGGGGACACCTTCCACTGTCCCAGGCTGCTCCAAAGCCTTCTCCCACCACGGGCTGGGCCAGGGTTATGATTTTGCCATGTTTTGAGCCGGGTTTAAGTGGTGACGAAGCTGGGCTGGGGTTCTCATTTTGCTGTGCTTTGAGCCCAGTTTAGGTAGTGACCAAGCTGTGGCAGAGGTCATGGTTTTGCCCTGCTTTGGGCCTGGTTTAGGCGGTGATGGAGCCAGGCCGGGGTTATGATTTAGCTCTGTTTTGAGCCAGGTTTAAGCAGTGACAGAGCTGTGGCTGAGGTTATGATTTAGCTCTGTTTTGAGCCAGGTTTAGGCAGTGCCAGAGCCAGGCCGGAGTTATGGTTTAACTCCGCTCTAACCCGGGTTCAGGCGGTGCCGGGCCGAGGTTCTGGTTTAACTGCGCTCTAACCCGGGTTCAGGCGGTGCCGGGCCGGGGTTATGGTTTAACTCCGCTCTAACCCGGGTTTAGGTGGTGCCGGGCCGGGGTTATGGTTTAACTCCGCTCTAACCCGGGTTTAGGTGGTGCCGGGCCGGGGTTCTGGTTTAACTCCGCTCTAACCCGGGTTTAGGCGGTGCCGGCCGGGGTTCTGGTTTAACTCCGCTCTAACCCGGGTTCAGGCGGTGCCGGGCCGGGGTTCTGGTTTAACTCCGCTCTAACCCGGGTTCAGGCGGTGCCGGGCCGGGGTTCTGGTTTAACTGCGCTCTAACCCGGGTTCAGGCGGTGCCGGCGCGGTGCCTCAGGCCCGTGCCTCGGGCGCCATCTATCGGCGGCGCTCGGTGCCTGCACCCCCCGCCTCTGCCGAGCCGCTCCCTGCCGAGGCTCCTTCTCCATCCTCCTTCTCCTCCTCCTCCTCCTCCTCCTCCTCTCCTCCAGCCGGAGTCCAGCAGCTCCCGGGAACTTTCAGTGCCGCACGTTCCTGTTGCTGTGCTTCCTGTCCTGCTTGGGGTTAAGCAGCTCTTTAAGAAAACCATCCAGCCTGGGGGTGGTAATGAGTCACAGGGTGTGGGGGATAGTAAGGGCAGTGATCTAGGGCATTGATCTAGGGCAGTGATCACCGCCAGCATTTTGGAATTTCACCCCTGAGCAAGTGAAGAATCCCGCGAACCTAGTAAAACGTTTGGAAAAGTGTGCTGCTGCTCTGACAATTCCAGAGGGACAGAAATCTCTGCAATGCGCTGGGGCCTGGTGCCTGGCTAATGAGCTCTGTCCAACACTGTTCAGTACTCAAAGGGAAGAGAATGTCCCTGGATCTGCCAAAAACACAACAGGCACAGTGGCTGCTCCATCCCTGGCTACAGGCACTGCATCTGCACCAAAGAACCAACGTGGGCCTGTATCAGTCACCCTGCACACAGGAGGAAATGTTCAAAGTCAGCTTGCTCAGTAAGGGATAAAGGGAGGCTGCACAAGAGGCAGGGAGGAGGCAGCTGGGCCATCTGAGCAGCCTGGCCAGAGGGATATTCCGTGCTGCATGGCATCCTGCTCCGTGCTTAAACCTGGCTAAAAGCGGCTGGGGAACTGACTGCGCATCACTCAGTGGGTGCTGAACAATTGCAGTCTGCACCACTTGTTTTCTAGTATTCTAATTATTTTATCATTATTAATTTCCCTTCTGTTTCTATCCCGTTAAATTATCTCAAGGCACAAATTTTGCTTTTCCCCTGCTCCTCTCTCCCCCATCTCACTGGGGAGGGGGTAAGGGAGTGAGTGGCTGGGTGGTGTTCAGCTCCCTGCCCAGTGAAACCACAACAATGATAAAGTAACTTGCTTCCTTACAGTAGGTAGATGCACAGTGTGATCCATCAAAATTGCACGTTCTTAAAAATTCATTCTCTTTCATTTTCAGACTTCAGTGGGTGTTAGAGAAGGCGGGAGCTGTTATTCTGCACAGTATGAACCTCTTGGAAATGCAGACAAAGTGGAGCAGTTTAGGGCTGACTGGGTTAGCTGCAAACGCCCATGCAGGTGGAAATGTAATCTCGCCTCTTGTACCTCCTGCTGATTTTTTTCTTTATTTCTTTCTTGTTTCCCCCTCTCTGCTTCCAACGTACACACTGGCTAAGGTGAAATAAATATTTCCTCACAGTTGACCTGAATGGAGGGACCCACATCGTTTCTTGGATTCAGTCTCTGCAAGTGACTTCTGTTAAATGAAAAGACTCTGTAATGCTGTCACAGATCATGTCCTGTAGTTAAAAGGCAGGGTGTTCACCAGAAAAAGGAATTTAAATTAAGGAAGAATGGTGCTTATATTGTTATATGTATGACTGAATGCTTAGTCTGTCTTTGACTCGATTTCTTTGGTTTGTGGCGGTTTTTGGTGTTTGTTTTCCTGTGAAGACTGGAATTTTGTCACAAGTAAAATTTTCTGTACTGCTGTATGGCAGAAGAGAAGAGAGGGAGCAGAGCAACTTCTCTTCCTTGGGCCAGCTGTTAGAACAAAATAACTGAAATCTGGCAGCTTGGGAATATTGTGAATCTTCATCGGGCATTCCGGTGATCTAAAGGCGCTTACAGTGTTCTCCTCCTGAAATGACCTTACCAAGAGCTGCCAGGAAGGGCATTATTTCATGTTATTTTGCATTTCATTTGCTTTGAAGATAGTCTGTTGTAATATATGTGTTGTTTTAGTGCTCTAGCATGTGGAAGAATTGCAGGTCTTGAAAGTGGAATGTTTTTCAAAAAATAAATTAGAAGCAAATGGGATTTTTTTTAGTATTCTTTTTAATTGATGCATATTATTACTGCCACGGCTGTCCTTCTAAAGCTGATGAAGCTAAAACCAACATGTTACTCAGTTTGCTCATCAGAGCACCTTGTAAAGCCATTTGCAACAGTTTGATCCTGAACTTTTCATTGTTTGTGATAGAATGACATAATCCTGGCAGCATCTTTTCTCTGGGAATAAACACAGCCCTCTCTTGGCTGCTCTTGTAGCACCCAGCCCCATCCTTGCTCTGCAGGCACAAGGACAGTTTGGCGAATTCCAAATAACTTCTCTAATAAAAGGAAAAATCCCCCACAAAGTAAAACTTGTTCTCTGTGACTCTCTGTTTAGGCAAGAACTAATAAGATGAAGTGGTATGATTCATCAACGTTAGATTTTTTTGGATTTGTTCTTCAAATTGGAGACCATAAAAGATTTTTCAGGACTGGTTGTAAAGGCTTAAGTATTCTACCTCCAAAATTATTGAAATGCCATTCAGTCTCCATTACTTTTGTTCATTTGAATCTGCCAAGACAGGTGCCAATTAGTGCTACAGATGGTGCAAGCAACCAAACGGAGCCACCAAAGGGTTCCGTGTACATCAGTGAAATATCCTGACTTCAAAATGGCCTCCTGGCACCTGTAGGGATGGCGTGACTCTACAATGAGTTTTATACAAGTGGGAAGCCCTGTGATTCTGTTACCTTCCTGAAAATTTCCTTTTGTGTTCCTTGGAGTTAATAGGCTCATAAAGATCTCTAGAAAAGGAAAAGCTTCAGAAAGTTTGCAGATGTCTCATTAGTACATTATTATAATGACTCCTGACAGAGTATGAATAAAAGAGCTCTATTTTTATAAGATCACTGATACCTGGTCACTTAAAACAGTGTTTACTGTTCAGTGATGTGCTATTAGCTATGCAGGACTGTAATTTTGGACTTTGTTTCAGCAAGTCTTCAAATGACTGTACACTTTGCTCAGCCTTTACTGCAAATATTTAGAATAGAATATTTTTTCCTTATTGAATACTTAGTGTTATTTTTTTCTCAATTTTAATGAGAGACCATCCCTGGTAGCTGCCATAGTCTCCTACACCTCTGTTGGGATGGAGAGCTAGGCCAGCTTTCCAGGCTCAGCAGAGGTCTGTTTTTCGTTTGGCCAGTTCAGCCCTTGTGGCTGAGAGTGATCTGATCGTTCTGTGCATCCATTCAGGTGCTGTTTGAAGTTGGCTCTGTCCCAGCCTTCCTGCAGCAGTGTTGAAGCAACAGAGCTCTGTGTTTTCTGGCTGAGCAGCTGCTCAAAACCCTGTCCAAGACCAACTCTTTATCATTTGCTGTGACACAACACAGTGAGGTGGTGGGTTTGTGTCAGTGTTTCTGAGGTGCCTCACGGCATCCTGGAGAAAGCCTGTAGTGACCCAGGATTGTGTTAGTATCCCTGAAGCACTTAGAATGCTGGATCTTTTTGGTTAAGCTGGAATGGTTCTGTTTCTTCCTGTTTAATTATCACTATTCCTCTTCGTTCTAAGCCCTGAAGTGGATTTGTGTTTCAGTGATAGAATGAGGGCAGCAGTAGAAAACTACAGAGACTTGTTTTTTCTCTATGGACTTAAAATAAACGACCACATGTTTGATAGGGGAGCTGGTTCTGTCTAGAATTTAAAATCACCTGACAAGAACCTGTAGAGCTTAATTTTCTTTAAACTGTTAAATGGAAATCAGAACATGGGGAGAGTCTGTGGAAGAGGCATTAAATGAAACACTTACCAGCAGCGTACCTACAAATTTGGGAGCTAATAGATTGTTATCTGCCACAATTTAAAATCCTGAGACCAAATAAAATTCTAAATGTGGATTCTCATTCCTGTGTGCAGCATGAGCAGTCTTTGCTAAAATGTTCTGCGCATAACTTAATGTTCATCCTTTTAACACTGAAGGCATATTGCCAAAGAATTACTCATACAGTTAAAGAAAAAAACTAAAAATCAGTGAATGTAGCCCATAAATAAGCTACACAGTCTTACTTACCTTTCCAGATTTTTCAACAAATGATAAAGGATATACTCTTCAAAAATGCATTTACCAAAAAGAATCTTTTCAAATAATTTCTCATACATACAGCTCTGGCTTTTAATGACTGTTGCAGTAAGCTTGGGAAATTGCTTTCACTCTATTTTAAGAGCATTTTTACCTAAGTGTTCTCTCTGTGAATTCCATTGGTGCCTTTGGTCCTGATTAGCGTCACTTAGTGGTTTAGGTGGAAATAATGCACTGGGGTTGGAAAGCAAGTTTAGGAAAACGAGAACTGTCACAAATGGTGTCTGTTATAATTAATGTGATTTGAGACTATATATGGCAAGCAAGATATCATAATTAAACCATTCCTTGCGAATTCTTGAAGCTGTTTACTCAGGAAACTTTTTTCTTAATGGTAAAGGACTCATCACTGGACAGCCACTTGTGCTTGGACTGAAAGTTGATTCATGTTCTGGTTTTTATCAGTAAACAGAGATGAGGTATTCACAGCATTATAATTTTTTTTTTTACTGTGCCTTACATTTTGCTATTCCTCTAAAAAGACACTTCCATTACTGATTGTAGTTGGTTTAGGGCTAAATTTTGCACTACTATTCCTAAAGCCACTTTAAACGTATCCAAAAGTGAAATTCAATGAACAATCCCCAAAATGTCAGCCTTTCCTTTTAGGGGCTAAGCAGATAACTGATGGGAATTTCAGTGTTTGTAGGTGCTGTAGGAGTGGATTATTCTTGGCACTGGAAGGTGTTTCCCAATGTGAGAAGAGAAATCATGCTTGGAATGGGTCTGATATCTCAAAAAACTCAAGAAATAGAAATCAGAAAAGAACTGATACTTACAAGTACTACAAAAATAATGTGTGAATAATGAATATTATTGACTACATTGAATTTAATTTAGGTGTAGGGGAGATCTTAAGCACAATAATAAAAATACTTATTTTATGGAGAGAAAAGCAGCAAAATAGAGGAAATGGTTTCTCTGTTTCTCTCCATTAAGAACACTGAAAGAATTTAAGATTGCTGCAAAGAGACAGTAATTCAGAAACACAAAGCTTAAATAATTTCCAGAGCCTACACATTTCTTGAGTTTTGTTGTAATTCTTCCACAACCACAAAATAGGAGCCTACAGAGGCAAGATATTAAACTACCTTGAAAAATACTAAGCAATGCTCCATATAGTGGAAAGTGAAATAAAACTGCAATATAGAAATTCTGTATTGGCTGAGATTGGATGTTGCTTTCAAAAGCTGCATAAAATGGAAGCCATTAGCTTCTATTTGCATTTAAGCAGTGGAGTTGTAAAACCAGAATGATATAAAATTGTAAATTATAATCAGGCAGGTAATGTTACACGTTAGAGGAAGATGGTTCAGTTTGAATACAATGATTGAGGAAATGTTTTTAAAAAGTATTCATGGCAAGAGTAATAAAGTATTGGACTGTTGAGATATAAAGGCATTCTTGTCAGAGTACAGAGATTGCCCCTGGAAGCAGACCTTTTTTTTTTTTTTTTCCCCTGAAATTTACCTTCAGGAGCTCTAAAACATGTTCATTTCACTAACATATTGCCACTTGTTCCTTCCTCACAGAAACTCATCGTTTCTGTCATTTGTTTGTAGGTATTTCTCAGTGCTTGCTATTATTTACTTGAGAAATCAAAATTATACATAAACGGTCATTAATACCCACTCAGATGACAAGCCTCTCTTTTTTTCCTTACCCTGTAGAAGTTTTCTTGTGAGAAAATGAAACTTCAAGCATTTGCTTCTTCCAACATAATGGGGCTTTTAAGGTATCATCTAAATGACACGAACTGCTGGAGGACTGCTCTGGGGGAATAGCAGAGCGTCACTCCCAGTGACAACAGAGCTTCCAGCAGTCGGAAGGAGCGAGGCAGGAGAGGTGGGTGGCACTTGTAGGATGAAATGTTTTTGAAGTAGGATGTGCTTCTTCTAGTTCTGTCTAATCCCGTCTCTGGTGGGGTTTAGGACAGGGACAGTCGGTGTTTGGATAATGTCTGTGTGAGAATGCCGTAGGTGTACCTTTGTCACCATCAAATCAAAAACAAGTAAACACCCATGGATGCATTGAAAAGAAAAAAATATGTACAGTCACGGGCACAGTACTTCAGGTTTATCAGCCAAATGAGAGAGTTGGGGCTGTTCAGCCTGGAGAGGAGAAGGCTCTAGGGAGGCCTTAGAGAGATGGAGAGGGCCTTCGGACAAGGGCCTGGAGTGACAGGGGAAGGAGTGGCCTTAAGCTGAAGGAGGGTAGGTTTAGATTAGAGATCTGGCACAATTCCTTTCCTGTGAGGGTGCTGAGGCCTTGGCACAGGTTGCCCAGAGGAGCTGTGGCTGCCCCATCCCTGGAAGTGTCCAAGGCCAGGCTGGATGGGGCTTTGAACAACCTGGCATAGGGGAAGGTGTCCCTGCCCATGGCAGGGGGGAGAAGCGGATGATTTTTGAGGCCCTCTCCAACCCAACCCATTCCATGATTCCATATTCAGAGCTGCACTGCAGTGACACTTTGCACTTGTCTCTGCTTTCCTACAGGCAGGTCAGCAAGAACAGGCTGAGGGGACAAGAGCCAGCCACAAGGAGAGAGAAAATCAGATTGTCGGGTAGGAATAGTGGGAAAATGGGGACACAGGAGTTCAAGCTGTATAAATGATAATCATGTTTGCAGATTACTGCTCTCACAATTCCAGTTATACTCTAGTTACCCACTAAGTTTAGATGCCAAGAAAACTGGATTAAATCCTTCTTTGAAAGTATCTTCACCACGACTAACAGTGAAATGTTCACGTGTGACTAGAGTCAACTGGAAAATCTTTTTGTCAGTGATTGAAGTAATATTACCCAAGATAATTAACGAGCTTGGGGTAAAAGAGGTATCTTATTCCTAATAAAAAAAGTGTTATAGTCCCATTTATTTTATTTTATGTTCATATTTTATAAGTGCATTCTGAATGTGCAATCCATGATTCAAACACCACACTGTTTTTAAGCTGTAAAATCCTACGCAAAGCCAATAAGTACAAAAATATGAATCTTAAAATTATATTCTGATATTTGTGTTACAAACTTGAGAACTGATAGACCTGTTAAACTGAAATATCAGCCTTTCAACAGCAAGCACTAGTAATAAACTGAACTATTTCAGTAACTGTAAACATAATAAAAATCCTCGTGATGAATCTCGGAAAAGTTCATTTGATGAAACTCATAACAAATACTCTGAATCAAAAGGAATGAATAATTCTGCATTACTGATAAAACCTAGCTAACTTTTTTTTTTTTCTTCAGGTGGTGAGAAGAAGTCATGTTTTGCTAAGGAAGTAACAGTAAAAAATAGTCACAAGCATTTCCTTTACTTTTAACTCTATTAGCATCCATTGTCGATGCCTTGATGGGGTCCAGCCAGATGGCGGAATCCTGAAATCTGAGCCTCGTGCCTGCTGAAACAGCCTTGCTTTTTCCTTTTTCTCTTTTGCAGAAATTGTGCCACGGTTCTCAACAAGTAAATTCAGTTCTGGAGACATTCCAGGAGACAATCAAACTTTAACTGCGACCATTAGCAGCTATTGTGATGAAGTAGGCACAGCTCTGTGCAGTAAGACACTGCGGTTGATGTCTCTGCATTTGGGGTGGGAAGGCAACAGTTACTTAAAACTAGTTCTGGGTCCTGTAGGTTCAAAAACCTTATAGCTGTGAGGGTACATTGGACGGGTTAGTTGAGCACACCCTCTGGCTTAATTTAATCCAAAAGGAATCCAGATTAAAATCCTTAAATGCTTTCAGTGACTTAAATGTGTCCACTGGTGGGAATGATCAGGAGAGGTACAGTTCTCACTCCTGTGAACTAAATGCACTAATGCAGCAAATCCACCGGGATGTTTGGTGTGTGAGACACCTTTTCCTGTGGCCAGAGCCACAAATGATAAATGCAGTTGTTCCAGCTGCAGTAGTTTGAGTCTGCCAACAGCGTGGGTAACGCTCTGCGTGTCGGCCATTTGGGGTGTTTGAATGCGCACGTGCTGTCACAACAGTTCAGGTAAAAGCATCACTTGCTCGAGGTGTATTTGTTTTGATAAAAGTGTTGTGGGCGCTGTGTCCTGAAGCGATCTTGCTTAGCCAAGCACTGTTTGCCTGAGCCCTGCAGCGCAGTCCTGGGCACATGATCTCGTTTCAGAAATCACCCCAGTGGGTCAATTCCGTGAGCTTACCAGCTCTTCTGTTAGCGTTGAGCTTGGCACATGGCCGCTTGCTTTTCTGTCGGAAGAACGTCTCTTGATGGGTCATGTGGAGACCTCTGAAAGTGAGCTGGTCATAGATGCAGCTTAATACTATTTTAATAGCAGAGATTTAAGTCTTTCTGCTGAGAACATATTCTCTTTTGGGTCATGTGCTTATTACATATCTAGATAATTATTTGAATTTAAAGGAACAAAACATACGAATAAGTAAATTGCTCTTTTTTTTTATGCTTGTGTTTGCTTTCCTAGTTCTGCTCAGTGTGGAAAGTCTCAGGGCTTTGGTCTTGACCTGCCTTGGATACAGAGAGTTAAGATGCCACTCTGTATTCTCTAATAGAGTAACATCTGTCCACTGGTGACAGCTCCATCAAACATTTTTCTATCTGTTTGCTTCAGTTAGGCAAGCTAAAATTATCAGCAATGGAATGTTCTTGTTTGTATTCTTTTTGGTCCTCCGTAGCAAATATTAAATGTGCTTCTTCCTTCCTGGGAAGCTTGTTGTTGTTCTGCTAATGAGATTTCACACATTAAAGCATACTGATAAGAGCCGTGGTGGAGCTAAGATTACACACTTAAAGTTGTTCCTGTTGCTAGGAAGTGATGAATCTGCTATCTAACATGTTGATTTTCCTTCTGAATCTATCCAATGTAGCCCATTAAAATTTTCCTTCATTTAAGCCATAAAATCAAATTCTCACTTCACAGAGCCAAAAGCTGGAGCCCATTAATACTCTGAGTGAGCTTAAACCCATACTTTTATAATTGAATTAACTTAAAAAGGTAAATATATTCATTCTTCTGTAGTCCAGAAGAGGTATTTTCCCCCTACTGTAGTATGTTATCTGCAACATAATTTAGAAGATCTGATTGCTTTGCTGCTTTTCCTTAAATGACAGATGATTTTGTGCAAGCTCTCAATTTTCCTTCCCAATTCCCCAACTTGAGGATTGTCATACCAAGCCTTATTGCCTTTGCAAAGAAATTTTTCCTTGGGAGGTACTATTTTGAGCACAGATTTTCAGTAACAGTGGGAATTATTATCTGTGACTAATAACAATCTCTGTGGAGCTTGTTATACAACGAAGACTGATCATGTGCTTGAATATATTCATGTGATTGCTTGCAGCTACGAGTAGCTTAAATTTCTGTAAGTTGCTGCTTTATCAAAAATGATTTTTTTTCCCTACTGAAATAAGGTAAATTATTAAACTACTGCTATTTTAACTCAAGTCCAATAACACTTAGGTGAACTTTCATGCAACAATCTAGAAAAATGTATGAATTAACAGTGGTTAATCCGGTCCTTGAATTGTTCTAACAGAATTTTAACTGTAATTTAAATGGATCCTTCTATAGCTAACCTATGTTTCTGAAATAACATTTCTTCAGAAGTGCCCCAAAGATGTGCAAATAATAAGATACCAGTAGGGAAGATTATACATTATTTTATCCTTGTTTATTTATTTTTAAACAGCTCTTGTTTGGTATAAATATCCTGAGAATTAATTATCCTTCTGGGCACAGTGTGGAGGTCTCTAGAACATCCAGGGCTTCGCAGGAAGATCAGAGTCAGGGTGTTCTTTCTTCTAATATGGCTGAATTTCATATTCTAATACCCAATCAAGTATTTGTATTGGAGAAGACTTGAAGGCAAGGCAATCTGTAGTAATAAAGAGTACAGGACTGGTTGGTGTGTAAACATGATGTTTATTACCTTGTTTTGTGTTGATTTTTGTGGGTAACAAGATGATCTTGAAGGTCCCTTGCAAGCCAAGCCATTCTGTGATTCTGTTATGCCAGGTAAACTTGTACAGCACGTAGGCACTTCTACTTTTGATTTGCTTCCATGAAGTCAACACTGAGGATGTAAAATAAAAGTGTAAGTGAACAACAGGAGCTTGTTACCTGATAAAAGCCACAGCTGAAATTGCAAACAAAGTGTCAGCAGTGAGACCCTCAAGGAATTTCTGTTCTAGGCAAGTCCAAAAATGAGGATGCTGTAGGGATCCCCAGTACTGGGGCCATGTTTTCTGTAGAAATTGCACATGGGTTGGATTTGATTTATTTTGGAGGGCCTGGAATAATGAAGAAGTGCTTGGTTACTCGTTCAGTAACATTTACTTATGACCTTGTTGGCAACGTGTTAGGGGAGGAAAATTGCCTGGGCACTGTCACCTCATTGGGTACCTGATGCTGTCCTGGGAGATGGGGCACAAGAGGCTGTGTGCTGCTGGGGAGGGGGAAAGGGATGGGGACTGCAAGCAAAGCTGGGAAAGGCATTAGAAAATAAGAAGTTTTTTCAAAAACTCTGTGAGGATTTGATTGCCATATGTGAACATTTGAGTTCTGTCACTTCAGAATATAAACACAACATGATTATTGGGAAGTAAAGCGTATTTCTGCTGTGGAGAGTGAAGCAAGGTCAAAAAGCAGAGTGTTTGAATTGTGCAAATTAGACAATGATTTTGAGCAATACTTCATGACATAGAGCTATCAAAAAATGGGAATTGAAGAAAAGAGACCAGGGAAAAGGTTGTAACTCTATATTCTTAACCATATGAAGTTGTCAAACAGTAGAATAACTTAATTTTAATGAAACACTGTCCTGTGGTTCTGTCACACTGCTGTAGAGTCTAAGGCGAAGAAAGCTCTTCAAGCCTTGACATTTTATTCCAAAGTAGGACGATGATGAATTCTACCTTGTGGTTTTCCATACTTTCAAACCTTTAAGCCAGTCATGGGATACATATGGATCCAGTAGTGCTGTGCCAAGACTTGGTTATGAGGCATCTGCTGTGAGTCACCCATGCTCCAGTAAAGATGAAATCTGATATCAGCTTGTGCTCCTCAAAGTGACTTTAAAGATGTTGTTATAGGCTTCTCTTTACAGGGTCATCCACTAAAATAACTGTATCTGGAATGCTGAGCTGATTTTGATGATTTTTTTTTTTTAATACTCCTTCAGTTGCCTTGATTGAAAAGTCACTCGGGAATGACTGATACATAATCTTGTCAGGCTCTTGTCAAGCAAAGATAAGTTTTAGTTGCATTAATGCCAAACTGATGGCTTCAGCCTGCTTGTCCTGGCCCAACTGGTTGACATTTAGAAAATCCGTCTGCTTTCACAAGAAAACAAAGTCTCTGTTGACTTGCTGTACCAACAGGAAAGGATGGCAGCAAAAACTTTTTTTGACTTAGCAGGACAGCAGATGAGGGGGAAGGCCCAGGAGAATTTGTCTCCTTATTCCAATGCCTTTTTTTTGTATAGATGCCTTACAGAACTATATTGGTTATGAATTTAAGAGGGAGAGTGCTCTGGCACTCTTATGACTCGAGTTTCATTTATTATGTGCTATTTTGATAAATTACTCATTGATGCCCCGAGAGTATTTTCTCTGATCTGTGTCTGTTCTTCTGTATTGTTCTCATTATTTATTTTACCTTCCTTTTGTCTTTAAATCCTCAAAATGATAACACACTTTTCATCCATATGCATTTTTAATTCTTTATCCCACTGGCTGATAAATAATCATATTGTCAAGTCCTGCTTGTGTTAGTGTTTTTGAGCTGGTGGGAGTACTTTAGATAGCTCATTAAACTTAATATATAGGAAAATTTATTATAGATAAGGAGAACAATTACCAGAACCTACATTATGAAATGTTTGTCAAAGTGGAGTAGCTTAAATATTGATGAAGTCAAACAGAAGAATCAATGTCAGTAACTGAGCTGGATTTCAAGCAGCAGAATACAACTTAGCATATTAGTCTCTCTCCCACTCCCTACGTAAATCATGGAACTCATTCTAATATATTGGGCTTATGTGTAGTAAACCTCACAAAATTTATCAAGTGAGTTTATTAAGCCAATGCTTGTGAGAGGCCAAAGACCAACAACAGCATTCCTGATTTGTTCCACACTCGTGGGATAAACTCTTCTTACCTTGCACTTACCCAGCAGTGATTGCATTGGGTTCATGTGGTTTTGTGTGGGTTTTCTTTTTTCCCTTCCTAATTCAGCCTTAAAACAGAAGTCAACTTTTCTATTTGATAAATGAGTCCTACTGCTCTGAAACACTCGGCTCAATCAATGTGCTTGTGTTTGATTCTCTCCACAGTTATATTTTGTGTTATTTTCCTTGTGTTTTGCAGAGGTAAACTGCAATTCTGAAAGGGAGGAATTCCCTTTCCACTTCCCCTGCCCCCAGCCCTGCAAATGTCTTAACTGGAGGGTCAGATGAAAACTTGTCCCCTCACCTGCTGCCTACCACTTCAGGATTTGTAGTTTATTTTCATTTTTACTCAGTAATACCTGATACTAAGATCTTAATTTGAAATAAAACATGAATTTGCCATTGTAGGTATTCCAGTGTGTTCAGGAGTTACAGTTTTAAGGCTACATGCACCAGGTGGTTGGGTAGTTCTGAGGTGTGTCAAGTGTCCTCCTTGGATATAATGACAGAGTTTGGAGTTTTTTTGTGCTTGCATGCCTGAGAATGAAAAGACAAAAGACTGTTTTATACAAGTACACTTTAAAAAAGTTCCAAGTTCCCAGTATGCAGCTGGGGAGTCTGGTGTAATCCCTTTGAATGGTATGTGGAGGGACGAGAACTGGAAAAGCAGAGAACACTGGAAATGCATTTCTGCATCCTGCTCCCAGCACCACCCACCCCCCCAAAGGAAAAAATATAACACTGTTTCCATGGAAAAATCAACATGATAGAGGACTGCTGGATAGCCAATACCATTTTTTAAAATCCAATTGGTTGCAGCTGTACTGAGAGGGAACAAATGTTTTGCTGCCTTTGCTGCCAAATAATAGATTATATTTGGAAGCATAAGACTAATGAAAAAATACAGTTCAGAAACAGAGTGATTGCAAAGCTTCAGGCATAAGAAAGGAAACTGTTAGCTTGCTTTGTAAAGCAAACCTCAGAAATTTCGGGGGTTTTTTTTTTAGATGCAGTGTAATGTTATATATAATGTTGTTTCCTGAGGATACAGTTTTTCAGCATGGCAGTGATGCCAAGCTTCCTGCTTTCTGCTGGCTATAATTTATCTACCTACCAGCAGCCATCTGCTTGGGAAATCATTAACTCAGATCAGGGTGGAGGAGGGCAGCAAGGTGGGAGTAGGGACTGGGAGAGGTAATTGTGCTGTGGAGGGGTGGCAGGCACGGTGTTCCTGCTTCTCTGGGTGTGTTCCACGCTCCCCTGGCTGAGGTCACCTGTGTCCCCTGCAGGGTGACTGCGTTTGGCATGTGGGACACGTGGCTTCAGGTCTAGCAGAGGAACAGCAGCTCTTTACAACTGTGGCGACTTTATCACAGGTGACCAAACCATGAGACGTAGAATCTGTAGTTTCATTATTTGAAATGATTAGGTATAAGAATCGAAAAAGAAAAAAAGTTCTTCTCTCAAGCTCCCTATAATCAGACATGGAAGCTAAGTGTGTGCCATTAAACCTTGTTAAAGCCAACAAACAGGTTATTTACTTTTCAGTCATCTGCTCACTGTCATGATGGAGCCATCGATTTGTACCTTTCAGAGATCTGTAACTGCGGACTGGAGCTCAACTGGCACAGGTGGAGGGAAACACTTCTGTGAGAATCGGGTGAGCCGGATCAATAATGCCATCTGACATAAAGGAGAGAAGAAATATCTTTACAACATCAAGCAATGCAATCTGATCCACGTTCAGGGTATTGAGCGACTCATCAAATATCTGTGCAACAAGCAGGAATTGATTTTACAGTCCCTGCCCACCCGATGTGAATGTGTATGTGCATCACTGAGTAGCATTCATGCAAACTTTTGTCTGCTGAGCTGGTGGTAAGATTTTACTAAAACATGATGTAGCTCACAATTTTTTTTTTTTTTTCAGCTTGCTGGTGATGAATGATTTAGGAATTTAAACCCTCACCTTTAGAAATCACCATCTGTTACTGATGTCTCCTTTAGCAGCTTGACTCAGTATGATTCACATTGCAGTTACCTCTGACCTAAGAACAGTGTGCTACTACACCAGTAGTATCCTTAAAAAGCCTTATGTTTTATTTTCTGTTGGGAGTGTGTGGATCAGGCATTGTTAGTGTGAGAAATTAAGAGGTCTGGAGTGCCTGGGAGTTGGAGGTCAAAGATGCAGCCTTCTGTTGGTGCCAAACGAAGATGGGATCAGCCCCTTGCCAGATCAGCATCTGTGGTCAAGCTGAAGCCTATTTGGCAACATGGTTTTAGGGGAGTTAACAAAGAAAACACACTTTCCTCCATCATAATGAACCATGTTTTATACCACATGTTGTTGGGTATCATGAAACATTTGTTTATATAAATTAAAAAAAGAAATATTCATGGGAAAATGTGCTGCTTTCACACTTTTAAAAGATAATGTGTACCTGGATTCTAAGGCTTACATTGCTTCTAATATGTATGGAATTACTGCAAGTTGTATAAAATAACTGTAAATAGTATGAAATAGATACATTCAAAAGAGCAGAATGATACAGAGGATTCCAAGACTTTTTTCCTTTTTTTTTTTTTTTTGTGGGTGTTTTTTGTTTTGGTTTTTTTTGTGGGGGGAGATGGTTTGTTTGTTTTTCACTTGGACACCTTTGAGTATGGACATCGTGCTAGATTTTTCACTTTGGACACTTCCTAAACTAAAATTCACATGCTGAAAGCCTGCCTTCTGCAAATACTTGATCTGATTTGTCAACTATTAATCGTATATTTTGGAATCAATTTAATTCTACTTAGTGAGTGTTCACACAAATTGTAATTAGTTTAATGATATTTTAATTTTTTCAAAGATATCCTTGGCCCTGCTACTATGGGGCCTTCAGGCACAAATAGTCCTGAACGTGCAGGTGTTTAGCAGATATAATAAAACTCCCATCAAAGTGCAGGTGTGCAGAGCAGTTTTGTCAAGTGAGGCTTCTGTAGAATATAACAAACTCTGTTCTTCTGTGAGTTCAGAGGGAATCACTGGTGCTGTGGCTCTCTGGCTGCCCTTCCTCCATGGCTCTCTCTCCAGCTCCAGGGTTGTGCCATTTTGTCAGGGATGCTGTGACTCACTTCCCCGTTTATTTTCCCTCGCAGATGGCATCATTTCATCTCCGGCTCTGCAAGCGCCACCGTGGCACCGGCTGGGCTGCGTGAGGCTGCGCGAGCTGGGATGAGCACAGAACGTGTGGTGCAACTTTCTTTGTCTCTGCCTTGTACAGCATTGGGTGAGGTGGGAAGCACGGGGCAGCCGATGGGAGGCTCCGGGTGCTGCCGTGGGTGCGCACCCGGGCAGAGCCGTGACATCGCTGTGGTCCCCACGCAGTCACTCTGATAATGGCTGCTCGTCCGTGTGCCAGGGAGCACAGGGGCGTGCAGCTGACTCACGGGCTGACGTTGTCATTCTGGCACACAGACGGTTTGTGAGATGCTGCCAGCTCTGTCTTACTGTGCTGCATCTATTTGCCCAGAGCTTTTAAATTCCTTTCCAACGCTGGCAGCTTTGGTGGAGCTGTAACCTGTGCATCCCATAGCGCTCGACTTCTTAAAACTGGGAGACGTGGAAGTGTTTGAGGTGTTGCCTAAGCAAAAGATATTCTAAAACCTCACGTAAAAGGTTTGTTATTTTCATTTTTATACTGGTGTTATGATAGGCAGAGAGGGAAAAGATGCTTTGTGAAAGACCTTCCCACCACCATCACCACACAGGCTATATTTTATCTCTCCTCAGGATTTGCTGTAGGCAGCTGATTTAGAACTGGTTTGTTGGATGATAAAACAGCTCTACATTTGTGCTTGGTAAGTAGGGAAATCGGTTTCAGTGTGTCCGTGTGACTGGGTCTGACCTTACCTGTACTGCACGGTAGAAGGGTTGATAGATGGAATGGGACCCCAAAATAAAACACACACACACGGTGGTCACACGGGCTGAAATGTGGCCACCAATTTTTGATGATGAACCTGCAGGTGTTACTGGCCAGAACCTGCTCTTCAGCTCTGCTGCACTTTGCTACATTGTGCTGCCTTTTCTGCCACTATCCCTGGCATGCAAGTCCTGAGGCTAACATCCCTTGGAGCTGCATGAGAAATGTTGAAAATATTCATACACAAAACATCATTGGCATCACAAATTTTTTTTTTATACTTTCCCCTCTGTAAAGACCTTAAAAAGTCAATTTTCCTGCCCACACAGAGTGTTATTTTTTTGAGCTTGCTTTCTGTTGAAAGGGACATTCTGTGGGAATTTCACTTCCATTTGTGTGTCTGCTCTCTGCAGTGACTTTATTGACCACATAAAGAATGATGATTTTTTTTTTTTTTCAGTAGTTCCTTCAAGAGGCTCTTCTGGAGCTTGGTTTGATTTGGAGAGGGAAAAAGGGCCAAGATAACAAAAAACTTCCAGGTAAATAAGCACATGTTCTCTCTTGCAGTAGCATTTCTCTAGAATTTCTCCTGATTTAATAAAGACCTGGAGTATGATTTTTGTACCTCCTGAATTTAATAGATATTTTTAAGCTTTTAGTGCTCTACAGTAGATCAGTAAAAGCAGATCTCATAGCTTTAACTGAGAGCTTATTTCCCCGGCAGAATGTAAGGAAATGGGGCACTCTTGATGTTTTGGGGCGAGTTGGAAATTCGCCTTAGAGTTCAATGGCTTGAACCCACAGATGAGATCTGGGCAATTTTTCACTATTAGTTCATGTTCTCCTTTCTCTCAAGCTCTCCAATGAAGCTTGTAAAAAAAATATTCCCTGGTACAGAAAAAACCCCAAACTATTCAGCCATTTGAAAGGGTTATGGCAACTGGAAACACCACCTTCTTTTTAAACAATATTTTTTCCCCTCCCCACGTCCTCCAGTACCACTGCTCAGAGCTCTTTGTCCAAATATATAACAGAAACAAATTGCCAAAGCACGGAACACACCATAAAGCAGGCTTCTTTTTCCTGGGGGGCTCTGAGAGGTGAGGGCTCAGGCTCCTGAGAACCAACGCCCGTCCCTGTGAGCAGCCCGTGGTGCCGAGCACCGTGTGCTAGCAGAGAGCTCTGCTCTCAGCACCAGATTTGCTTCCAGAGTGTTCTCCTCACACAAAGGAGAATGGTAATGAGAACACACCCCTCAGATGAAGAAATGTGTATTTTAAGCAACTGTTTTAAGAAATTTTTTCTTTTGTTGGTCTTGCAAGTCTGTTACCAGTAGCTTCTGGAGATGGTTGCAGACACTGAACAGCAGATAAATCTGTTCTCCTGCATTTTCCAGGCAGACAGGAGTGTCTGCCAGGCCAGCCCTGAGCCAGGCAGAAGCTGTGGCAATATGGGCAATATGGAACAGAATTGGATTTAATGCTAGCATGCCTTTCAGGAGGTTTATTGACTTGATTTCACTATTGTGCTAACTATATCCATGCAGCTTCCAGTTGATCTGGAGCGATGACTGCTTTTGTCTGCAAAATGCTTTCCAGACAGATTCCTAAACCTGCCAATAAACAGAACCACAGGTGAAAAGTGTGACTGCTGAAGGAAAAGAGTGGGTGAAAAGATGATTGTTAGAGGTTGGAGCCTTAGAGCAAATATAAAAAAAATCCTAAACCTGATTAAAAGTAGAATTAGACCAACACTGGGAGAAGATAACCAATTCCAGTTTCTAAAAGGATGCCAATAGGCTTACAGTTGCTCAGTGAGAGGACTTGGCCAATTTGAAGTTTTGGGAGCAGAAAAGTCCACTGTTTACAAGATTAGTTTGTTATTCAAGTTGCTGTATATTGAGCATTCCCAACCTTATACAAGGCTGAAAATTATCTTCATGAATTCATTATGAAATAAATCTTACTTCAGTGTTAAAAATAGTACTTCAGTAATGTTCCATCTCTAGGCAGAGACCCCTACAATAGTCCAGATTAAAATGATAATAGAATCAAAATTTACTGTGCCCAAAGCAGGGTCACACATAAACCTTTTTTCAGCAGGGGTCTGTGGTGTTCATGTCACTGATGCCACCTCTGTAACCTTTTACCAGTTCCACCATTTTAGAGAAATATTCATGGAATAAACAGGAACTCCTCCCGCCCTCCCTCCCTCCCTGACCCCATCCAGCAGTTATTAGTGAACCAGATAACTCCTTTACAGTATGAGATTACTAGAAAATATGAACCACTTCTGACCCACAGATTCATACTAATATTTCAGAAAACGTCCAGAATTAACAGCATCATTGGTATAAAGATCTGATAGGAAAAAGTTTTTTTTATTGTGTAGAAAAAGTACATGTAGAAAATGTCTTTTGTGGCCTCATTTCTTAATATACGTATAGAAACTTTCTATTTCACTGTTTTGATTGCTTTGAGCAACATGATTAAACTAGAATTTTGCATAGCTTGGGCAACTGAATTGTGTGTAGGCATTATCACAACTGTAGCTTTTACAATATTTGGAGGACTGGGGAGAAAAATGTGCAAGTCAAAACTATCTGCCTTGGACAACAGGGAACAAATAGATGTAACAGAAGTAATTGATAAATTGGTCTGTTCAATTGGATTAGTGACAAATGACAGTTGAGTAAGAGTCACTGCAATAAATCTAGAGGAACAATGTTCAAAATATCGTCCTTTACCATGAACATTTTATCAATTTCTCCATATTTAGATATAATGCTGGATAAAACTAATCTATATTTGTAACCTTGGATTAGAAGCATAAAGATAGTGCTGTTGTCACCACTTAATCCTGGTAATGCCCACACAGTCAGAATCTGATGTGGCCAGAACTTTGAGATGTGTCTGTTCAGCTCTTTCCTTATTGGAAGATCTTCAAAATATATAGATCTTCAAAATATGAGAGATAGAGAGATTTGTTCTGCTCTTTCTCTGTCTTCTGCTTCTTCTCCTTCTTCTCCTGCATCCTTCCAGGCCAGGTCCTTGCTCCAGGCCTGGTTTCAATCAACTTTTTCACATTAGAAATGGCAGCAGACTCCACAGAGCCTGGTGCAGCCACAGGGAACTGTCCTTGTCCCCGCTGAGCTGTGGGTTTTACCCTACCTTTCCCAGGAAGGGGAAGGCACAGTCCCTTCTCAAGCTGCAGCTTCTCAGCACCACGCTGTGGCTTTCTTTCCCAGCAGAAGAAAGCAGAAATGACAGAGCTTCTGGCATCTTGTTATTCAGCTGTTTCCCTGGAAGAGCTGTAACCCTGGAGGCCTGCCCCTGTGTCCTTCTCTTGGAATGTACACAGGCACTCAGAACAAACTGTTCTGGTTTGGTCCATTTTAACGTGAATCCGTCTGCTGCTCAAGAATAAGAAGTGGACAAATTGATGTCTAATGAATGGCAGTGGTCAGGTAGCGGAGGTGAATTTTAAAGAAAAGGAATCTGAAACTAACTAGGCATTGCACAAACAGCCATTTCAGAGGAATCATTTTCTCTTCTAAGAGAAAAGACACTGTCTACAGGGAGAGCCTGGCCTCACTGCATGATAGGCTTGAACCAGAGTGGAGAGAAGAGAGAAATTCCTCAGGGTGTGCTTTGGCAGAATTATGAAATAAATAAAAAAGTGTACTGGGTGGGAATACTTTTCTGTATTACAAATGGTTTGAAACATTCTTAGGCTTTTTGGCCAACTTAATACGTAATCCTTTAACTACAGTGTTCTTGGCAAAGAATGTGCTTCAGCTTTTGTCTTGTTAGAAGATGCTGCTCCTTTCAAAACTTTAGTTTTGTGTGACACTTGCAAGGATTTTCAGGAGTGGAGGAAGAATTTGGTTGTTGCAGGAGGTGCCTTAAAACCCTGCTGTGCAAGTGAGTGGGGTGAGATAACAAAGAACAGTAGAGAAATGCAAGAGAAGAAGGAAAACCTGCTAGGAGGGAGATTCCCATGGTGCTGCTCTGCACAGAATGAGTTCTGGTTCTTGGTTTTAGGAGAGTCGCTTATTCCAGCAGAGTGGCTGCAGCTCCCTGAGCCCTCCCTGGGAGCAGCATCAGTGCCTGCCCGACACCTCCGTGCTCCTGTTTGGAAAAGGGACCCTTTGCTCCTGTGCTCCCTGGCAGCAGTCTGTGCTCTGAGGTGTTTGATGGCATTGCTCTCGCCAGAGCTTTAGTGCAGGGAGTGCAGAGGCTTGGCCTGAGTCTCAAGTTTGTTAAGCAACTCAACCAGAGAGTTTATTCTGGTTTCCTGCTCTATCACCAACACTTGTCAGTTCTCTGCTGCTCGGCTCTCTAAGACTCAAGGGAACCGTGCTCAGGATGTCCCAGCTGTGAACAACATCCAAGGAGTGATAGGATTTAACTCCATAGCGGTTGTGTGTCTCTTCAACTCCCTGAAAGGAGGTTGTGGGGAGGTGGGGGTTGGTGTCTTCTGCGGTGTATCAAAGTAAAGGATGAGAGGGAATGCCCTCAACTTGCACCAGGGGAGGTTCCAATTAGATATTAAAAAAAAGAAATCACTGGAAGAGGGGTCAGGCATTGGAATAAGCTGGGGAGGTGGGTGTTGGTCTCTTCTGCCGTGTATCAAAGTAAAGGATGAGAGGGAATGCCCTCAACTTGCACCAGGGGAGGTTCCAATTAGATAGTAAAAAAAAAAAAGAAATCACTGGAAGAGGGGTCAGGCATTGGAATAAGCTGGGGAGGTGGTAGAGTCACTGTCGCTGGCGGTATTCAGGTATCTGGATATGGGGTTATAGTTCAGGGGTGATTGTGGTGGTGCTGGGTGGGGGGGTTGGACCAGATGATCTTTCAAGTCTCTTTGAACCTTGTTGTTTCTGTGATATGTAGTATGTAAGAGTGATACATAATGACTTTATAATTGTGTGTAGTAGTGCACTAAATGACGGAATTCTACATTAATACTAGCTGTGGGTTTATTAGCTGCCTTATTATTTATTGATGTATCAGTTTTTTAGTACTGTGTTGCTTAATCTATAATCATTGTGGTGTTTTCAATTAATTACACCTTGGGGCTGCAATTACAGAGGGACAATCAGATGAAGAGGGCTGTGTGTTACTTGGGCTGCAATGAACCCACATAGATCACTCACAAACAGCCAAGGTCTCTGAAAACAAATGGACACCATGCGAATAGGTAGGATTAAACCAGTGTATTTCTTCAACTCCCTAAAGGATGATGAAGAATGATGTTTTTAGAGTGGCAAGTGGGAGCTCAGTTGGAAAGGAGATGTTGCAGTTTTAGAGACCAGAGTGTTTGTGTGCTGATGTCCACGCAGCAAAAGGTCTCCAGTCACAACAATGAAAAATCGCACTGGCACGGTTGTCTCAGTTTTGCATTAGCATCTTGGCTCATCATTCAGAGATTTAGGGCAGAGAAT
Source organism: Gymnorhina tibicen (assembly GCA_013399875.1). NCBI lineage: Eukaryota > Metazoa > Chordata > Aves > Passeriformes > Artamidae > Gymnorhina > Gymnorhina tibicen. Next base: position 963,160 of record VXAZ01003489.1, read on the forward strand.
AATAGTTTTCTCCTTCAAGTTAAGGTTAAAGAGCAAATTCTTAACACAAGTGTTTCATATAAAATTGATTTCATTCTGGTAAATCTGAGAATAAACAAATCCTATCTCTAGTGCAATGCCTGTAAATAATTTATTTGAAAGCATTTACACAATCAGAAAAAAACAGGGCTGAAGGAGGAGGTCATCCAATCCATTGAACTCTCTCTTAAATCTCTATCTCTGCTTAAAAATCTCCATGCAATACCGGAAACTATTTCATTAAAGTGGCGTGATGCAGCTCTTCGCTAACTTACAGTGAAGAATTGCCTACTTCTAATTCATCTCCCTGGCAGCAGGGAAAAGCCACCAATTTAGTCCTGTTCTGTGGCCATAGAAGTGAAGTTCTCCTTTTCCTCCTTTCACCTTGCTGGGAGTTTTTCTTAGATTTTGAAGTTTTTTAACAGTAATTTCAATCTAAAGACTGTAAAGACTTTTATATCTGCTGGTACTTGACCATTTTGAGTGATTTGTGTCAGTGATTTTGTGTGTCTGTGCCCAACTCAAGCTGGTTTTCATCTTGAATTAGTTCTTTTGATTATTTCTGCAGCACTTCTCCTCCCATCTGTGCAGCCCTGTGCCAAGCCACCCTTTTGGAAAACGATGCAACTTGGGTGCTTACCCATAATTTATAACCACTTCTCTGGAGGTGTGTTACGAGTAAAGATTGGAAGCAATCTTAGCAGAACAAAGGGAAGATGGAAGAGACTGTGGAAGGCGTGAGTATCCTCAGTGTATTTGCCGTGAGGGAAGGAGGCACTGTAAATAGGCTAATGTGTGGCACACCTACTACATCATCCAAGAAAAGCGGGGGGATTGCGGTAGAAAGCTGCTCGATATGTATAAAGCTCCAGCAAATGTTGTTTTGTCTCTAAGACTGGTGCAAGTTGAAAACTTGCTGAGCAAAAATATTTAGAAATAAAGGCAATAGAACTGGCAGGAGTGTCGCTGCTCTAATCAATAAGAAAAGGATAATCTGTCTTTCTTTGTGGTACACAAAGCAATAATCTGTTGTTCAGATTGATTAAATGCCTCAACTCTGCTTCGATTATTAATCAATCTCCAAACCATCTTATTGTGAGTATAATACAAAGTACTAGAGATTATGGATAGTGGTGATGGTGATAGGAGCAGGAGCATGGGGGAGTCTCTTTTTCCATCATGGGAAAAAAATTGAACTGAGGTGAGGCGGAGAGTTTCTGTGGATGGGTTTTTGTTGATTTACATATGAGAGGTCTGACTGCAGAATTTTAAAAGGGGGTCTAAAGGTCGAGTTTACACAAATTATGGTGATCTTGATCTCTGATTCACAAATGCAGGAAGTGCCATTGACCAGACAGAGAAATAATGTAAAATATGAGAACCAAGCTTCTTGGCTAGAAAAAACCCCACCAGTTACCTTTAGGAAACATGCTGTTTTCTGGTACATTCTTTTCATTAATAACTTATTTAATCTCTTTCTTACACTAAAACTTGTGTGGGCTTTGGGCTAGCCTAGGCTTTCAGCTTTTGAGCTTTTTAAGTTATGAGAAAGGAAAAAACCCTCCTTCCTCGCCCTACGCCTGGGGTCACGTTATTGCCAAAGTGGTTTGTTGCTTTTACTGGTAGGTTATGTGTTGTTTTTGCTTCAAAAGGCAGTGCAAAGAGTCAAAATTTTACTTGTTCAAATGACTTATTACTGTCTGAAAGGGGGAATTTAGGTTTTGCATTTTCTTTTCTTTTTTGACTTCTACTAAGAGGTTCAAATACACCAGTTTCACTGAAATGTGTGAATCACGCTTCATGAAATGCAAAATCACTTAAGCCTCTGAGCAGTAACCTTAATTTGTCTCTCCTTTGAGTCCAGAGTTGGACTAAATGACTTCCAGAGGTCCCTTCCAACTTCTCTTATTCACCTTGGCCATCCCAGCCCTGCAGGGCTCGGAGGGAAAAAATGGCTCTCCGTGATGTGAACAGCTCCAGTCTCAGTGCTCTCTCTCTGAGGATTTGCACACATGCCACAGAGGCATGTTTGTTCTACTCCATTCTTCTAGGGTAGCACTGAATACCCACGTGTGGTTTGCAAACTCGTGGTGGATATTCAGAAGAATCTTCACCTTTTGCATGATTAATGATGGATTTTGCTGACAGTATAAACTTAATTGCATTTTCTGTCTTGACTTTTTTCCAGTTGTGTTTGGGGTTTGGATTTTGAGTTTTTTGTTTGTTTGTTGGTTTGTTTTTTTTTTAATGGCAGCATGAAATAATGAAGCTGATGATAAAAATGCCTATAAAAATTCTGGCAAATTTATTATAGAACAACATGGCTTGATTTCTTATTTTTGTATCCATCTGGTCATTAGGCCTTTCCAACTGTCAGTGTCTAATATAATCTCCTTTAATAGCAGCATATAATTAGCTTTATGCTGATCAGAGGCATTTAGGATGGTGGTGGTAGCATTCAAATCCGAATATCAAAATCCCAAAGAAGATAACTCAAAGAGACATATGTCCAAGCCAGCATTTGTGACTTTTAGTCCTAAAGTCTGTCACTGGCGATTTAGGCACGTGAGCTTTGAACTGTGGTATGGAAATTTATCAATTAAGAATCCTCAGGAGTTCTGGAAGCAAAGTACAGATGTCTCTCCAAATGGTAATGTGGTAATGTGTCACTTTCCCCCCCCCCTATACAGTCATGTTATTGCTTCAGATATTTCATTTCTTCTTACTTGTCTACCTGTTTATTTTATAAAGGTAGTGAAGGCCATGTCTTGCCATTGTTCCATTAGGTAGGAACAAATTGTCTCCATTTTTAAGCCTCATCCAGAGCTCTGTGTATACAATCTATACACACACCTAAGTTTTTCCTTAATGGCTGTTACAGGAGTGTGGTTTCCTAGTGAGTCTTTTGGGAGGTGATTTTTGGAGGTGAGTTTGTGTTAGTGCACCTGTCTGATAAATGTTTCACAAATTTCACATGGTAGCCATTACTAGGCAGGCCAAAGAAGGGTGGTGATGTTACTGAAACTAGGACTTCATCCTAAAAGTACCTGTTTTGGGTTCTTGCATGTGGAGTTGGACAAATCAGGTTTTTGATCATAAAAGACCTAAGTATGGGGCAGGATTTCAAACACTGCAGAAATATATTTATTGACTAGATCTAGCAAATTATTTGGTTCACTGGAACATACTGGAACATCAGGCTCTCTATTCTGCTCTGCAGCCAGCCAGAATAAACCAAGCAGGGCTTCAAAAAAGAAATACACCCTGACAGGTGAAAATTACATCTCCTGTATTACGGTTCTTTAAAGCTGGAATTGTCTTTGTGATCTTTTATTGAAGAACTGAAAGCCTAAATTCAGTTGCCTTTTTGTTCTCTGGCACTGTAACCCATTTGAGGATTCTGTCAACACCCCTTTCAAAAAATGCAGAAACCTGTTAAGATTTGTAGGAGAAAAAAAATCTATACAAGTTACCTTTTCTCGTAACTTGAAGTGCACAGCCAGAACTCCCTCTGAGAAATGCTTCAGTGCTGGAGAAGGAAAAGCAGACCTCTGTTTCTGTAGGGTTCCCTACTGAAAGTGAGTAATGGTGCCACTGTGGGGTTTATTTTTGGCCTGGGTGTTTGCTCAGGGATTATTTTGGTTGTCCACTACTCTGCTCTAACTACCAGAACGTGAGGACACATCTGAACTCTGGCAGGGTGGTGGGGCAGACACCAAGAAGAGCCCGTGCAGCTCCTGATGGCTGGATGGGAAGCACGTTGACTTCTCCTCAAAGAGATGTGCCAAGATTCATTGCAGGATCTGTTCCTTACCTTCCTCCTTTAATTTCCTGCGTCATTTAACCAGTGTGTTCTGTGGCAGAACTGCTCTGCACATCAGTGCTTCCCTTTATGTTTGTCAATAAATAGTGGCTTCTGCTACACGAGGATTTTTGGCAGGTGGTGGTGAACATAATCTTTCCAGGCTGCAGACACAAACTAAAGACAACTCCCTGATGTTTTAATAAGGAACCAGAACCTGTTAATGATGCATGGGAAGCAGCCAGTCATTCACATAATGCCTCTCCTTTCCTCTTCCGCTTCCCAATAAATGGAGTTTAAGATTAAACTCTATTCTTCATATTCATGTTTTCTGGCTTCTCCCAGGAACTTATGTCCAACCCAACTTCCTTGTGCCTCAAACCACCTCTGGACAAAGTGTAATTTTGGTGTACAGACTGGGGAAAAGGGAATGCTACAGTCTAAAGTAAATTGAAAAATTATACACTAATGTAGAAGAGCAGGTAAGAATGTTTTATGTACATGTTCAAGAAACGTGTGTTTTCTGAACTCTTTAGAAATAGTGCTAAATATTTTGAACTATTTTAACACATGCACCAAGCTCTATAGACAAAGCTATTGAAATAGTAAGACCCTACAGAGATCCTAAAAGCTTTCAAGCTGAATTTAACTGAGTTAACTCCTAATTGAGTTTTTCTTTTTAAAATTCTCAACTATGAAACAAAAATTAAAAAATATGCCTGATGTTATACCTTAGAAGCCTTGAAAATACCCCCAGAGGTCAACACAGATTTTCAATGTTAACGTAATTATTGATAATTTGAGGCACGTGCCCTACAAGACCATAAGGAGAAGCTATAAATTGGGTAACTCATCAAAACAAGTCCATTCGTATTCAGCAGAAAAGAAAACTTTCAGTAGTGTAGAGATGGTGTGAAAAATTTTTATAACAGAAGCATCTTCAGTGCTAGTTGGGAATGTGATGCATTTTAGGCTTTTTCCATTAACAGTTCTTTAAGAAACAAAAGAACTGAACAATGTTTCAAAACTCCATTCTAGCCTCTTTACTGCTGTTCTTGGCATTATCTCTGGTACATTCAAAGTAGTTTTACACAACTATTAATTGGATCTTTTGGGGAAGATCAGCAGAATTTCCACTTCTCAGCAAAACCAAGTGGCTATAACTTAAGGCTATCCTAGATCACTGTAAGAATATCAGCCATGGGAATTCCACCCTGAAGAATAAGACCTCTGTGAACCTTTATCTCGTGGCTGTCCCACGTTTGTACATTTTGCCAGTGAAAGGCACCTGGAGGGATGTGTGACAGAGTGTTTTGTGGGGCAGAAACAGGGCTGGAAGCAATTAACCTCCACAGGGGTGGAAGTGAAAAGGAGTTTGTGTTTTGTGAACTGTGCACATTTGAAGAGATTATTCCATTAATTTAATATTATTCCATTAATTCCTTTTGCCGACACTGCCTGAATGTAGCAAGGTGATCTGCAGTACCTGGAATATTGGGGTTGCTTTGTTTGTAGTGGCTGCTTCTGTGTTTTGCAGACATTGGCTGGGTTGCTCTCGTTAGTGCCTCTGCACTGATCTGCGAGGAGACTGCAGGCTGTTCTTGCCTCCTGCTGGCAGAGGAGGTTATTTCCCAGCCATGCTGCTTCAAATCCCTTCCAGAGCTGAACTCAGGCAAAAGAATTTGTCAATCCACTGAACAAATAAACAAAAAACTTTTTGCCCTGCAATCTAAATAGTTTTGCTCTTTTAAGTAAGGTGAAAGAGCTCCTTCTAGGTAAATTATCAGTCAGCTCTTTGGGCCACCTGGCAACGACCCTGTTCAAGTTTGTCGGTTAAGAAATGAGCTCCTGGAGGGATTCTGAGCTTCTTGGCATTTTTTGTTACGGACTGGAGTCAGCTTTTTTGCTGGTCTTAATTGCCTTCTGCAATACATCCAGTTATTGGACATTTCACACTTCAAGTGGAGTAAAACTACTGGAAGTACTGGCCGTGCACTCTCTTTGTTCAGTAGTTTAGCAACTGCCAGAATTGGAGAAGGAAAGAGTTTCACTTCTGTGCCAAAGAACATAAAGGCAGAAAGAAAGGTTCTTGATAACAGGTAAAGTTTGGGAAGGCTGTGGGGATGGGTTAGAATGGAGAGGAAATTTGTTCATGCACTGTTTGGAAAGTTAATGTATTTGCTGGTACATTAAAGCTGTTTTGAAATGCTTTCACCACTTCCGTTCCACCCCCAAGAAGAAGCAGCTGATTCATAAACTTACATAGAGAGTATTAGTTGTACAAAAAAGATATTACACCCCAAAAGTCAGCAGTGTTGTGTATTAAGCCCAAGTGCAAGACATTAAATTTTATTGGAAAGCTGTGAAATAAAACTCGTTTAAAAGTTAAATCACTAGTATGAAGTTTTTAGGACATTCATCAAAATTTACTTACACAAATTAAAACAAAGAAACACATATGTTGAATGATTGCTGCCTCAGAATTTTTTATATTCTTCCTTGAAAGCTATTTACTTAATTTTTTGTGTTTAGTGAGATAGTTATCATAACTGATTATGCAAGATAATGATTTTAAGTTCTGTTGATGCATCACTTAGAGAATGTAGTTGTTGGAATCACTGTAAATATGGCTGATAAAACTAGAAGAAAGGAAGAAAATGGATGTAAACATCCGTGAACTCCAGTAGATTATTGATTTCTCTTGAGTGGTTTGACAGATAAAATGGTAAAGCAAAATGTTCAACTTCAAATGCATCACTTGCAGAAAGCAGGAGAATGTGGCAGGGAAGGAAGGAGATGATGAATGTTACTTTGTTAGAGAGGAGAAAATGCAATTGTTCTGCATGAGGTGTTCATCACTTTCCTTTTTGTGTTCTACAGCATTTGATAAACGTCCATTTGGCTGTAGTAGGCAAAAATCATGTTTAAAGTCTTGGTTCATGGGTCATCTTTCAAAGCATTACATCTTAATAGTTTAAAACTTTTATCTGGTTCTGCTCAACAGTTTAATGTCTGAGGCTCCAAGCAGTTCTCAGAAGAAAGCAGTGAGGAGTTTCACTCTGAACAAGGAGGGCATAATGAATATGCATTCCCATCAGGGCTAAACAGCTTCTCTAGAAATTCCTCTGGAGATACTGCTCGAAGAGGAGAAACACATTACTCCAAACACATCTCTTCAGAATAACAACGGAACTGCCCTCTGAGGGTTTCTGTGATGTTACGCAGGACTGTGAGTGTCGTTGTTGGGTAGGAAGGGAGGAGAGCAGACATGCTTTGTAGTGCTCAGTCATGGGCAGGCATATACAAGCAGGTGTTTCAGGTGGAAGAAGAAAGGGAGTAAGCAAAAATGCTGCATGTAGATTTTTTGACTTTAAAAAATGCAATCTTGCTTATTTAGAAAGAATTCACCAGTTTTGTTTCTTAAAAATTTTGGTGAAGAATGAGGTGCAAATGAGAGGTGGAGAAAGTTGTTTGTGGGGGGTTTTTTGTTGTTTTTATTTGGTGGGGGTTTTTTTTGTTTTTTTTTCTGGGAGATGCCAACCTTTTTAACAGCACCTTCACCCACCCCTACAAAATGCTCAGTCTCTCTGAACCTCTTTTGTAGTCTCCAGCTTTTTGCTCTAACACACATTTATATGCAAAGCACCACCCAGCAAAGTTTTTCCTTGTTTCTGAGTTAAATTACCATAGCAGATTTCCATGGCTTTTGGAAGGTGACAGAGACAGCAGTTTTGTTCTCAAGGCAGGTACTGTTTTCTGAAAGATCTTTACTATTTATTACATCTATTCCTGGTGGAAGATTGCAATTACTATCCCACTACCAGCAACTCTTTACCTGAATCCTGACAGCTCTTAATTATGTGTGAAAGAAGAAGTTATATGCAGAGAAATTTCTCAGAGCGAATTACCTGTGAGATGTATTCCAGCTTGGAACGTCTGCAGCAGGGTCATTTGTCTTGTGGTTCTCATTTGGTTATTTTTGCTTCAGGAGCTGGGAGACTTTGCCTGACTTTTGATACCAGAATTTGCACTGGGAAGGAATTTCTGCTGCTGCTTTCCCAGTGTTTCTCTCCCTCTTGTTTTTTTTCTTTTTTTCCCCCTTTTCTGTTAGATTTGGGTCTGTGTTTCTTCTTTTAAACGAGCCTCTTGCAGTCAGTCTACCGCTGAGTGTGCTGCTCAAGGAAACACAAAGAAATAAGTAACAGGCTTTCAAATTTCTGATCAAGTTTAATGTTAAATCTTATTATTCAGCTACATAACTTTATTACCCTTCAGTTATAAATGTTTTATTTTCTGTTTAAGTATTTATTGGCAAAAACATACTAACGGCTATACTCAGAGAAATGTACCACAAAGGCAGTCGTGTTGCAGTTGATTTCCAAAATAATTTCAAGCCTGTAGAAGCTGGCGTTTAAAAAATGTCCTATTCCAAGTCATAGTAAATCCAAGATTTTAAATGATGCCCAGCTTCCAGACCATGTTAATGAGTAAAGATAGCTGAGCCAGGACAGATGTACAGCTTCCTGCTCCAGAGTAGGTAGGGTGCTGGCAGCTCTGCCATTTAATGCAGGAGAAATCTGTTGCCACACAAAGGCAAGGAAATTCCAGTCTTCTAGAAACATCCAGTTGGGCTGTTGTGGAAAGATTTTAATGCACGATCCATCTTATGAGATTTCTGTTTCTGTGGGAAGTTTGGGCTTTATTGCATCGACGTTTCCAGAGAAACTGTTTTCCCTGAAAACTTCCAGGAAGCTCTCAACATCGTACCACAATTAAATTGTATTTATGATGGGTTATTATTTCCTGCCCAGTCTCTCATCACAGAGGTTATTCAATTATGGATGGTCACTCTGTGTTTTAATAATTCTTTCTGAATTTATATTTCAGCATGAGATTTAAGATGGCTTGAACTAAACCTCATTTATTAAAGGTAACCTTAGCAGCACAAAGTATGTTAAATTATAAAGTGCAAAGAGTTCCAGGAAAGAGATGATCATTGGGGATTGTAGTGGTAACTTGATTTTGTGGATTGACTGCCGTTGATGACTTCACCACTCCCTAATCAATGTGCTACAGGAAACAGCTACATGTGTGACTGTAGTTTATCTTTGTTTTCTCTTTCTGCTATTGAACCATCGATATAATTGTCAATAATGGAGCTGGCCACTTGTTGGAAAGCTCCCACCTACAGATAGCAGAGGCTGTTCCTGAAAAAAGCCATTGGTCTCCCAGCAGCGTTAAAAGTTGAGTTTCAGAAAGCCATGTCAGCATTTTGCACTTTTTCCACGGTAGGGCCGAGCTTTATAGGGACAAGGTCACCCTGATGCCCTCAGTGGAAGGGGAGTGCCCAGCTGCTTGGGGGACAAGAATTACAGGGCTTTTTTCCTGCCTAATTAGCAATATTACTTTATATTTTGCACATCCCTCTGCATGTGTTGGGAGGAAGTCTGCAGGGAGCTCATTATGTTCCCAGCCTTGTAGTTACAGGCTTGCAAAGCTGTACCTTCAGGGGGGTGGGAGGTGCATTCACTTGAAGGAATTCCATACCCAGACTGAAACACTGCTGAAAACTTGTAGGAGCTCTGTAGGATGTCTCCTGTGGGGCATGCTTTATCCTGCCCCGCGTGTTCCTGCAGAGAAGCTGTCCAGATGAATCTTCTTGACGTTATTTTCACTTTGAGATAATGGCTGAGGGCAGAATTTTGGCTCAGATGTCATCTGTTAATGAGTTTCTAACCAGTGAATGGGTTTGGGGAGAAAAAGGAGACAAGGAAACCTTGCTTATCACCTCCTTGGCATGATTTTTCAGAGCCCAGTGTGGTTCCGTTTTCTGTCAGAACAGTTTAGCGTGGGGGCTTTTATTTCTTCCCCCCTCTTTGGTGGAGCGTGGGTGGAACATGACAGAATCCCATTCCCAGCACACTGCTGTGCTAACACACTCCAAGCAAGACAAGGAGTTTTCAAAGGAAGGATGTAGGGCAAGAGCTTATGAAACCCCTTTGAGGACAATAACATGAACATTTGTTGAAGGAATGGCTGTCTGACTCCAAACTCACTTCTCTTTGAGCTTGCTCCTTCTGAGGGCTGAATCCCTAAATCAGAAAAGATGGCCCAGCGTACCTCATGGAATTATTTTGTGTAACCAAGATAAACAGTTTACACTGAAGGAAGTATTGTGCCATTATTTCCTGGCCATCGTGGAACTATGCCAGAAGCTGCTCCTCAAAAGTTCTGTTGATCTTTGCTCGTGGGGATGTCACTGTGAGAAGTCCCAATTGCTCGAGTCCATCAGCACTTTAAAGAGAATTGTTAGTCAGAGGCTTATAAAAAGATGCAATACTTTCCCCCGTGGATGAACTGCACCTTTCATACTCTCGCTACCACAGAGAACTGATTTTGGATTTCTATAACTATTTGTGGACACACACTACACCCCGTTATCCTGTGGGAAAAGTCTAATTTAAGTGATCACAAGCATAAAATGGTGTTATCAATATCAACAGACCCTTCACTGTTTTACAAATGCACAGACCCCGGAATAATCCAGAATTGAAAGAACAGTTTCATTTAATGGAACCTGGTTTGCAAAAGAGTACTTTTTAACAGCTGCAATTGAAATACTGACATTCATATATTTTTTGGGAGTGTAAATGACATCAGCAGCCCTGATAGCTGTCTAGTAGGAGTCCAGATGGTTGATAAGGAAAAGGCAGGTAGCAGGAAACCATTAGCACATGCTCTCCCTTAGACCACCTGCATACCCCAGGACTGAAAAATCCACTAATCAGGTAATGCCCAGCGTTGCTCCTGGAAGATGCTTATTGAGTTTTAGGAGAGAAAAATGAAAATTTATTCACATAGGGAAAAATAATTGCCTCACATCTCTTTTGTTTGCTCACAAATAGTTTGATTTGGGGCTGGTCTGCCTTGGTATCTTTGGTTTTGTTAATATGAAAGGCTTCTGTGGGGTGTAGAATAGTTTGGGAAGCTGGTGAGAAATATGCTGTCACATGATGCCTGAATTATTACGCAGATAAAATTTACCAACTTCCCTCCTCCAGTTTATCCTATCTGGAAAGATGCATGAGAAATAAATGGCTGGTTTTAGTGAAAGTAAGTGCTACTTCATCTGGAATAAGCATCCTGTCATTTCAAGATTTACAGCAGTAGCTGTTCTCCACTGCTGATCGCAGCCCCTGCTCAGCCTTTTTCACTCTGCTTCTTCTCTGCTTTATTTGCATTTTTGAGCCTTTCTCATTTGCCTACTAGCTTGGTTTTTTTTCCTCAGATAATCTGGAAGGTGAAGAATGACCAGGCAGAACTCAAATGCCATTTTGTTACGCTTAATAGCTGATTAAAAACGAGCTGGCCCCTCTCCGGTGTTCACGCGCAAATGCTCTCTCTCGGGCTTTTGAAATTGAGTCATAATTGCCGATGCCAAAAGCTGTCAGTACAACAGGATAGAAAGCAGTCAGCTCTTCTTAGTGTTATATAAAGTTGTCATTTTGGAAGAATGAGCAATGATAAAGAACTGTTGCAGTGCTTCTGCCCATTTTCACAGTAAACCGTGCTGTTCATGGTGCTTGTGTTGGTCTCTTTTCTAATAAATTAATTTTCTCCTGTAAGAAAGGAATTCAAAACAAAGGAATAGGAATTTAAGCACAATTTGTAGGGGAAATAAAGCTGCACTTTTAGAAATATTTATGTCAAACATGCTTGTTCCTGCATGCAGTATCATAATGTATAAAAAGATTTAAGATTTTCATGTAAAACATGAAATATAATGTACTTTTTTTACCACGGCAGGCATATTAGCAGCATCTAGCTGTACACTTAAAGGAAAAAAATTCTATGAAACATTCTTAGCTCTGGATGTATTACATATATTTACAACACAGAATGCTGACTTCCCTAATCATGTGTGATTTAGTGAGTAATATAAGGCATATTAATATTTATGGTGTTTGAAATCTTAGCAGAGAATGCTCTCACTAGCTTCTGCAGTACCGAGGTTTCCAAGTGGACAGCAGTGTGCCTGCTCTGAGAACTCATTTCTTTGCTTTCTCATTAACATTCAAATTACTTGTAGGATGATTATTAATGAGAACGGACATTGCACAATCTAACTCTGTTGCTATTGCTTTTTCAGTAAGCAGCAATTTACTTTTGGCTCTCTGTAACCTGCAAGGTGATGCTTCTGAAATTCTGCATTTGATAGCTGTAGCTGAAAATCAGCCTTCAGAGTCCCAGCATCTGTGGCAACATGTGCTCATGCATTAATCTGCTGAGTCAATGTTCCAGTTTTCTGATTCACCTCTTTTACTGAGCAGGGGTAGCAGCTTTTCTGAAGCTGCTCTGCACCAGCACTGGCTGCTTTCTCAACCAGTGACTCGTTGTTGTGTGTATTACGCTTTAAAAATTTCACAGTGGCCAACCTGTGCCCATTAAACAGACATAACTTCCCCGGGTTGCTCATATGCCTCCTAGTGCTGTTACTTTTCTGTTGTTATCTGACTGCAGCTATCAACTCTATAGACATTAAGGTAAGAAAATACGTTCAGCTGACACACCAGCAGAAATGCACCTGACTGCAGGCTCTGTAAATCTGCCTTATAAATGCCTCTTGCCTTTATAAAATACTGAGCAAAACTAAAAACGGGCAAAATCTTCTGCAAGGCAAGAAATGCTAAAGCAGAGAGGAGGAAGGCTCAGAGAGAAAACGTTGGATGCATGTGTTTACAGGAGCTGAGACTTTGTAAATTAAATAGGGACACAAAGGCAAGTGTGTTCTTAGAGATGGCAAATTCTCAACATGGAAATTTTTCATTAGATGCACATCATGGCAAACCAGTTTTACCAAGCATCCAAACTGAAAACTGCATCCAAAGGGCTTGACTTGCTTCAGCTGTGGGCTGTTCTTCTTGTGTATGCCAAGTAGCATAAATAATATTTAAGTGGCGTTTTTTGTGGATTTTTGTTTGTTTTTTTTTTTTTCCCCAGGTAAGCAAAATGATGGAGACTGGCCACCACAAATTGGCTGTTTCTTTCACCTTTGTAAATATCCAGGTTATGTTTGATAATTTGAAATTTAGATTTTGTGTCTGGGCAAATCACGAGTTTGGAAGCAGAAGAGAATGGTTTCTGTGTATAATTAACCCCATTCCAAACATCCTTAGTTGCAATTAGATCAGACGTAAGAAATTAATTATCCTTGGCATGGGAGCTTTGACATATTCAGTAGTTTTGGAGATAAAGTAATGAAAGTCTGGAAAATTTAATAGCCTTGCTCTCTAGTACCTGGGAGGAGATGGATGTTGGGGTAACAATAATATCTTATCTCACTTTAACTTGTAAATATAGTTTGGCTGGATGCCGTGTGATTTCCTAATGAGAGGACCTTGCTGTACTCAGTCCTTTGAATTCCATAGAGCCATTTCTCAAGACTTTTCTAAGGCAAAGGTTTTCCTTTGTTTGTCCTGGGCTTCTGCTGTTTCCTTCAGCAGCCTGGATGTCATTTAAACTGGGAAACTTCCTTACAGCCCTAAACCTGCCCCTGTAAACTCCTGCTCCCATGCAGGCTCCTTTGCTGGTGCCACGGTCCCCTCTCCCCCAGCTGCCCGAGGGAGTCATTCTGGAAGGTAAATCCAGGGATAAATAAACTCTGTGCTCCACCCTTGGCTTCTCCAGCTCCAGCCATCAGCTTCATGTTTCACAGAGCACCGTGCTGATCTGCCTGCCTCTGGCATGGAAATCTTCCTGTTTGCACAAATTACGGAATACTCTGATTGCCAGGACGCCCTTGAGCTTATGAAAAGGGAAAAGGGAAAAGCATCACTTGCTCTTCAAAGGGGACAGGGGTAAAGGTCTCCTAAGCAAAGGCTCAACAGTTTCCTAGCCTATCAGAAGAACAAATACCACATCTGGGTATTTTTTGGTTGTTTCATCTGTCATATTTCAGATTTAACTTGATTTATATGTATTTGACTTCATTTTTCATTTTTAGCTTGATTTAAAGATTCTGGAGGAAAAAATATCTTCTAAGGCATATCTGTTATTTTGGTTGTTTTTCCAAGTTGGCTTCTATTTTTGATTAATCTTCTGAGCAACAATATTCTGTTTTTCACTGTGTACACACTGTACAGATGATTTAAAATCCTGCATCTGAGATGTTAATATTCAAAGCCAGAATTGTATTACTGTGTTTATGACATAAAGATATTTTCAATATGTTCATACCAGTATCTGATTTCTAAATATCCATGTTTTTGCAGGGGGAATAAAGATACAAAATAAAGGATTTTTTTGGTAGTTCTATATTTAGCAATAATGATTATGTGCTTATTTATATTCATAGATACTATATAAAGTTATTGTTATTGCTTTATGAAAAAGCAAGTATGCTTGTCATTTTGTAAGGGGATACAGAGTGAACTTTATTTAATGTCCCCTTCTTAAGGGGTAAGGATAACTAAGATGGGAGGAAGTTTTCAAAACAGGGACTCTGGTGCTGTGAGTTGTGAAGTTTCAACCTCTAAATGTCAAATAGTAGTGTTTTTGCAGAATTACAGCCGTGTGCATGGTTCCCTTCTCACCCATGAACATTCTAGGGCTGAAATCTTCAGTTTTGGGGAAAAGTTAGGTGAGTTTTTGCCCTTTATCCTGTGAGAATATTTGATGATGCATCTCCTAAAGTAGACATGGCTGAGAGTAAACTGAAGTCACTCCTCTGTCTTCTTGCTCTTGATATGAATGGAATTTTCTTAATAGCTTATTTACCCACAAATAAATATTTGGTGGTGCTGGCCTTTGGTAGAGCTCTCCCTGTATTCAAAGGAGAGCAGCAGGAAAGACACAAAAAGAGGGGAAAACTATTTTTCTTTCCATTAAGAAAACAATCTCTGAAGCTGCCTGTCATTTGTGGGCCTGTGGAAATCAAGGTGAGATTTGACTTCCAGAAAACAAGAACACTTCAGAAACAGAATTAAACAAGAAAAGTCATTAGGTGAGTTGATGCCACAGACAATTCCCTCTTTAAAACTGAGTATTATTGTCCCTCAGCATGAGGGGTGCTTCCTGGTTTCTCTGTGGCTGACAATAGAAGAGATAATGCAAGAGCTGAAGCTCATTTGAGCTTTGAAGTCCTAAGATGGATCCAGCTCTCAGCTCTCCAAATGCCCTGTGACTCAGTGGGATTTCTTGGGGTTTGATTGCTCTGCTCTCCAGAGGCTTCTCTGCAAACCTGGCAGCAGCACAGCAGTATTCACAAGGAATGGAAATTCTAACTCTATTTCTTTACATTTTTCCCTTGACTTTTAATATTTTTTCCCCTCACTCATTTAATTCTTTTCTCTGTAAGAAGTTGGACAAAATTCTAAATTAAGACTTTTGTTTTGTAACTGTTTCTTTTTGGCTTGCGTGAAAATAATTTTGTTAATAATGCCACAACGCAGAGCACTTGTACAAATCAGCCTGAGAGAGATGTGTTGAAATCATTGTGAGGCTCTTGCATTATTTACATCGTGACATTCTGTCAACGTACTAATGCTCAAAACTGTTTATATTTCTGGATTTAACAAATATGTAAATCAGGTGCACATTTCCCTAGGAATGCAGATGTCTCTAATGAGGAAAGACAAACTTCAGAACAAACAAACAAAAGCAGAGAAAATGTTAAATAGCTTATGTGAAAGTGGGAATAGAAAGGAAGTGGACTGGAGATACTGGGATGTAATCCTTGCAGTCCTGGGATTGTTTAATCAGCTCATCTTGAAGCTCTGACAGATGAATTGTTTCTTAGCAGGGAGAGAGCTGGGGAAGGATGGCAGCCAGACAGACTTTTCCCATAAGAAGGCATGAAAATCTCCGGTTTTGCTCCATGTGGCAATCTGGAGAGCTGAGAGGATTGAGTTCCACGGGCTGAATTTGTTAACTTGGGCACAATACCACTCCAAAGGGCCCCAGCTCTCCGAAACACTTGCGCTGCAATAATTAAAATAGCTGTTTGATTTCAGTGCAGAGGCACAGAATGGGAATAGCATCGTGGTGAATTGGGCTTAAGTGTTATAGAAGGATTTGAATGTCCTTCAGAGCAGCATTCAGTTCAGATTTCATGTCAAAACATTGCCCTGCTTTAGTAAGGATGACTGATACCTTTGAATCACAATGCTCTGGACTGAGTATATGCATGGTGGGAATGGTTTTTATTGTGCTATGTTTGTGCTGTGCTTTTTATTATGCACTGCTCACTGAAAACTTTATCTTCCATTACAAGCTGAATTCCTTTCTGAAGAGCAATTAAACAAAATTTGCTTACTAAAATAAGACATCATTTATTTCGAGCTGGCTTCTATTTTGAATTTTGATGGCTTCCTGCTAAATATGCAAGCTTTCTTTTCTGTGAAATTAGCTCAGTATCTAAAAATCTGAGTTCCTTGGTATTTTGTTTTTCATCGTGTATCTTCAGCCCCCAAAGTTCTGGTAAGCATTATATTTCCCAATTATCAGCCATCTTTAAGAAGATCATTATGGTAAAATTAGTCTGAGTTCTCAAAGACCTATGAATTATGGATAGTGCATGAGTAATAAATGGGGTTAAATGTTTTAATTAACATTCTTCAGTAATCCTTTAGCTGCATATTGTGTGTAACTATTGCCTTCTCTGTCTGATTCCAGACTTTTAACTAAAAAATGTGCTTTGTGTCTGTTACAGTCAGAACGTCAGTTGGATTCTGTGCTGTGACAGCCCCACATGCCTGATGCTCCTGTCTCGTTTGTCTCTGTCATTCCAGATCTGGTCTTGCTTTAGCACACCCTCATTTGTTTGTACTGGCAGAACTGATGGGGAGGGATCATTAGTAGCAGAGCAAAACCATCTTGAAAAATGCTATCTTGAACTTCCCATGTGCTGCTTAATCTGTCATGCAGATATGGGTATTAGAGGCTGGAGAACAAGTTCTCTGAGCAGAATTATTTCCTGATCGAGTCTGTCCCAAAGTTATGCCAAATCTCCACATCCCAGTGTCTATGGGATGCCCACCCACGACTTACAGGGGTGGCAGTTCCTTGAAATGAGGACACGAGGAGGTCTGTGTTGGTAACGCTGGCCTCTCTTAACCTCCCTTCCACCACAGAGGTGGAGCAAAGGTCTGCACCAGTATCAGCCAGCACAAAATTTATTTCTCATTTCTGTCTCAGCACTGCACTTCCAACAGCTTTCCACTTTCCCTCTGCTGGGAGGTAACATCGTGTAGGAGGTGCTGGTTTTGTGCTGTGTGAACTCTGAAACCTTGTCTCTGGAGGAGTGAGGAGGCCGTGATTACTGTGAGCTGCTGGGCAGAGAAAACGTGATATTCACAAAACTCTCAGCAGAAGCTGGACTAGGATCTTATAAAATTGATACCTCTAATACCGCTGATTAACGCCTTGGCTGGGTCTCCAATAGAGCAGGAGTTCAGTGACTTTCTTACAAATTATTCCTCACTATATACGCATTAAACTGACTTTTAAGTAGTGTACGACTGCTGTCAGCTAAAGTGCTGCTCAGAAATCTGAACTGGCAGGTGCCCTTAAGTCTTGTTGATTAGGATTAATGTTTTAAGTACTACCAGAAATTATGTTTACAGTGGATAAAAGCAATCTTCAAATGTAGCTGTGACGCAGAATATTATTTAAAGGCTCATTCCCTCCAGTGGAGTATTTATGTTTTACCCTAATTTTGTAGAAAAATGTGAGGAAAAAAAGATGTGTGATGAAATAGCAGATAAATGCACTAATATTTTATGGTAGGAAACTTGTCTAGGGAGGAGAGTTTATCCAGGCTTTCCTTGGGATTTGCAACTTTACAAAAAAGAACTTTCACATCAGGAGTTTTTTAATTGATATATTAGGAACATCCGTCACCTTTTATGTTCTCTTCTTGTATTTAAACTGCTTGTTGTGGATATAAAATACATCAAAGTAACCAAAACGGAAGATTTGGAATGAAGAATTCAGGAAAGAAGAAAATGACAACTTTAGTAAATAGCCTGCCATTTCATAATCTTTGAAAAAAGCTTTGACATGATATGTTTGTTAATTTTTGTTTGTAATATTAATTTCTTTTCACCAAGATTTTTTATCAGTTGATTCGTGTCCTTTGTGCCAGAAGTCATTATGAATTGTCAGAATAAGACATGGATTTTAAAACTACAGGAGTGAAGAAGAGATGAACATCTTTGTTCCTGTTTGAGATTATTTCAGTATATTTTTCTATATAAAAATATCTATTTGATTTTTAAATGATTTGATCCTCTTTTTTTTGAACTTTTTCCTTTTTTTTTAGGCTTCACAGGCAAAAATAGTTCTGTAGTTCTCTGTTGTTCTTCTCAAGGACAGTGGAAATGAGGTTTTTTTTCATTTCTGAGTTTATGTTGCTCTCTTTTCAGAACTAATCCTTACCACATTGGTCTGGCTGGCTTTTCAGATTTAAAAGTTTTCTGAGAGAGTGGAGAGAAGAAAGGCTGTGTGAGAACAAGGGTTGCATGTTAGTTTGATTTCCTTATGAAATAATGATGATTTCTTTTTTTAAATACTGTCTGCCAGCAAGATTTGAAGAGGTATTGAGCAGCAGCAAATACAAACTCCTTGTGGGTTTCAGTTCTGCAGGTTTAAAAGGCCTTCAGGTGAAGGTGCAGCCTGGAAAGCGAACGGACAATAATTGGGACCTGAGAACCGGGAGGCTGCATGAAACTCTCTGGTTTGAGTTTGATGGTTAATAGCTTGTTTTTGCAGTTGGAAGTTTTGTGGTGATCTGTTGGTTTGTGTGTGTTTATACTTCTCCCTGTACCGAGAATGGTTTCTGTTCCATCTCAGTGTTCCCTGTCATCCTGAACTGTATCACTTTCCTCGCGCTTTTGAAACTTAAAGGATTTCTGAAAATCCCTCATTCTCTGAGATCAAAAGCTTCTGTAAACCTGGGTAAGTCAGCTGCACTGGAGCTGTTTGAGGTAATATTGGTTGACAGTCTACCTCCCAAATCTCTTTCTTGCTTAAAGTGTCTGAGCCAGTGACTTAAGCAATGCTACAAATTTGATCAGTATTCTTATTTTTCACCTAGGTCTTACCCCTGCTGTTTTACCCTTGATTCAGTTCTCCTCTGACCAATTCTTCTTAAGAAGTAGTGGCTGTTTTGTGATCCCACAGATCCCAAGTGGTTGCAAATTCACTTTTCTTTCTTTTGAGAGAGTGATTTCTCCATGTTTAAATGGAAGTCAGCATGAAGGAGGCAGTAGTGCTTCAACAGGGATTGAGCTGAATATATTTCCTTCTGAGCTCAATTAGCTTGTGCTCTTTAATTTCACTTGGAGCCATGACTACGATAACTGTAAAAAAACCAAATTCCAAAGTTTTATGTGACCCTGAAACATAGTTCCTTTTCAAAAACTGTGGCTTTAAGTTGTTACGGTTGCTTGAAAAATGAATTGTGGATCTTCCGGATGTCGAGATGTTCCCAGTTTGGATGCCCCTCTTCTTTTAAATGTTCTCTTGGGCTTCTATCTGCTGTTTTACAGGTGGATGAGGAACTCCTCCAAACGGTCTATTTTCAAATATGGCCTTGTATGGCTGGATTATATCTATCCCAAACTCATGAGATGATTTAGCCAAGATAGTGCGCTGGGCTGTGCTGCTGTCCCTGACAGAGCTCTGCCCACAGCTAGAGCCTGAGTGCACACTCTGTCGTGGAGAAAGCTCGGGGAAAGACAAGCTTTCATTTGTGAAGCAAACAGAAAATCCTGTGTTCATTTCAGCTGTCCCTGTAAGAGCAAAATAATCCCAGAAAATTGAAGAGGAATCAGGGGAGGCATCCTACTGCTCGCCCACTTCATGCCTATCAGTCAATTTGTGTGAGGAGAGAAATAATGCACGAAGAGTGTCTCCTCTGAAAAATATTTATGACATGCTCATTCCTGCTTGTTTCCTTGCTTTATTTCATTTTGTTATTGAAAGAAAAGGCTGACATATTCCTCTGTGGCTGATGTCTTTAGGAATATTCAGGGTAGTCCCACTGATTAAGATTTTCCTATTAATACCAGAAGTTATCAGCATGAAATTGCAAAAAGAAACCCACCCTTTCTGTTTTGGCAATAAAAATGCAGAATAAACAACTTCTATCCATCTTAAGCACATGATGGGTTAATCATGAAGTAATCACTATCTTGTAAATATGACTTACAGCTCAGGGGAAATGAAAAGTAAAATAAATACCATGCTGTTATTTTTCTTTATTATTGGAAGACATTCCATGGTGTCAATGCATGCAGAGAATGTTGGACAAGTGTTTAAAGAGATTAAGCTACTGGTGGGAAGGATTTTCAGAGAAAACTGGAAAAGCTATTACAGAGTGTGCTACTTGATGTTTTAGAAGGTTATAAAAACTTACAGAATAGGTAACAAGACTGAATAAACAAATACTTTTATGCCTGCTGAACCGTGGGGGTGTTTGCTTAAATAAGAGAGACATAAGCTTTTAATTTTTAATACAAGTAAAATTTCTTTCAAGTACCACTTTTTGTGACATAACAACTGCAGATCATAGAAAAATATGGCTGAAGGAAGCTTTTCAACTTTTTTTTCAGTTTAGTGCTCACCTGTAAGAAAATATCAACTAAGCTATTTGTGATTAGTATTTACTCTGTTTTCTAAATGTCCTTTTTTAGCACCATTGCTCCATGTTCCTACCCCTTTTTTTTTCTCTTTTAAGTTAAACTCTAAACCAGTTGACTGTACCAGGTGAAAAACACATGATGATTTGGACATAAAAAAGGAAAATTCATGAGAACCTGAGAGAACTTTACATGGTAAGTTGTATGTACAGTAAGAGTTTGACTTTTTAAACTCTGTCTTAAGGGGTATTCAGGGAGAAGAAATGACTGCTAGAAATGTCTAAATTTTTATGCTTAACGATCTTTTGCTACCAACCAATGAACATTTCTAGCTGTGTGTAGCATCTGTCTTTGAAAAGGACCAGCCACTGAAAAAGTTTTATATAAGAGTCTTCTTTGATCTTAGAAGGAAATAGGAATCGTGGACAAGCCTGTTATTCTTTTAGTATCTCTCCCCATTTCCACACCCTCTCCCCAGTCAAATCCGCTTGGGAACATGGTGAAATTTGTGGAGCTTAACAATACTGAAGAATTGTCTTAAGAAAACCACGTCTATGCCCAGCATTTGGGGTCTGTATGAGGAGCCAGGTGATGGCTGCAGCAGAAACTCTAACAAAGCCACAGGAGATCAGTGGAGATACGAGCAGAAGGTGAGGGCAGTTCTGGGGGAATGGGACTTAATAATGCTGGGTTTAAAGACAATGTCCTGTTGTACTGGAATGGGCTCTGGGAGTGCCTGGAAAACATGGCTAATGTGAGGAATGAAACAGCAGAGCAATGCTACTTGAAGGCCACTTTAAATACTTGTCTCTGAGAGCAAAGTGTCTGTCAGTCTCGGCATTAAAGTCGGGCATTTCCCGTTCGATGGGGTTCCCATGATTGTCAGCAGCCACACTGTGATGGCTTGTACCCATCAGCACGGGGGGAGTTAAATCTTTAAGTGCAGTGAGCACTGGTGGGAGCTGTGCAGCCCCAGGTCAGTGCCAGTTCATTACAGTATTAGGGAATGTCATGGTGGGTGCATTTTTATGTCAGAAAGAGTCACAGAGTTAAGTAGGATAACATTACCATGTCAGGATAGTGGGACAATAAATGCATAACAGCTGTTATTAGACACTCTAAGTACAAAATAAATCTGTTTCCAAGAACACCATTGTGAATGAGAAAGGAGAGAGAGAATTATCCCTTGCTGGTAGCTTTCAGCATAGCGGGGTAAGCTGCTTTCCTCCTTCTTTCTGTTTCTCAGGAGTTCTCCAGAAAAGAGACTCTTACACACAGATTGTTAGCTTGGCAGGAAAAGTCAGGTGTCCAATTTTTGTTAAGTTTGTTTTTACTCAAGATTCAGTACACTGCATTTATGGCAAACAAGCTGGTGCTTATGGCAGATCTGCATAGTATTTGCTCTTGATAAAAACGTTGGTTTTGCCCAGTGTTTTGGAACCTCCAGAAAACTGGAGGCAAAAGGGCTCCCAAGTTACTTACGTGCCTCTGTCAGTCTGTTTGTAATTTTTGCTAGTTTTTAATTGACATCTGTACGTTTCGATGTTTAGCTACTGCACCGTTGCTCTTGATCCATTGCCCTCTCTCGTTTCCAGAAGCTGGATGTTTGAACTTGCAGTAAACCTTTTAGGTGGTTACCCTGAAAGAACAGTGAGCTCCGTGTGAAAAGGCATTAAAGTCAGTTCATGTGTGAACCCGTGAGGGGTTCCCACTTCCCACAGGAACACGTCAGAAGACAAGGTACGTTATTAAGTTAACCAAGCACAAATTTGTCTTACAATTTTTCCATTCATTCAAATGGGACATGAATATTTTGTTTCCTAATCAGCACAATTACCCTGGAGCTCATGTTGCAGTGTGTCACTACAATGACAGCTCCCCCTGAATGACAACTCATATCTGTAGTGAGAAATGACAGGATTTGTAAACCAAGGTTGTTTAAAGAAAAGACTCAGTTCTTGAGCAACTATTTCACAGTTAATCATTACTGCATTTTGCAGTACACCTTGAATATACCTATTTTAAAACTGATCTAACTGGTCTGCTGAAAGGGACTTTAATGGTGTATAACAGAATATTCCATTTCAGCACCTACTAACAGAATAATGATGGTAATTAGAGGATTCTCAGGGACATTCTGCACACTGTAAAACGTGATCTAGTAAAAAAGTCAATAGTGATGGGTGGCAGAGTTTGTAATGCTCACCTTGGTGGCAGACTCTCTTACCATGCCTATGTTGTCACTTGGGCAGTTACTGTCACCAGCCTTTTCCTAATGGAGGCCTAATTTTTTTATGTAGCAGAAGCCACCACTTGTCTCCCTGAATGTGCATTTGCATGCAGATCTGTTTTATATACACATATATATATATATATATGTAATTCCATTTTCCCTTAGGTTTCTTTAATGGCATCTGGCTTAACAAAAAAGCAGAAATGCATATTTTGCACTCAGGAGCATAGGAAAGGAGTCTTCGACTGAAGGCTGACTGGGAAGCTCTCGCGTGGTTTTCATGCTCACGAATGTAGCCAGAAATCTGAATGTAAATCACTGTAAGGTGTGGTAAGTATTTTAAACCCAAGTTTTGGGAGTTCAGTTTGTGTGTGTGCAATACATGGTCTGTATTAACCTCAGATCTTGGGACAAGGGATTAGCTCAGTAAAGTTTGGATGGCAGCAAGCACAGGCCTCTATTTGTGCTTGCAGACCGGGGAAAATACTGCAAAATGAATATGTGATCCTAAGAATTAGATGTGATGCCTCCTTCCAAAATGAGAAAAGTAACTGCCAGCACCATAAGTGCTTCTGAGCACTTCCAAAATGTTCAGAACGTCTGCAAATTGTCAGAAAGTTTTAAGGTGTATTATGGCAGAAACGTTGACATAAGTGTGCTGCAGACATCAGAAAGACAAATGCTGGTGTCATGCTGATTTCATTTTCCTTTTGTTGTATAAATATACACATAGTGCTTTAAAAATATTGGAGGTGATCTGAAGTGGTTCATAAAACCTTGCTGGTTTGCAAATCACTACAATATTTTAACTGCATTGCCTGGTTCTGAGTTAGTGTCTGCAGGCATCTCGCATTATATCATACCTTGGAACTCATCTGAAAGTTGTGGATCTGCAATACTGATCCAGAAACTTGGTATTTCAGCTTGAAGGAAAAGAGCAACTTCTGTGTAGGATCTGTGGTGTGAAATTCTGCTCATGGTAACTTCAACAGCTTCTCCTTTGTTTAGAAAATGCTGATGGTTTTGTCTTTCCGCTGCACTTCAGTGGAAGAAGCTTTTTTTAGGCTCTTTACTTTGAGCTTTGCTTCTGAGATTCTTCTCTAGTGAATCATGCCACATCTTTTTGGTACCAAAACCCAGAGACTTAGAAAGAAGCACTACTTCCTAGTGCATACATTTATACATTTTATTCACTATATATAGACATTCATGGTTGGTAAATATTTGGTATGTTGGCAGTTGAAGAAGGTTTCTCTAAAAAGGATGATTGGTGATGATTTTGAATTTCAAGTAATTAAATGATATTCAAATAATTTCACAAACATTAAATAATGAGTGAAAAAAAAATCTAATGTTCAGCAGTTAATGACCAAGAAAATTTGTTTTCAGCAGTTTAAAGGCATTTAAAATATTTCAACATTTTACAGTGTTAATGCTTAAATTATATTACTTAGGATAATAATAGAACATTTAACTTGCATTTCTGTTACTTCCATGCCTATAAGATTTCCCCCAGACATTTGGCATGGGACAGCTGAGTGTACCTAATTATCATTCTCAAGATCCAGTATCTCGTTTTTCCCCCGCCCCCGTGCTATATTTTCCTTTCATGTGATGGGTTATAAAAGCTCCCATTCTGAGGGCTCACTAATCCGTGTTTCAGCAGGGTGGGTTCCAAGCGCTCTGCAGTCACAGCCAGCCTTGCCTGGGCGTTTTACATAAAGCACAGCCAGGTTTATGTAACAGGAACAGAGCCTGAGACGCGTGGCAAACAGCGCTGGTGATCTCTCTGCTCCCAAGCTCTGCTACCTGAAACTTGGTTCGTTTTGCTTTGTTCCTGTTTGTGCTCCCTAATCAACCTTTCCTGAGTCCCGGGAGAGCTGGTCACGAGCAGACACACCCATTTGTGGTGAGTCCAGCCGATATTAGAACCACTTGAAAGCGTTTCTGAGAGTTGCTGACATGACGAGAGCAGATGACCAAACACGTAATGAAATACTGTATCCTCAGAGAAGTGTGAAGTCGGTGCCATGTAACACTTGTTGGATGATAGATAAGCTAACGTAATTGCATGAAATAAATGTCATCACCTGCGTGAAGATAAATAGCTTTTCCTGCACTAGCGTGCTTTGGCACATAAAATGCTGCCATTTTACCAGTTGTGCCCATTTTTTTGCCAAATGAATTTTATAATGGCCATAAAAGAAAAGTGTGATATGTCTACTTAAGTGTTACAGTGTTAACAGAGGGCATTTCTGTGGTTCTATATAATTGAAATCAATGACATTGTTTCCTGAAAAGTTGTTTTGTAGCACTGTTACTTGACAGAAATGTTTATTTCCATTCCCTGACACATCTGAAAATCAAAATGTGTGGAATCAGATGCACATGCATCATTAGCATGTGGGTGGCTGGAATTTTATGCTCGTAATGCTGTCTTTTGCCATAAATACCTGAAACGGAGATCTGATGTGTTATCCTGGCAGACTGGGACATGAGGCTGTCACCTGGAAGGGTGGCAGTGTGTGAGTGGAAATGTCAGTTCATTCTGTCCTGATAACTGCCAGGGCACAAGGGTTTGCCAGGAGGAGAGTGTCCATAGCAGATTGTTGGTATAAAAGAAAGGCCAAAGAGTATTATCAAAAGAATTAAAAAATATTAGAGCAGTTTCAGAGTTTTTTTATTGTGAATTGGAAAGTATTTCCTCTCATGCACACGTACAGGGGAGAAAGTGAAAATCTAGATTGTAAATACCAAAATTGCTAAGAACCCTGGGCTAAGATGATAACTACCTCGTATCATATTTGCTGAGTTGATTTGGGGTCCAAAACAAGTTGTCTGAAATTTTTACCACAGAGGCAGTGAATGCCTGCATTTTGTCTGACACACTGATATCCCAGACTTAATGAAAGCAGCATTTCTAACACTTCAGTGAACAAACCCAATATGTATTCAGATGAAGAATGAAATTACTTTCATTTTTGCTAAGTGCTAGCTATCCTGGACATGTTTGGACAGCTCCTTACTCTTGTTACTCCTATTTTGTGGAGAAACGGTTCTCGTTTTGCTTTTTGTAGCTAATAGTAATTTAACAGGTAATAGTTGGTGGCATTGGAAAATGGATTTTTTTCTCTGGGCCTCTTACTGTAACTTTTCCCCCGTGAAACACCAGGAAAAACATCATTTCTCTTTCAGTGTCTTATGGAAATGTCTGGGTGTGGGACACACTGTGTTTGGCAATCACAGGAGTGGGTCCAGCACGAGGGCAGCAGTTCATTCCTCCGTGTGATTATTCCCAGTTTGTGGCAGTAAATAAGGAATGCGGTTGTTGGTGAGCACTCGTGAGAG
This sequence comes from Gymnorhina tibicen, assembly GCA_013399875.1. Taxonomy (NCBI): domain Eukaryota; kingdom Metazoa; phylum Chordata; class Aves; order Passeriformes; family Artamidae; genus Gymnorhina; species Gymnorhina tibicen. The sequence goes on from VXAZ01003489.1 coordinate 989,201, forward strand.
CAGCGACAGCTGCACGCTGTGTGTCCCGGGCTGCTGTGTCGCTGCCAGGCTGCGTGGCCGTGGTGCTAAGGCCCCACTGCAGATGTTGTTCCAGATGACTGCAATCCTCACAACTGGCACGTCCCCAAAGGAATGATGGAGGTCTTCTCAAATGAGTGAAATCAGCTTCTGCAGAAATCTCAAGGGGCTGGGTGGCACTTTCTGGGCAGTCAGGCTTGGGAAACTTTTCCCTGCCTGCACAGCAGCGATTGTCCTGTGTAAACACGTCAGGAGTGCCCTCAGCAGGGCCTGATCGTGTGTGATAAGGAACAGAGAACACACTCGGTTTTTAAGCTGCATATGCTTTTTAATTTCCCCCATAAGGAGATCCGTGTGAATGTGCTTTCACACAGCTCGTTGGATCACAACCCAAACCGTATTTTAATATTTGTGTTCCTGTAGCTGAAGGGGTCATCACTGATGTACTGGGACCCAGTAAGCACTCCAGTTAATGATGCAGAGCTTTCTGGCTTGGCTGGAAAGAGCTGTTCCTATTCCTGCGGGAATACAACTCCACTGCCTGGCTGCTGATAGTCGGTAGAACATTGCCACCCTTTGGCCATAAGGCAGAGGCACACGGGGAGAGAAGCATATGATGCGAGTTGGGGATGCTGCAGCAAAACTATTTAAGAGTATATTCATTTGTAATGTAACTGCTCAGCAATGGGAGCCCGGTTGGGTGGAGGTTGTAGGCATCGTTTGCTTTGATTTAGTGTATTTCATACCACGGTGATGTGTTTATAGAGAATATATTATGCTACGCACTAATTATGTTTTCCTGAGAACTGAATTGCATATGCATTGTGAAGATAGGATGAAGGCTACCATGGTTACCATTGTGCACCCAGGAACTTATTTTATACAGTGCCAATTAATCTGAGGTAATGCTTGAGAGAGAAGAACATTGAATAAGAAATGCTAATGTCTCAGCTGAAAGATGGAAATTAGATAGAAAAGCACAGCTTTTATTGAAAATTATATGTCAGGGTCAGCATTTATAAATGAATCCACCTGTAAGACTAAGACCAACTAATGCCTTACATTAAAAACCCTGTATCTCCCTAGGCCTAATTGACACACAGGACACTGCTGCTTTATCAAGGATATTCTCTCAATAGGAGTTTTTCCTTTCTCATGATTTTTAACAGCATATTCTTGCAGTCAAGGCTATAATTGGAGATTATTGCTCTGTCAGAAAGAGAGTGCATTTGCAGGATACAAAGACATCTAAACCTCATGCAGGTGTTGCAGTTGCTAGGGACAAATCTTGTGCTTCTGGCCAGAGGCTCCCAGATGGTGGGGACTGAGCGTGGCACAGCTCTGACTCCTCCCTGGTCCTGGCAGCTCCGTTTGGCTCTCGGAATGTCGCTGATGTGGCTGTTCAGTCACCTCTGTCGCGTTTGCACGGCCAGGGTTTGGTGGTGGGGGGGTCTCGGGGGTGGCTGCTGTGAGAAGCTGCTGGAAGATTCCCCCTACGCCCGGGGAGCCAAGGCTCCAGCCTGGGGCTGCTGCTGGGGAAGGCTGAGCCCACCAGTGAGAGTGGCAGCCCCTCCGGGGCTGTGACAAAGTGACAGAGCAGTGACAAAGTTTGTGTACAGGAGCAGCAGAAACAGCCCTGCAGAGCCCAGGGCAGAGCAGAAGGAGGGGCAGGAGCTGCTCCAGGCTCCGGAGCTGAGGTGCCCCTGCAGCCCATGCAGAGGCACCTGGGACCCACCTGCAGCCCCTGGAGGAGCCCACGCTGAGCAGGGGCATTCCTGAAAAACAAGCTGTGTCCCTGTGGGAAGCCCACGCCGGAGCAGCCTGTTCCTGAAGGACTGCATCCCATGGAAGGGGACCCACGCTGGAGCGGTTTGTGAGCAGCTGCAGCCCATGGAAAGGGCTCGGCGTTGGAGCAGTTCTTTTGATCATTAAATTTATTTTTACCGTGTTACAAAATGCGTGTGACAGTGAACATTTAATCTTTAGAAGAAATCCTTCCATTCCTTTTGATTCACTAGAATGCACGACCAGTTGGATTGCAGTTAACTTGGCCGATGTTCCACCGAGGCAGATGAGGGAATCCTGGTATCGTGCATTCTGCTGGCTGAGCAGCATCACGTTCTGTGGGACTGGCAAATTTTGGCAAAAGAGTAATGATAACAAACAGCTGTGAGGCAGCAACTTCAGCCCCCACAGATGTCCCAGCAGTGAATAGCTGCTCAAGGCAGCAGCTTTGATATTTAAGGGATGGAATGTTTATCTTACTGGAAATTTAACTACTAAAATGCATTGGTACCTTTGTCCAAATGTTATTCATTACACATGGTCCATTGGCTTGTGTGACTTGTAAGTATATTATTACTATCTTTCATTAAAAATTGATTTGCTGTGCGTAGTAAAGCACGCCAATGAAAATAAAAGTAAAGCTTTTTCAACAAAATCCCTTCTTAAAAGAGAATATTTCTTCTAGGGAAATATTTACAAGCCAAATATTTTGGAAAATGATCAGCTGCTGATTCAGCTCCTATGTATTAAACTCTGTGTTGAACTAAAAAAGAACTGCACAGACGTGTAACAAAGAATCAAGGGCATTTCTGCATCTCTGCTGAAGCAAATTCACATTTAATAATCAAATTCTTGGCAGGAATATTTCTGCAACCTGTGTCAGTGAAGCATGTACGAGCTTAGAAAGGAAGTTTATATAATTATCTCATTATCTAATTTCAATAATAAAATAATTGAGTTGCCTAAATGCCTGTCAGTGGAAAACCCGTGGAAATGGTAGATCTGGAGATGTGAATAGAAACCTTAACTTGTCAGTCTGATGGAATCTGCCTGATCTGTGAACTACCCTCCTTCCCGGCTGAAATGTTTGCTTTCTATTAGCTTTTGTTAGCATGCTAACAAAATGTTAGAATGAGTGATTTCTCCTTACAAACCCCCTTTGCAGGTCTCCCTTTGGCAGCAGCAGAGTTGACTTGTGAAGCCAGCACTGCCCCTGACCAGGTAAATAAACACTGGAGGGCTCCAGGCAGGTCAGCGGCTGCCCTTGCTTGCAGGGCAGTTTTGGCAGGAGCAGATTTTGGATATGGATACGTCAGGCGAGGTGGGTGAGGCGTCCTGAGAGCATCTGGTTCTCTGGATGGGTGGACAGGCAGATGGAGGAGTTCTGAGTGACTGAACAGCACCGGGGTTGCTCAGCACGCTGGTGCAGGTTTGTTTCTCCGTGGGGAAGCCTGCAGTGGAGCTGGAGGCCATTCCAGCTGAAAACCTGCAACTGAGAGGATGGGAGGTGGTAGGGAAATACAAAGAACGCTGTATTAATTAATATTAATTTTAGAAGACTAGCTTTTAAAATCTTGAGGTAAGTAGTTATAGAGGGAGTTTATACATTAGGATGAAGTAGGACACAGTATAAAAGCACCTTGCTTCATTTGCAATCCAAATGAAAACATGCAAAATGGTTTTTTTGCAATTTATGATACTCTTAGAAATTAGGACTCATCCTACAAGCAAAAATCATTACAATAGGACCAAAAAATAATTGTTTGCTTGACAGTAGCTGTTACAGGATAGTGTCTGCTAAATTATATTCAAATTTATGAAATTTATTGATTATTTATCTGTTTCATAGCACATGGAATTATCCTTGTGAAGGAGGCTAACCATTGCTTCTAATGGCATTAGCTTATCCCTCCTATCTCTTCTGCTTTCCCAATTTATAAATTCCCTGATTTTTGGCAACTTTTTGGTTTTCTACTTAAGCTGTATAATTTAGCATCATAAATAGCTGAGACTGGCAGGCAGTGTGTAACTGGTAATGTATCCAGCAGTTTCTTTTATGTTCTGGAGTAATTGTAAACAAGAATAAAACTGATTATTTCAGCAAACAGTCACAAAAACTGGTTTTAATTTTAGATTTTTGTCTGCAGCCAATAGAAAGAGGATGGTACTTTGTATTGGTTAATCTTTGCTGAGGAGGGAAGGAGCTGAGAACTGCCATAACTTCCATTGCTGTGGATCTGTTGTGTAGCACACTGTGTGACTGTGGGAAAAGAGGTGGATTTGTGTGCAAGCTCATCCCCTCACTGCTGAGCACTTTGTTTATCCATTCTCCAGGAAAGATGCACTTTGTTGTCATGTTTGATTGTTAAGAGGTTTTATGAGGTTTCTTGAGGCTTAACTCCATTTGGAATGACTTCAAGGTTGTTCTGTCCTCAAGGCAGAAGCACCAAGGCTCTCCTGCCCTCGCTGAAGCGTGTGTAACGTAGAGCAAGTCAGCGCTGCTAGTGAACTCAGTCCTTCAGTGGGCGAGGAAGGAGAGTCCCAGAGAGCAGAGTTTTGCTCATTTACTCCCTGCAGAGAAATGACATTTGTTCTCCACAACATTTTCTCTTGAGAGGACCAGTTATTGGCTTATGTCACAAGCAGTCTACCATTCCTCAGTGATTTATTCCTCCAGGCGTACACGGATCCCTTTCAATACTCAGTGATCCAAATTTCACTCTTACTGGTTGTAGGAGCGCGTGGTGGCTGTGAGAGCAGAAATTGTTCTGGAGGATGTGTTAAAGTTCATCTGGTTTTCTTCCTGGTGCAGTGCTGCGAGGTGTGGGGTGTGTGTGTATGAATATACATGTGCTTATAGGGATAAAAGCCTCCAGTAGCCTTTTGTATTCATCAGCTGACCCTAATTCTAGCCAGGCCTCTGCCACTGGTACAGAGCCTGTCAGGATAACCAGAACAGCAATGGATAATCAGAATGGCAAAAGTTCCCCTTCTTCCTTTCCCTACTGTATCTGCTTTGAGGGCAAGTAGCAAACAGTATATATAAATAATAGACAGTATTATATTAGCCTATACATTGTTATGGGTAGGCTAACTTTTTTGTTGCTTTGAGGGTGATTCAAGTGACCAAATTCAAGACAGAAAGGAAAAAATAAGACCGAGAAAGTGATGTTAAAATTTGATGGCAAGCGTGTGGGTACCACCCCGCATCCCTTGTAGCCCTGTTACTGGGTTGCTCTGGTGACATTACATTTGTCTCACTCCTGGAATAAATTTTCTCTTCTGGGTGAAGTTTTAGTATTTCTATTCTTTGTTGCCTTCTGAAGGAGCCATTTAGGGATGAACTGGATAAGAATGCAGTAAAATAATTAAGTGCTGTGGTAGCTGTTGTGGTGAGCAAACCCTGCTAGCTTGGCTCAGGCCAAGTGTCACTCCAGTGTCAGGAGCACACACAGGGTGCCACCGTCACCTGGGACTCACCCCTGGCTGGGGCTGGCACGGGTCCTTTTGAGGCCCTTCTCTGTTGCAATACAGTTTTTCCAGGCTTGAGCATGAGGGGGAAAATAAATAATTCAAAAATAATCAAGAAGAATGGGAAGGTGACCCACTGGTGAACTTAGTCCAGCCTGGACTCGTTGGTTTTTCAGCCTTGCTGGTTAAATTTACTAAGCCAACAATTCTGGTGCTTTACACAGTACATTAAACAGCTTAATCATACTGTCCTCTCCTGCATTCATAAATTTAGCGTTTGTATTCCTGAAGCAGCTGTTTTCTTCTCTTGCTCTACTTTAGTTCTTCTTCAGAATACAAATTCTGGCTCATTTCCATTTTTTCCAGACCTAGCACTTTAAAGTTTTGTTCTACTGTTTGGTTTTTAACCCTTTAGACCAAAATTTGAGTGGCTTGAGGACCACTCTTTTATTTTTCAAATAAAATATTCCTTTGCTGTTAAATATTTCCCAGTATTCTTGATCATCCTTCTGGAAGGAGGGTCTTCTGGGACAGTATCTTAGACAGAAGAGCTTGTTCCTCTTCTTGAATTTGACTTAATTGCTTTCATGCAGAACTAATTGCCATGTTTTCACAGGTAAGTCCTCATTCTGGATGCACCTCAGTTTTTACACATCAAAGAATAAGACAGACTTTAGAGATGGAACTTTCAAGATGGAAATTAATAGGGTCTGTGCTTTGTCCTTCAGAAAACCTCAGACCTAAAGTATTATGAATTTGGCAGTTGAAAATTTTGGCAGATACTGCTGAATAGTGGCAGAATAGTGGCAGGTACTGATAACACCCCTTCTCTTCTCCCCCTTTAGCCACAGGTGGAACTCCTGCACAGTGAAGTCTGTTTCTCTTTAAAATCTGAAAAAAGGTTGCTCAAAGGTGGCAAGTTTAAATATCAGGCTTAGATCAAATGATTTAAAATGAATATTGTTTATCAAGACTTTTTTTTTTTTTTTTTAAATTAAACTCTTGACTTGTAAATTCTGTCAAGGCCGGGAGTACACAGAGATCAGATGTGCCCTGGGTGACCCAGCTGACCAAAGGGATGTCCCAGACCACGGCATCGTGCTCAGCAGTGGAAGCTCAGGGCAAGGAGGGAGGGAGGACAGCCACAGTTCTGTCCTTCCCAGGTCCCTGGTGCGTTGGTGGAGCCCTGCTTTGCAGAACAGGGCTTTGGGAGGCCTCACCTGCTCCATCTGGAAAGTCTTTGCAAGGACCCTTGTGACAAGCTCTTGTTGTCACCCAAGCAGCCACCAACCATCCTGGGGGAGATTTGCTTCCGGCGGGTGTGTTCCTGTGCCGGGGTGCTGATAAGTTTTATTATCATAACTCACTTAAACAAGCAGTGTCTGTGCAGCGAGGGGTGAGCACAGGCTGCAGCATTTCACAGGGCAGAGATGAATTTTGTTCATCAAAGCTCCTACTTTGCAGAACCCACTGCAGAAGCAAACTGCAAACTGCTGACAGACCTTGAGACTTTGCACTTCTTCTGTGCTTACTCCGGTGAATGGTGTGTGACAACGTCTGCAAGTGCAGCAAGGAGCAATTTAGGAAGAATTGCTTGTAGCTTTTTGTTTTAAATACGGCCTCCCAAGAGTTTTGCGTGCTATGGCCAGGCCACAGCATCATTTGAACACGGTGAGAATTAACACAAAGACTTTAAGGAAGCTTCGTTCTACCATTGCTAACGCTTGAGGAAAAAACTTCTGCAGACGCTACAGGATACTGCAAATGGCAGCCCTGGAATCTGTTTTATTTTAGCTGACTGCCTTCTAGGGCTCTCCTGTTATTTTTCCTCAGATCCTGCTTTCGTGCCCCACACAAAGGGAAGTGTGTGTTTTGTTTATTGCCTTGACTGTGCCAGCAAACATGCGGAGTGAGAGTGACTGATGTTCTGTGAGCTTTCTTATCTTTCATGATATGATTTCTCTAACAGCCGTTCTAACTCTTTTCCCTACATATTTTTGGTGCTGAATGCAATCATCATTTCACATCTTTTTTCTTACTGCCATCTCTGCATTTTCTACTTTTTCTGGCTTAGAGGATGGCAAAGTTGTAGCAATCATTGTTAAGAAAAGGAAGGGAAATGAGAGCTTTTATTATTGCTAATACAAAGCTCTTTTATCACAGCAGATATGAACAGGCCTTTTACTAGAAACATACATTTTCTTTTACCAGGTCATTATCAAGGAAATCTATGGGTCTGAGAGTCTTTCTCCAATTGTCCTTCCTACCCTCCCCCAAAAAACCAAAAATTGAGAGGGCATCATGCATGAACAAGTCACAGAGAAGGTTTTTATTCTGGTCCAAAAAAGAACCACACTTGGAAACAAGTGGCTGATCTGTATTTCGTTCTGCTTTCTAATTCCTTGTTTCCTGTGCTGAGAATTCCCTTTAGGATTCCTGTAGATGGGAAGGGTTTGATGCTGGCTCTTGACTGAATGACTGGGAAGCCTCCATCAAACTTTGCACTTCGTGGGAATTATCAGGTTTTTGCCCTGAATTTTGCTATTGAAGTTTTTTAAATTGTATTACGCTACCTATGGATCAAGGTTTTAACAGGGCTGAACTGATGCAGAGGTTGTTAGAGAGGAAGAGTGATGATGTTTGCACTGAGGAGGTTAAAAAGCCCAACTTCCAATTATAAAGGCATTTTACTGCCTTGGGAGGTCAGCACCTGGCTAAGGAAGTTACAGCAAAGAGTGTCACTGGAAAGGAGTGGGTAGAAGTGATTTTTATGGAAGGCACACAGCAGGTCAGCAGTAGAGTGAGGAATAAATTTTCAAGTCTTGTGAGTCCCAGCCCGATGTCTTTGCATCAAATTCTGCTGTTCTAGAAATCTCTTAACTCCTGAGCTCCCCAGAAGGTAAAAGTTGGGTTGCACACACTGTGCCAGGTGACAATCACTGTGCTCTCGTTAAAAAACCCCAAAGCAACATTGCATTAAACCTAACTAAACTCCACCTGTGTCTGATTACAAAAAAATAACCTGTGAAAGGTGAAATGTCAGCTGCACCAGCATTTTGTGATCCCTTCTGAAATAAACACGTCTGGGAGAGGTGTGAGCAGCCCGTGACAGCAGTGGAAATCCCTCCTGCACTCGAGGGCTGGGCTGGGAGGGCTGATTCTGCAGCCTTCTCTCAGGTTTCCTAGTTCTTAACATTTGGGGAGTCTTTCTTAATTGGGAAATATTGTCTAGTGTGTTTTCTTTTTTTTCTTTGAAGTGTCTCTAGTCTTTGTTTCAAAACATCCCATTATTGTTTCAAACTTTTTTTTTCTCTTTTCCCAGTTTTTTTTTTCCTTCCCCACTCGTAAATCACCCAGAGTGGCGTGTTTTGTGTTCAAACCAACACTCAGAAACCAAAACCGTGACTTGTGATTGTGTTACTCAAACAATTCTTCAAAAAACACCTTAAAGTTAGAGAAATAGTTTCAAATCTCTCTCTTTATTTCTGATGGTTTAATATATGCGCTCACTAAAATAACTTAAAAAATCAGCTGAAATTATTGTTCCTTGTCACAGATTTACAGCACAGTGGATAGAAAAGCTTCCAGAAGTGCTTGGGGAAAAGATCTGGCCCAGACTGGGTAGATTGAGAGTCTGATACAAAATGTGGGAAAGCCTGTCTAGCTTTTATTAATGCCATCTTCTCACTTAGTCCCCATTCCCTCCCAGAAGGCCAATCTGTAAGCGTGGAGAGACAACTGCAAAGCAATTTGCAGCTGGCTGGCAGGCTGTGGAGAAACATCCTGAATATCTAAAGTTGATACGGAAAAAAGTGTTCTAAAATCACTTCTAGTGCACCACCAAGATCATAGGACACTGCACAAACAGACCAGGATAAAAAATACTCAATGGTAGCTTAGACTGCTCAAAAACTTTTTAATTGGGCTTGAGATACATTTTGGTGCTTTGTCTTGCTGTCACATTTCAGAAGTGCAGCAACGTTTTCAGGTTTCAAGAGGAAGATGTCCTGCATGGATGGGACATATAAATTTAAATTCGGATCCTTCCTACATAATAAAACCCCACACAGGTGTAGGGACATGACAAGTGTTAAAATACATCACCAGTAATGCTGCAGATGATCATGTTTGGCACCTGGTGTAGAACATGCCTGTGAAGCAGGAATTACCATTTAAATGACTGAAACTCCCACCGAGATGATGGAATGTATTTATTAGGTGGCTGACAAGCTGATAACAGAGACTGATAGAACTGCAGCCCTGGGTTTGTCGGGGTAAAATAACAATGCTCTACAAGCTGTACCCACGAGCAGGAGGCTGAGCTGTTGCACTGGGTGTACGTGGTGCAATCTCCTTGCCTTTGTCTTGACCCCTGAACTTCCCTGCTTGTGTTCTTCCCATTTACCCACCCCTGGTCCAGCTGAGGGGAAAGTTAAGTGAGCCAGGAGCTGGGTTGGAGTTTGACCACCAGCCAGGGCTGACCCACCACAGCTATAGACAATTAACAGGCAAACCTTCATCCCAAATTAGATTCTGAAGTGATAAATGCCTGAAAATGAGAGCTTCCCTTCTAGAGCAGGTGGATTGCTGTTTTTTTTTTATTTCATTGGTTAGTTGTTTGATTTTTAGCAAAGAGCAGGTATAAATGCCATGTCCTGAAATGAATTTACGCTGGAAACTGCTTCTTTAGCTGTTAGGCAGTGGGGAAGCAGCATTACCTCTGAGGAAAATGAGTCAGACAAAATTCATTAATTTGGAATAAGATGCATCACTGAATGGAGGTTTACACCACACAGTGGCCTGCAGCAATGCAGTGCTGCATTGGGTGATGCAGGGAATCCTGGCAGTGCCAGGCTGCAAGGATCATGCAGAAATTCCTCCTCAGCTGTGAGTTTGCAGCAAGATGTACTGCCAGGCTCCTGAGGAGACTCTGTTCATCTCGGTGATGCTTACAGGCGTGTGCAGTGCCATCTATCCTGAGACTGTTCTTGGCCAAACATTCAACCTCTTGGGTATTTATTTGTATTTTCTTGGTGCATTTGGCTTTGCTGTGGTGAATCACACGAGCTGTGTAACACAGAGCCTGCCCCAAGGAGAGGTTACTGCCACAAGCTCCCCTTTTCCCCTGCTCCCAAGGAAATTTGAGTCAGCAGCTGAGGCTGGAGCCTGGGAGGTCACTGCTGTCACCAAGAAACCTGGATGTCACATTACAGCGGGAGAAGGTGGTGTCCAAAGGCAGGGAAAATGTCTGGAGCATGTCCTTTTGTTTACTCAGTCGGGAAGAAACTCCTGAACTCTGAAGGAACAGGAAATTAAAAAGAGCTTGGTTGTACCATTTTTACTGCACAGGGCTTTAAGCGTGTGGGGCCTGATGCAATTCTGGGAATATGAGGAGATGTGGACTAATACAGCAGCAGTTTTATTCTGTAGTATTTTGTCCCAGCTGCTGGTAGAGGGGGGGTCCAGATACAATTTGATATTTTTAAATTTCTGTCGTGCTAGAATTGCTCAGCCCAACACTGTGTATATGTATACATATAAATATATATAAACACACCTTGCACACGAAAAATACAACTTTTGTTTCTGACACAGGACTTGTACTAGGGCTTTTGCCACAACTTCTGGGATCAATCAGATTGGAACACTTATTAAGACACTTAATATGAATGTTTTTCAAAGTAAAACAAGGAAATCTAATTTTCCTAATATTGTGTGTGAGCTACCTTCTTAAGAACAGGAATTTAGTGCTTTTCTTACATATCAAACAGACTGGAAAAATATGAATAATGGAAATACAGCACAGCTTTGCATGGCTGCAGCCCCTGTACACACCTAAGGGTGCTTACAGGCAGTCCTTGGCCACCAGGCTAAGCAAGAGAATTTCAGGATGTATCCTAATCCAGTAAGATCTTGAGGAAGGGCTGGTGTGTCACATGCACACCTCTGGTGTCCCCCAAAAGGGCGCTTTTGATGAATTCTCTTCTGCTTTCTCCTCTGTCTTCCCATGGGAAATAATCGTGGCTTGGTTCTGTTTCCTGCCAGGTGGGAAAACCAGAGCCCTGTGCCCAGGTTTGCCAGGTAACTGCTCAAGCAAGGCTAAAGCAATAAAGGCTGGCTGCTACTGAAAACAGAATGTGAAAGGAGTGACAGAGCCATGAAACTGCTCCTCTGTTATCAGACTGGCATGAAAAGAGATGGAGATTTTTACACATTTGCTCTCAAAATCTAAGTGGTCCACTGAGAAGTTTAAAATGCTGGCATAAATACACTGTGCTTTAATTACTTATGCCTGCATCTGTAGTTCCCAAAGCTTTTTCGTTACACAGAAAAAAAGCCTGTGGCTGAAAATAAAACTAAGGGTTCACAAAAATGCTGGTTGATCAGTAGGGCTGTGAAGGTAGTGAGTGTGTAATCATATATGCACAATCATATCCTTGTGTCTCAAAAGTCCATAGGCAAACCCTGGGCCAGATCTTTTTCCGAGACAAGTTTCATTAAAAAGTGACAATTTATTAAAAGGTTTTAAGAAAAGGTCAGGTTCTGGGAAAGCTTTAGAAGTTAAGTTATTTTAGGTCCAGCATGATTACCTGGTAATGAGAGACCCAGCAGGCTGGGTTTTACAGCATTCATTAAGGGGTGAGAGCAGGAAGATCTTAGGTCTGATTTAATGGCTACTCCTGTCTTCTCCCTCAGAAAACTTCAGGTTAGCAGAAACTGAGAAAACGAGTAGAAAAACTAATTTTTTTTTGCATAGATATCTTTCATCAAGAAACTTTTTGCAAGGGCATACAGTGCCAGGACAAGAGGGAATGGCTTCAAACTGACAGGGAGTAAGTTGGAAATAGATATTAGGAAAAATTCTCCCCTGTGAGCGTGGGGAGGCCCTGGCACAGGGTGCCCAGAGAACTGTGACGTGTCCAAGGCCAGGCTGGACGGGGCTTGGAGCACCCTGGGCTGGTGGAAGGTGTCCCTGCCCGTGGCAGGGGTGGATTGGGACGAGCTTTACGTTCCCTCCCAACCCAAACTGTTCTGTGATTCTGACTCCAGCCATGCTTTTACCTGAGCCTCACCCCTCCCTCATTCTCCCACCACCTCAGGTACTTCACAGCAGTTTTATTTGCAATATTTCCTCTTTCCCACTGACTGCACAGGGAAGTACCCAGCAAGGACCAAGGTCCCTGACCCTGAAACAGCCACACACGTCAGCCTTAGGTGCAGCTCCCTTCTGTATTGACTGCAAAATCCTTCCCCTTCCCCTCCCTGGTTCATCCTGTCCAAGCAGATTTGCTCTGTACGTGCTGAAGTTGGGAGTTCTGAACACTCTCGAACTTTTCTTGTGGAATCAAAAGCGAAATCCTCTGCCTTTGTGTGTCAGTACAAAAATGCTGTTTGAGAGAGGAGAGAGCAGAACTGTTTCATTAAGGATGCACTCAGAGCCGAGTGCCAGTGCCGAGTGCCTCGTTAGACCACGGCAGCAATGAACTGTTCTCTGAGGCAACAGGCAAATAATGCATTCAGATATATATTTTTCTCTTATTTCATCTTCCTTAGATATCCTTATTTTCAGAGGGAATCATGTAATGCCTTTACACTGATAAAAGTCAAAGCAAAAATATTGGTAAAAGCACTCCGTGGTGTTTGAAAGCTCCCACTGCAGCTTGCTGGGACTGAGTTTCTGTCAGGTGTCTCTGTGTGTTTGATTTCTGCCTTTAGCAGCTGTTTCAAGTCAAAGAGGCCTTGACTCGTATAATTCAGTGCTGATTTGTAACTGGGATACATATGTGTTCAAATAAACATAACATCCAATTCCGAGGTCATAACTACCCTGTGCTCAGCCTCCCAATTACAGAGCTGAGTCTCATTTACATGCAGCACACCTACCAGTGCTCCATCTTTTGCTAGAGATGAGAAGGTGTCCTTATATTTCAAAATACGTCCTCTGATTTGCTGCTGAGGAAACAAATTAAACCAGCTTTGCACTGTAAGTGCCCTAGAGTGTTTGCATCACAAGGAGTGATGGGGAATACCTTCGGAGGTGTCTTAGGACATCATGAGCTGAACAATGGCAAAAAAGTCCACGTGGAGATTCTGAAAAGCATCCAGGAGGGAGATGTAATGGGCTGTTTTCACAAAGGAGGCAGGGAGGCCATAATGATGTGTTTCTCAGGAGAAAGGAGCATTAAAGGCCATGCAAAACCAGACCCAGGAGCGCACAGTGTCAGTTTTTGTAGCTCTTTCCAGACTTCATTAGAATGCAAAGCCAGGCAAAGAATTGAAAGCTGTGCTGACAGAGCTGTAGAAGTTTGTGAAATTGTCATTATCAAAACTCAGGTAGGTCTCCAGCCATGGTGGGGACAATTATGAATTCATAACATTTTGGATCAGTGCAAAACAGTGAATGAAGTGGTGAATTGCACTATGCATTTACAGGCAATCACTATCAAAAAGGTGTTGGACTTTCTGAATTTTAAAAATGCTCACGGGCAGTGTAACTGATGGATAGCTACAATATATTTCTTTTTAGGATGAGCTTAAAAGCTTTTTTAATCCCTTATGGCTGTTTCTTAATTCTTTCCCTCCACCTCTCTTGTATGTCTCAAATGAAAATAGCACATGAAAGAAATGTAAGTGTACATTTCTAATCCATGTACCTGAATAGCTGCAATGGACTTTAGGGACCTTAACTTCTATTTTTTGAATACCCAGATGATGGAGACATACACTACATCAAGTCAGACTTTATAACCTTTGTCCATCTCAGGAAAACAAGAAATCCTTTTAGAATATAAAGCGGGCTTTGGCTGCAGTGAGGTTTGGCAAGTGTTCCTGACTGCCACAGCACATTTGTAGCTAAACTGACAGTGCAGATTCTCTAAACATCCAAGCACAGCCAGGTTTACCACATTCTGCTCCTTGATGTTTGTAAATTAGTCTTGCTTCTCTCTAATAAAAATCCTTGTAGCAGAACCAAGTGTTCAGCGATTCTATGACAGGAGACACTATTATTTTGGAAGCACAGCTATTTTTCTTCAAATTAACTTGTTGACAAGAGGAAAACCGTGCTGGAGTCACTCAGAAGGTTTCCTGCTACATGACAAAAAAAGCCTACTTGATCACTTGCAATTTTAACATGCTGTGCTTTTATGGAGAAAAGAACTGTATACCCTGACATCTCGATGCCACTCACATCTTTATAGCCCAAAACTAAAAAACTAGAGGTCAGTTCATGAAAGCAATTCCAGATCTGCTGAAGGCTCAAAAATGAGTTTTTGTCCCAGTATTGACCAATCTTTGGGTTGACATCATTCTCAGTTTAAAGCTTTAAACGGCTTCAAACTCTTGGTATAAGCTTCACAGAAGATAAAAATAAAGATCACCATATGTGTTATATAAGATTTAAGCTCTATCCCTTCGAATTAGATTAAACTAAAATCAAATTGACATTGTTGTTTCAGTTTTAAGTGCTCTGCTAGTGGGTTGGTGTTATGAAGCATTACAATTTAAGACCAGAAAAGAAAACAGTGTTCACTCAGTTTATCTACTTTCGCAAACAGAGGGAGAGCGGCAGAATTGCTGTAATTTACTTTTAATTAAAAACCTCCAAATTGTTATTAAAGTGTGTGGAAGCTTTATGCGAGTGTACGTCCAGTGCCACTGGCCGAAAAACACCTGAAATCCAGGCAGGGGCCTTGCCCTCCCCCTTCCAGAGCCTCCTCAAACCTTCAGCCCTTCCCCAAACGTGTGGCTGGCAGCCGTGCCTGCACGCAGCAAAAAGAAATGCCTGTGCTTCCACAAATACAAAAAAAAAAGAGAGAAGAGCAATCCCTACCAGCCCTCCACCCCCAAATCCACACGTTTGTGCCGTGCAGCTCGGAACCACAGCCCAGCTGCAGCTTCAGAAAGCTGCACCCGGGGCAGAGGGGATGGAGGGGTATTTTCTGTTTTGAAGCGCAGGACTTAAACGGAAAGTTAGGCATGCTGCAGTTTTGTCCCTTTCCCATTATTTTAGGTGCAGTGTTGTTTCCCAGAATTCAAAAGAAGAGCTGTTCTCAGCAGTAGCCTTTCCATGGCAAGTGCTGCAGCAACGCTCTGGAGCGCGGGTTCTGATGAGCAGTGGTGAGCCTTGCTGTCAGTAGCCGATTTGCTGGCCTCTCTTCAGAGCCAAACAGGGATTTCACATCTGTGCTTTTCTCTAAAAGCAGTTAGTGGCATGAAAAGATTTGATTTGTAAATGTTGAAGGCAATAGGCTTCATCTCTCCAGCGCACAGACACAGGAAGTATGAAGCACTGAATTGCACAGCTGCCTGCAGAAGAACCACTTTCTTTTCCAAGATCACCATTTATCAGACAGATGAAACAGGAATATTTCTGTGAGCATTGTCTCAAGAGCAGTACAGAACATATCTGTTGCCTCCTCAAGCATGTGCAGCTTTAATGAGTTTCCACCTGCCAACAAAGTCTGAAGTTCTGCAGACTCCTTTGCCCTCCTGCTACACCTTTACTTCCACTTGTTAAAAACTTATTATTCAAGCACTCACTGTAAGTAGTGGGCTGAATCCACTAGATAAAGAATCACTCAATAATCACCTTCTTTTTTTTAATTTTTTTTTTTTTAAGTAAAAATCAATAGCCAGTTTGGGTATAAGGAAAAATTTCTTAATTGCAAGAGTGGTCTGGCATTGGAATGAGCTGCCCAGGGAAGTGGAGGAGTCCCAGTCCCTGGATGTGTTCAATAAACGAGTGGACGTGGTGGCACTCTGCCATACCCTGCCCACCCAACCATCTCTCAGAGGTTGGATTTGGAGATCTTGGAGATATTTTCCAACCTTAATGATTCTGTCGTTCCATGCTCACCCTTTGTATTAAACAAGGTTCAGTATCAGTAATCACTCTTTGCTTTCGGGGTGTGGACATCTAAAACAATTTGTGTCTGTAAAGCTCTCACAGCAGGGAATGTGTGGGGTACGACATGAAGACAACTCCAGCCCCAATATGCAGAAACTCAGGGCAAATTTTAGATATCTGCAGGCCTAAACAATAAAAACCTGGATAAAGAATCACTTGGAAAATTATTTATACTTAATAAAAAGGCGTATTTGGACAGCGTGGAGTGTTTTTAGTAGGACACATCTCTTAGCACCTGTGAAGTTTTAAATGGAGGAGAGTTTAAGGCATTAAAATCCTCTTTCTTTAGCTCTCAGTGCACAGTGGGAACAATGCACGTGCTGCTCTTGCAGCTCTCAGAGGCTCAGGCATTGGGGGAGGTGGGAATTCTGTTTGGGAAGTGGCAAAGGATTTCAATCTAAACTTCAGTAAATCTCACCCTGTATTGAAGTCAGTCATAAAAAGCAACAAAGGCCATAAAATTACAGACAGAGCAGTGTTAATAATTTAAAAAATTATTTCAGTGACTGAAATTGAAAAAAATGTTTAAAAATTTAAACAGAGCTAGACAAAGATGATAACATTTTCCTTTAATAACCCCATCTCAGATATTGATTGCTATTTTTCTTAGAAGAGTTTTGCTAGCTGTCTCAAAGAAACTGTCCTTTGAGCATAAAACCAGTAGAGACCAATTAAATCACAGAACATCCTCCAGTAACTTACATTGGACAGCCAGAACTAAAATATTTTTAGTGCAGCTTAGGAAGTCAGAGCATTCTGAAATTTCATACTCTGTTTGATCTCTCTACAGATAAATGGGTGGAAGACTCAGAAGAACTAGCATTTATTTGAAAAATTGCTTTTTATATCCAGTAATAAAATATGCAAATATATAAAGTCTTTCCCTACCCCATGTTTAAGTTATCTGAACCAGTTCTCCATGTCTTTCTTTAGATTTTAAGTCAATTTTAATTAAATGTTTCACATCTCACGAAATCAAGAGAGACATCTCAAAACTTCAGGCAAATATTTGAAGATAAATTTCACAGAAATACAAAACTTTAACTTGAATAAGTTACTTTTTCTGTCAAAGAAGCTTTAGGCACTGAGTTACTTAGAATCTTTAAAACATTCTTAGATGATGGTATTGTGCAGAGTGTCCAAATTCTTTGACAGAGCGTTAGCAAGTAAGAATCAGAAACATTTATTGTTTAAGGCAGCCTCCATGATAAGTTTGGACAAAAATTGATTTTTTTTTTTAAAGCATATTACGAGGGGTTTTCAGTCAAGTTTTTAGGTCTGCAGTTGCCTCTCCAGGCTCCACTGTCCATTTCTGTGCTTTTGAGGGGTCAGTCAGTATAAACCCTGAGCAGTGAATATCATCCGTGCTCTACTGTGCATTAACCCACTTCTGGTTGCTTTATCATTTGAAAAGATTTAAGGAACTTGTAATTTGACTCTCCCTAAAGAAACACAGCTAAACATTGGATGGTAACAATCTAGCTCACTCCACAGGAGCAGCAGCAAATGATAACCCAGGTCTCCCTCTCTGGCAGGGTGCCTTGGGTGTGACACCCTTAGTGGCTAATTTGTCTCCTGCTGCCCAACTCTAAATCCAGACTCCGCAAGATTATGTGGATAAACTCTTTTTCTTCTTTCTGAAATTTGATCCATTCTGCTGTGTTCTTTCCTGAGCTTTATTCTGCTCTCCCTAATGTTTATTCTGTCAGCTGCAGTCTGAGAATCTCATGGGTCCCCCACCTCTCCCTCCTGAAATATCAGACTCCTCTCAGCCCTTTGTACTCACCTTCATATCTTCAGTCCTCTTGAATTCTCAACCTTTAACTTCCATTTCTAAAATTTCTGCAATTCCTCTCCTCCATGCCACCCAATTTCTCAAGAGCCCAGCCAACTGCCAGGGCAAAAAGAAAAAACTTCTTTCTTTCTTTACAGTGCTGAAAAGTCTCAGGCTCTGCCTGCACATCACAAAGGTCCTCATGTGCCCAGCTCTGTGCTGTCAGCACCTACCATGAAATCTGAGCAACCTAAGCAAGCTTCATATCTCCATCACAAACTGCCTCGTGTTCTTTGCTGCTGTTTGGCTCTCACACCAATGTTCCCAGCCCAAGGTCACAGCAGCTGTTTCTTTTTTAGACTTCTGTGCCTTACACACAGATCCTGCCTGGTTTTTCCCACCACGTTGGTGGGGGATTCAGAGGAACTCAGGCTCCCAGCCCTTACCAAGACCCCTCTCGCTGCACCCCTCCTTCCAGCTCGAAGCAGCTGTTGCACCCCAGGATGGCAAATTCCCAGTGCTTTCCCTTTGCTGCGTGCTCAGAGAGCCTGAGGAGCCGGGTCATTCAGAGTCTGCACATGTTAGCGCTGTGTGAGAACAGACAAGGTCCAGCCTGCTCAGGCAAAAAAAAACTTGTGAAGGGCTTGGCTTCATTAACAATGTACCTGTCCAAGAATTAGCTGGAGTTCCCAGTCTTGTGGTTTAGAAAATGTGGAGAGGTTGTCATGGGGGGAGCAAAGGCAGATTAAGTGCTAAAGTCCATCAAATGTGGTTTCTGCAGCAAAGTCTTAAGTTTTCCAAAAATCAAAGGCTCAAGAGAATGAAGGGAAAGTAAAATCCAAACTAGGAATATCCCCCAAAATAAAAAAAAAACCCAACACAGCAAGTACTTCCTTAGGTTAACTCTCGACTGCTTTGGCTGAAATAATAAAATAAAATGGAACAAAACATCCCAGGGAGTATAGCTCTGTGTGGGTGTGTGTCTAAGAATCCAGAAAAGCCTTTCAGAATGGAAAAATTCTCATAGCTGCTCTGCAAAACTGTGAGCTGGTGAGAGCTGCTTGTTACTAGAAAAAATATCAGAAAACCTTAATGATGGCCATGCTGCCATCCCCACGTGGAATGTACGTGCTATTGAGACAGCCAGCAAGGAATCTCATCCTAATGAGGCAATGTAGGACTTCACCTTCTGTAAAATGGAGCCCTGCTCTCATTTCCAAGTGTGGTTTTCGGGATAAAACCCCAAAACCCTGAACCCCCTGCACAACCTCTGGTGTGTTTCTGTGCCAAGCAGCCTTTATTTGCACTATCTTTTCCCAGAAAGCTCTCTGCAGCAGGACTGGAACACCCCCCGGGGAGAGCATCGCTGATTCCGTCCTCAGAGGGTTCATTTATGCCACATCATTGCTACCTTAAAAGAGGTTCCTTATTGTCCTCAGGAGAGCAGTTCAGCCGCATTACCCTGCCAGTGGCTGCTTCCAAATGGATTTTCATCCTCAGGAAAAGCTGCTGCTGATGCTTTTGTTGATAAGAAAATCAGAAGACTTTTCCCAAACATTTAAGTTCTGCCATAGTAGGAATTGCTCGTCAGTAAGGGAAGTACCTTGGGAAGTGAAGCATCGTGAGCTTTTTTTTCCTGGGATCACAGAGGTTTGTGTTATTGGAAGGACAAGGAACTGCAAGTTGATCACAAAATTACAACTAAAAAACCCAGCAACCCAGAGGGATAAAATTGGACATCCCCGAGCACTACTTTATCTGTTCCACATGAGCTAAAGAAATCTTAAGGATATCCTGTGCTTCAATGCTAAAAAACCGTCAGTGCCAGTCACTCCTGAGAATAAGGTAACTCAATAAATTAGGGCAGCTCCAGCTCAGTATTTTATACCCAAGGGGTGTTAGACTGAGGAAGGATAGAAATTGAGTCTGTCCTTTATCCGGGTGGAATTGTGAGTGAAACTCATGCTTTCACTACAGCTTTTAAGACATTTGTCTTTAATCAAGTTTAATAGGAAAACAGGGGAAAACAGCTTCAGAAACAGCAACCCCCAAAACATCCTGGTTTCAAAAATTAATGGAGGATATTTAATGGGATATGAATTTCCCCTACAAAGCATCATAGAGACAGTTGGAATAAAAATCCCTCATTCCACTTTCATTACTAAGGCAGGAAAGCAAAGCAAATGGGAATGGCTCTGTAACCATAGCAACATTTGCCATTATTATTTTTTCAAAGAATTTCTGAGGCTCTACAATTTGAATTCTGCATTCTGAGGATAAAGTTTGTATCAAGGAGAAGAATGGAAGAACTTTATTTGGTTGCAGGTCCTAATGCCAACTTTTTAAAAGATTTTTTTTTTTCTAAACTGTAGTTTAAAAAAGAAGTCACATGCAAAGAATAAGGAATATAATTGCTTCTATTTTTCTTAAATATGGTGTAAGATGTGTGTAACTCTCAGGAGACAGGGAATGGAAATTATGACTGCATGAAAACATGCTAATTTAGAATGGTCAATTAAAAGAAATTTTCAATAATGGCAGGGAGTGTGGAAGTATAGTGATGGTTTCATACAGTATCAGCTTAATCAGAACATGTTGTTTTTCATAATCACAAATGCAAATTTCCTGGGTGCTGGTGCTTTGGTCAAACACAAGATTGCTTCTTTCTGCCCCCTTCACCTCAGTGGGCACATTTAATCTCATCTTATATTTATTATAAATAATTGTACTCACAATAACTTCCAGGCACAGCCAGTTCTTTCACCAGGCCCCCCAACCTTCAATTTTACAATTAATAGTCAATGCTTATGAAAAGCCATACTCAGAAATAAAGATAGACCCATAAAACAACACACAAAGCTCTTTAAATACAGCAGCTAAAATATATTCAAATTCTAAATATTTCAATCTAGGAGGCAATTTGAAGTTATTCTTCCAATATTCCAGTATCCCCAAACTCCTCAGATAAGCCAAGGTCACTGCTCCAGGGTTCCAGGAGATCCTTTGGCTCTCTTTACAACACCCAGACAGGCATGGGCAGAGACTGAAGGGGACAGGAAGAGGCTTAGTCACTAAAATAGATTCTGGTTATCAGTAGAGAGCAGTGGAAGGAAAAGGACAACAGCAGCAACTGGAGAACTCATTCACCTGCAAACAGAGAAGTCCTTGCTCAGGTGGCTTTATCTACATATTTCATTTGCAAAGGGAAATAGTGTGATAATGGCACATTACAGTCGGGAAGGGACTCAAGTACCACCAAAATGGCAATCATAAATCTGTGACAAATGCTGCCAGGAGATCCCGGGTCCTGGAGCAGCATCTTGAGAAAATCTTGCAGCCAGTTTTCTTTACTTCTCTTTCTTTAATATTTCTTGTTAAAGCTCTCAATTAGGAATGTTCTTCTAGGCTTCAGGTGGTCAAATTAGTGTGATTTATTACCTAATAAGGGTAAAGCATTAGTATTTTATGTGAGTAGCATGTAGCTCCCATAAGGTAACTATTCTTTAGGCAAAAATGAGCCACCAGTTTTCCTTTTGGATACATGAGAAGCTTCATGTCCTCTCAAGACTAATCTGTACTATGCAAAGCAAGATTTATTTGGATTTACGTGAAGGTTGTGTCGGCAAAAAGAGAACCAGAACTCCTGAGATGTAACACACCTTAATGCATCACAGCAAACGAGGAAAATATCCTCTCTAATTGCTATGAGAGTAGATCAGGAGACATGATAAGATCATGTGTGGAGCTGATACAATGAATTTTTCCTGGCAATTTCAAGTGAACTGAGTATTTGCCTCCAAAGGAGCCCCATCACCTTTGCTGCAGTCACTCCTGCAAGGAGAGGGAACCTCCCCCTGTGGGACCCCGAGCTGGGCAAGGGGGGCATTGCAAGGACTGGCCAAGGAGCCCCCTTGCTGGACTCAGGTTTGAGCTGCTTTAAAGTGTTCTGATCCAAGGCTGGCCAGTTCACCCCAGGCAAAAAGTGACAATTTAAACCGTTCTGTCCAGTTCTGCCCAAAGCCCATGAGAGGGTGTTTGCATGAGCTGCTCCATCGGCAGGTTGCTGTTCATGACAGTAAAATCTCCCAAAAACAGGTCAGCACAAGGAGCTGCAGCTGAGAACCCTTTTTACTTGCACAATTGCCTCTGGAAGATACTCATCCCCTCTTTAGTCCCTGTGGGCACCCACTGCAAACAGAACAAAGGTGAAATGATGTTTTTGAGGAACCTCTGTGGCAGACCAGGCTACGTGGCCCTTGGGGAATTCATCTGCCAGGTCATCCTGTGTGAACTGTGCTTCACACTGCACTCTCATCCTCATGAGGAGTGACAGCAAGGTCACTGCAACTGCTGGACCCTGAAAATGACAGCTGTGCTGACTGAAATCCCTGTTTGTGTGCGTGTGACCAGCAGGATTTGGCTCCAGCAGGGAGGCAGCAGCTCTGGCAACGCTGCCCATGGCAAAAGCAGAGTCCTCCCCTGCACGCCTCTCGTTTGCCGTGGCTCTGCCACCACAGTTTTCACCAACCTCACCTCTTCCAGCACCTTCCCCAGCAGCCTGAGCCCCGTGCTGCTCTGACAGGGGCAGAGCACACTTTGTGCTCCAGCAGAAGGTTCTGTGGGGGGAGAGTTTTGCCGGGCTGGTGCTGCTGGTGCTGGCGGCCCCTGCCCCAGCTCTGCTCACTTGCCGGTAACCAAAAAGTTTTTTTGCAACCAGTGGCTGTTCCCTCTGCTCCCGGCCAACAAATTCTGCTTGCACAAACTCCTCGAGGTGACGAGTGCTCGAGTGATCACGCTCCCAGTTGTGCAACAATGGCAGCTCCCACCACAGACCCATCCCACAGCAGCTCTTTCCTTTCAGATCTTCCCTCTCCCAGCTTCGTGATCCCCGACCCATCCTGGCAGTGCCTGGCAATAATCTCCTCCCTTTCCCCACCGCATTAACTTTTCCATAACTCACAAGACAGCTTCTTGCGAGGAATGTTAGCACAGGGAATTCCGGGTTTTAATCAAGAAGAGATAAACTCCCAATATTCCTGTCGCTGAACATTTCCAGTGTGTGACATATTGCAGCTTTGTGCGTGTCTGTGTTACATTTTGTGTAAATTACAGACGGAAGCGAGCAGTTACATGCACACAACTCACTACAATCACTTATTTTCTTGCTCTTCTAACATTTAAAACTTTGATTTTATGCTATACAGGAGGCCAGGTGCATACAGTTCTTACTTTTTAAAAAAGAAACGAAGCTAAGCATGAAGGCCGTGATGTTTTGCCACAATGGAAAATTTCAGTAACATCTGAATAACTCAGGGATCTCTCAGACTTCAAAATCTTCATTTGGCTGAAGACAAAAATTCATCCAAGACTGGCCTATTTAGAAGCTTCTGGAAGTAATTAGTTACACTTGCAAAACACTTTAAAATTATAAACTGTTAGATTGCATAAGAAATCCCAAACACCAACATTCAGGTAAGACTTAAGCAAAAAAAATGATCTTTCAAATATGATTTATAGGAAAATGGTATAACTAAACTTGTCTGAACCAAGGGATGTCTATTTCCTAGGAAGAGCTGAATGCCCAAACCTGCCAATTTATCAGTCCCACAGAACATGACAGATTTCCAGAATTATCCGCTCTTGTTTTTTATCAATAGGAACAATTTCGTGCAAATCACTCGTGAAAATCATCTTAAGTGATGTCTATGTAGCCTGGGGTTTGCAGTGTGTATTACCCTGGCTGCATTCATAAAGGCAGTAGTTATTTTGGTGGTTTTTTTGGTTGTTTCTTTCTTGTTTGGTTTTTTTGGGTTTTTTTGGTTTTTTGTTTTTTGTTTTGCTGTTTGTTTGTTTGGGTTTTTGTTTTTGTCTTTTTTTTAAATCCCTCTTTGTAATTTAAAAGAGAGACACTAAATAAGGAAAAATATCAGTATATTTTGTGAAGGAGCCGGCATCATTGTAAAACTAATCACTCTTGAAATACTGTAGAGACACATCGAAGGCAAAAAAAAACCCCAAACCTCAAAAAACCAAACCCACCATGCATAAGCGTCAGGACACACATTTAGCAGAACCAGAAGAAAAACCACAACTGGAATATGACTTTTTTGTTATGTTTTATTCCATGGCAGATATCAGCAGGAACTTCTTGTGCTCCATTTGGATGGGAAAGTTGACACTTAAAAATCTCTTTCAATCAAATCACGATTCATTTAATGAATATTAATCAGGTGCAGAAGACTACGCCAAAATATCAACGTGTTAATTGGAATAATTCACTGCAGGTAGAAAAGCCACCTTATCTTCAACCAAGCTGCTCGAAAATACAGCTGACCAGAGAAGGAATTCTGCCCGGCACGGGATGCACGGATGCAGCAGAACCTAAAGACTGTAAGGGGGAGAAAGCACCAGGTAATGATGTCTCTACCTGGAATCTCTTCTTAATCTTTCTCTTTTGTGCCTGATCCAAACGTAAATAACTCCGTGATGGGTAGACACAACAAGCTATTAGGTCTATTGTGCTAATGATCTGCAAATTAAACTGTAGCAAACCCGAAGTCTCCATGCTGAAGTTGTTAAGACCTTCTCTGCCAATAACCTGCAGAAAATGAATTACACAATTATACCTCAGCGCAAACTGTAATGACTACAAATTACAGCAGTAATTGTATTATACAGCAAAGTGATTTGATTCATTGCTTACAAGGCATAATTAATAAGCTGAAATAAGATTATCTCTATATTCTATCTTTAGAGTCTATTTTTCTGAGCAGTAATTTGTTGGGTGGTTTTTTTTTTTTTGCCCAACGTCTCATTGCTCTGTCTGTCAGAAATATTTAATGCATTTTTTGGGGGTGAAAGTCATCGAGCATCATCTTAAATTACTGAGGTAAGTCTGGTAGGATCTGCAAGGAATCAGGAGGCATCGCTTCTCTCAGGAGATGAAATAAAGAGACAAACAGAGATAAATAGAAGGCAATCTTGTATGCAGAGAGCTCTTTCAGGGTATCTGTTGATGAGCAAGGGCAGGGAAATGACTAAGGCAGATTACATTTGCATTTCTGTTAGGTGACAGTTCATTTTAATTGCATTGATTGTTTTTAAGTTAGGATAACAAAATAGCCTTTGTTATTTCCCAGGGGAAAGAGAATTGGAAGGATAGGCCCGGCTGGGTGACACCTCCCAGCCCCAGCTCCCAGCCCAAACAAGGAGCAATCGGGTTTGGCAGAAGAGGCACTCTGAGCAGTCCCTCTCCTGCGGGCCTGGGAAACTGAGCCAGCAGAGGAACTGGGACTGGGCAAAGAGAAACATCCCCTGGTCAGCCCCGAGTGCTCGGCCTGGGGCTCACAGGAGTGACCCTCTCAGCTCAGGGTCCGAGCAAGGGGCTCTGCCTGGGGTCCGGCACCTGTGCTGAGCTCAGCGTGGGCAGGGAAAGCTTTCTACAAACCCCTGAGAGCCAGATTCGGGAGCTCTATCGCACAAGAAACTGTAAACCAGAAAGAGAAGGAAAAATACCTTAGCTCTGGACTGTGGGCAGCTTCTTAAAGGTTCTTGACGATGACAGAATGAGTGGAAATGATCATTAATAGTACTCCCCCAAATCCTTCATATTTTTGCCAGTATTTTTTAAAGCCTGCTTTATTAAGGTTCTGTTTAAATACCAAGAGGTGATGAGCTAAAAATAACAAAGGGGTAACACATCAGTGCTTGCACTCTGTCCTAGTGAGCACCTCTGTTCATTCCAGTGAGAGATTTCATTGGGATTTAGTTGCTGGTTTTGATTTTGTTGTTTAAATAAATGTCTTCATTTTATAAGCCTACACTAATTCTGCTCATTCCAGAAGTTTTTCTAGAAGATTCCAGCTTGAGCTCTCTGTTCTTAGGGGCAGTGTTAAATAGCAGAGCTGCCATGGAATGCAGTTTATGCTCCTGCTGCTGTCAAATGAAGGAAATTTGGGAGCTCCAGAACTTGCTTGGGAAGAGAAGGCTCTTAGAAGCAAAAGCTTTAAGAGTTCTCTGGCTGCTATTTTGCTCAAAAATAAAAAGCCTATTAATTTATTATTAGAACAATCTCCTTAATCAAAATGCTGATTCAGCTTGTTATTTATTAGATGATTCTAATGAAGGCTGTGAAAATCAGGAAAGCAGCCAGAACAGCAATCAGCTCCATTTTGCAATAAACTAAAGAACACCTGGTGCTTTGCAACTTTGTCCTTTGATATTCTGGAAAAACAACTTTCAGCATCTAAACAAGTATGGTGGTCACCAGAAGAAGCTGTGTTAGTTTACCTTTATTTTTCTTTACTCGGCACTTTGAAAACGTTAAGAAATCCATATTAAAATGTTCACACGAAATTCCAGTGAAAAGCCTGAATTTCTGAATGCTGGTATTTTTCCATAACAGTCTCTGCAGTTGCACTCAAACAGGGAGAATAATCTGAATGTCAAATATTTGACAAGTCAATTTGAGCAGAAGTAGGTAACTGTGGAGCCAGGAATTGTTTTCAATAATGGATGGCACTTCATATCATGCAAACTACATATAAGAAACATAATTTTCAGCCCAAGAACAGGGCTTGATAAACCCTTAATTTTATTAAGGATCTTTTCTTCTCCCCTCGCATCTTTATCTTAAAAATGCATTACTGCTATAAATTGTATTTTTATGCAAATGAAAGGGGATTTTGGTTGGGTTTGGGTTTTGTTTGTTTACTTTTAAAAATAAAGATGCTTCCGACTTACTGATATGTTACCATCAACTATGATTTAACTGATTTCTGAAAGAAGTTCTTTATGTGTGTGCAGTTCAGGAAAAAAATCTTTGTCTCCTGAGCTGTGCAGTAGCAGTAGAGCTGTACTCACACAGCAGTGATGTTCTCATTTCAATAAAAAATTAGATAAAGAGAAACAGTAATTTATAACATGATTGCAGGTTTTCCCACGTCCAGCCCAAGAAACACAGCTTGTTCCCTGCTATTCAGTAGGCCAGAAACAGAACATGCACTCACACACATGGAAGAGAAAAAAGAAAAAAAGTGAAAGAAGGCTGGAATATTCTGATGAAAAAAATCAAGGCTTTCAAGTAATGAAAATTTTTCTTGTCTCCCTTAAAAGCAGCATCACCATTTTGGGTATTTTGTACCCTGTTTTTTGCAGGACTGTGTTCAAATGAAAAGGCTGAAGTGAGTGCACTTTTTACCCCTAAAGTAATCGGATGTTCTCACGCGTCTGATTTTGGACAGCAGTGTAAGAAACCAAACAAACTACAAACAAACAAACAAACCAACCAACAAACCCCAAACCCCTGACTTGAGTGGCTCCTTCCTCTCAGGAGCTCTGCACAGAAGTAATTGGCACAGGAAAAGCTCTGCTCCATTCAAGTTTCTTTTCTTATAAAACAGAGATGAGAATACCTTTGAACATAATTCAAATAATTGACTGTCTGCATCTATTTTTGTTGATATATGTCAACCAACAGAGCTGTAAGTTAGCTAAAGCAATTGCACAGCACAAGGAGAATTCTATCCAGAGCAGTACAGGACATGAAATAATTTTTTATATGCACACTACCTCAGATGTATTTTTTTCTATTTCAAAACAATGCGGGTACCCTGCAACTCCAAAAAGAAAATCAAGGAAATACACCTGCAAGTAAGGTAGATTTTAGGCGCTGTGACATGCAATTACACATGCTACTACTTTTCAGCTTCCAATTTTAGAGTAATGAAAAATCAAAGTTCACTGAATTACACTATATAGACTCCTAGGTTGAAATTCAATTAAATAATCCATGAAGTAATTCTTTTTCAGAGCTGCTTAAACAGAAGTGTAATCAGCAGGGTGTAGGACTATTGAAATAGGGAAAGTCACCAATTCTGAATCCCAGGACGGGATCCTGGCTGTACTGGGATTTCTGTGTGAACAACCAGCTGTTCCATAGTGCAATGCAAATGTCTTTCCGTAGGAAAAACTTAATATTATTCTGCTTTTCACTGTGAAATCAGCAAAAATTCTGCTGTACTCATCAGCACAGAGAGATTCTGGCTGTCTGTTGTGAGGGCCTGGCACGGGGTACCCAGAGAAGCTGTGGCTGCCTCATCCCTGGGATGGTCCATGCTGGGTTGGACAAGGCTTGGAGCACCCTGGGACAGTCGAAGTGTCCCTGTGGTGGCAGGGGTGGCACTGGATGAGCTTTAAGCTCCCTTCCAACTCAACCTCTTCTGTGATTCTGTGTTTTTAACACCCAGTGATGGAAACACTGCAGCTTTTTCCACTCCCTTGTTCTTAATTTCCGGGTTTTGCGTTGAATTCTGCCAGCCTTAGGTAACTCCTACTTACTCTAATGCATTTAATTTGTAGCAGTTAAACCCACTATGGTTATCTATTTCTAAATCTCCGTTAAAGCTCACTTGTTCTGGTATTTCAGGGACATTTGGCTGTTACATGTCATAAAAACAACACAATGAAGCCACCACAACCAAACACCCCTCTCTAGAGGCTGGTAAGCAGGTCCGTATTTTCTACGTTCTTGCATGTGAACACACTATTCCTCGTGCACAAACTGCCCCCAGCACAGCTAAGGCACTTCCTAAGGCATTATCCCCACCTTTTCCATGTGCTTCTGCCTCTTTCAGATCCAGTCCAGGCAAATCTCACCACAACAAACTCTCTTGCCAAGGTGAAGCTGCTGCACAAGCTCGGATTTTTACCCTCTCAGCCCTGCTGAAGAACAAGAAGGCAACAACAGGGCAGGACATCAGTGAAAAATCTGCATCTCTACGTGAGTTCGCAGCTCACAGCACCTCCCCAGGTCCTGTTCCTGTGCTGCCAATACCAATCCACCCTGGAGAGGCTTCCCAGGGACACCAGCGAGCCCTTTTGGCAGGCTCAGAGCCGCTCTGATGCTTTTGCTGCCCAAACCAGCGGCTGTGTCTGGGCACCTCCAGCAGCACCGGCCCAAACTGCCAGCACCAGGTTGTGCTGCCCGTTTTTCTGCATGTCCCAGCATGCTGAAAACCCTCGGGTGCTGGCGATTGTCTTTGCCTTTTGCCAGCTCTTTTTTCCTCCTTCATTTTGTTCGTGATTTTCCAACAGTTGAAAAGACCGAACAAAATCAATACAAAAATATATTACACCAGCCCTAAACACTGGTCAGCTTCTTGCACTGATTAGACAAAACTGATACAGTTGAATTTGAGTTTTGCTGGGAATTTAAGACTTAAATGTATGGAAAATTGTGGTGATGCATGCTTTATTTTTACTTGTTTGCAAAAAAAAAGCCGTAACTTTATCAAACATTATAAACACTTTCACTGCTGACAACCCTCTTCAAACATCAACTACTGTAATTTTCCCCACATTTACATAATACTGGCTGATTAAGCTGTCAGAATTTTCATTGCTGCTTGCTGCAGAAATCAAAAATAAAAACACAGTATTTGCAATGGTTTGCCCCCCTAAGATTTTCACGTTGGGGTGTAAGAAAGAGTAAAATGGCTAATCTGAAGCAGATAGGGGAATATTCTCCTCTTACTGATTCCCTCATCAAAGCAGAATTCAGCTTCTTTCCCCCAGTATAAAACCTCCAGCTGGCAGCAACTCAACACCAACCCAAGCCCTGGGTCTGCAGCCCTGCCTGAAGAGAACCACTGGATTCCCTCTTCCTTCACAACCCTCACTAAACTGCAGCCTCTTACCCTGATAATTTATTCCTCAGAGCGACTGCAGAGCCTCAAGGCCTGGATTGTCTGGGTACCCAGAGGGCTGTTGCATGAGCACAGCTCTCCCCCGCGTTATCTCAGTGTATTCCCATTTCAGCACACTCACCTGGCTGCCTTATACTGAGCAGTGATGCTCATCTCAAGATGCACGTGGCGAGGGATGTTATCATGTGGACATCATGGCAGGTTTGTAACAAAAAATCACTGTGTAATTATCATTGTTTCATTGTCATGCAGATTCGGAACAATGCATGTTGTCTCACAGCTTATAATTAAATCATGATCTCTTTAACTTCCACCGTGAAACCAAAGTTTCAGAGTTGAGAGGGAGGTCAGCAGGGAACTGCCAGTAACACAGAACATCCATGCGGTCAAGAAATGCTCTGCTGTGGTTAAAGGAGTAATTTGAATTCCTCTCCTCTCTCTAGAACGGGATAAGTACAAAAAGCTTTGCTTGTGAACGCTTTTAAAACCAAAATTTTTAAAGTGTCACAGAAAGATAAAAGCAATCAATAAATCCCTCATGAAATCATCCCATCTGGTTGCAATACACGTGAAATTAATTCAGACCAATAACACCCCCCCAGTGTTAACACTACCAGTTTAACACTATTCCAGAAATGAGTTTAATGATCCAAAATAATCAACCATTAAACATTCTGCACTGAAGCTTCCCAAGCCACAAGATCTTACTCTTTTGAATTGGTCTTCTGAACATCAGCAACCAGTTTCAGACATAAATCAACTTTAGAAACACAATTCTAAACCAAGAACAAATAAAAACTGTCTGGAATGCCTGTATAATCACACAGTGAGAAATCTGACTTTCTTTTCTTCTTAAAAGAGCAGCTGGAATTGCCTCTGAACTCCCATTTCAGAGCATCCAATTTCTCTGTTGTCATTTCCATACTCATTTACAGTAATTTCCATGGCTCAGAAAGAAATCTGGTAAACAGGAATATGGATTATATTTTGCTGCTGAAAAAGGTGCAGCATGGTCAGCTGCACTGTGGTGGAGCAGGGGGCTCCTGCCCCGGTTTGCAGCTAATCTGCTTCCCCATTGAAATCTGCTTTTTGACTCTTCACTGGGCAATTAATGCTGCTCTCATTATGCTTATTGGGAAGATAACCCAAATAGGAACCTCTATTTTATAAAGAGAAAAGGTGCTGCTATGATTCAGTATCCCTGTAAGTATTTTGTCTTCACCCAAGCTATACCTGTTTCTCCCTTTTTACATCAGCCGTGCATTCTGAAAGTCAAAGAATAGTAGATACTTTCCCATCTTTTATAGATTTGGCCTAATATCAGAGAAATTAATGGCAAACTTCAGCTCTCAGTTGGAATCTTAACTAAAACTGTACACTGATATGTAAATATTTCCTTTGGTCTGAAAAAAAAGACAGAGCTTATAACCTGTAATTCTGTATTTGCTGGTGAAGGAGGCATCTGCCAGTTGGGCTTTTTGGTTGTTTTTGTTCCTGCATTAGCGGTGGGGATGAGATAACTGGGATGGGAAATGAAGAGGATCATAGTGGTCATCTGCTGAATGCAACCCTGTACCAACTTCTTGCTCTTCAGAAAGCTGACATTAGTTATTTCATTTCAGAAATTATATTTAATTGTGTAAACAGCTAATTGCTAATGCACTGATTCACTCTCTGCTGAGGGTTTGGTGAACTTTCCCATCTCTGCAGCTATAAAAAGGAAGCTAAAATTACTTTGTCATGACCAGAAGAGAACAAATGCGTCTTTACAAGAAAGGTTTTCAGGAACATTACCATAATTTTGCTCCTATTTCTCAGTAAGTTCTGTGAGTCTTGAGTCTACGAAAAATGCTCTCAGGAAAACAGGAAAGCCCACATGGCTTGGTTAGTTTTAATTGTAGCGCGATCTATTTATTTCTTCCAGAATGCAGAGGAAGCAGAGGTTGGAAATGAATGACAGAATGTTCCTTCACAATAAAAGAGCTCTCAGGTGTGTAATAAGGGCTCGGGGAAGCTCTGCAATTATGCAAAATTCAAAGGCAACTGGAGAACACGAGCTGTTAATAGTTCAGGAGTGAGTGGAACTTAATGATATTCTGTGCATGAGGAGTATTAGACAGTCATGGAATTCCAGGCAGCAACGTGGATGAAAGACAGGACACAGAAGCACAAAGGAATTACAACAAGCTGCTGTTAAATAAGGGTCAATCAGGCTCAAGGGACTGTGAGAAACTTCACAAGATTCCGAGTGGTTTTGTGGCCTGTATTTCTCTCTTCCCCAGCCTATCCTATTAATCTGTTTTCTAAGATCCTTTTCCCCTCCCACATTTCAATAAAAGAAATTCTTTTATGCCCCTCCTGGACTATGCAGGATCTCTCCCAACATGTTCTCCGAGCAGCCTTGTTATCTCCATCCTTTTCTGGGATCCAGACCAGCCTTTCCTCTGGGATCCAGACCAGTCCCTTCTGCCCTCCTACTCAGAAAAACCCAGTTTTCCTTTCTCCAGCTTCTGGGAACAGGAGGACAAGAAGGAATAGGGTGGGGCAAGTTCTCCCCTAAGAATCAGGAGGGATTATGGACAGTACAAGGACTCTGCTGCCGCCTTTCCCTGGGGATAGCAGCTGCTCTGCAGCCAAGTGCTGCCTCCTGGAACTCCAGCAAACTGGGGAGCTCCTTCCAGCTGCACCTGCACAAACCATGCCTGGGTCACCCAGGGACCTTCTGCTCGTTGGGAGGAGATGCTAATGGCTCCTGTGAATTTGAGGACTTGTCACCACACCCCGTCCTTGCTTCCTTTGCCTCCGTTCGTTAATTCTTTCCAAGCTGTAAAAGACTAAAGCAAGATTGACTGCGATGGGGAGGAGAGGGGAGGCTTCAAAGGTGTTCGTGTTGTTGTAGGTGCCAATCTGTCTGTACAACCTTGATGAATTATTTCTAAAAATAGCACTGGTGCAGGTAATCAATCTTACAGGTTTGGTCACAAGGATGAGCTTCCCCCAGCCCAGCTATTGATTGCTTACAGTAGGACCATGTTTGAGAATTATAAAAGGCACTTCAGTCCCTACAAACTGTGGCCACAGACACCTCAAGGCTCGTGCAACAAAAAAAGGGTTTTTTTGTTTTGATATATTTACTTCTCTTTCTGCTTTAAGTGCTGCCTGCTAGCTTCCACAGTGATCGCTGTTCTCATTTCTTTACAGTTTGCAGTTATCTTTTAAGTAACAAACAAATGAGGACTAATTTTTGCCACAGCAGCACCTCACAAGCAGTGTGTCCATGGGCAGAAAAAGGGGGAAAGAGAGGATGATGGGCAAGCTACAAAAGGGGGGATTTTCCTGCTGGTTGTAACGCTGATGTGATGGCTGCAATACAAAGACAGCGGATATTTTTGGGTTTTAGTATTAATTACATGCTGCAATTTAAAACTTAAGTAGCATTTCAAATCACAAGGTGACTTCACGAGTGTTCCTGGAAACTGCCAGCAGTGCTGTGCCTCAAGTGTGACAGGAATTGATGGGGGAAGTTTGGAGCCTCTCACGAGGTACCCACTGAGAACCTGATCGCTTAAACAGCGCAGCCAACGCTCAGGGACAGTGCTGGCTGCTGCTGCTTCCCTGGCAGAGACACCCAGAACATGGAATCCAGCTCTGTACCTGACATCCCACTGAACTCCAGCTTGTGCTAAAGGACAGATACAAGGTTGACAGGATGTTGTATGTTTGCTCTTTTTTTGGTAGAATCTCTGTAGCTTTCTCACATTTCCCTTCACAATGCTAGAAATGCCCTCGTGCAACCCCAAAAAACCCCAACAAAACCACCCAAACCCAAACAAAACCAAAAAAATTATCCAAAGACTCAAGGTACAGCTCACATTTCAAACAGGTTTCATTCACCCATCATAAGCTGCCCCAGGTGTCCCATTTAGGAAATCTCTCATTTGCATTCTCAAATTTTGGGTTTATTCAGGGCCATGGTTCTTTCTGCTGTACTGCCTGACATGAATAGATCCTGGTATCTGTGTAATTTACTTGTGGAATTCTGTGTTCACAGGAGGTAATGTCTTGTCCTGAGGAATATTCAGAAGTTTTTCTTAGGTTCAGACAACTAGAAAGATGGATTAATTAACAGAATTAAAGAATTCCAGTAAGAGATTAGTAAATATGAGGCAAAACCAGGGCACTACCTATCCTCATGTAAAAATTTCAGATATTTTGAAAATAAATTATTACTGAAAAGGATAGTGCAATTCCGAGCTAAATAATTATTCCTCTTAGAACATCATTTATCTTATTGAAAATTTTTAAATGTGCGGAATACAGAAACGTTCTGCTCTTATAGTGTGAGAGCAGAGATTTTAAAAATGATTCATTGTCCTGTCAGACTATTTGCCTAATGCCAGAAAAATTCCATTAACATCTTTCAGCCTTCCTTTCCCCTCCAACAGAATTGCTCTTCCCTGTCCTACCTTCTATCACGTTGAGTTGGAAAGGAAGCAGAGGAAGAGGGACTCTCTCTACCACGCTGGTTTTACAGTGCTACATGGGATATTTAGCAAAACACGGCTCAACTTCTTGTTCTTCTTTTCTTTTAATTTAAAAAAAGGGCATTTTCCCCGTGCTGCAGCACAGGTAGTGTGGGCAGTACCAGGCACATTTTGTCCTGGACTGCACAGGTAACTCCCCCCTAATTTCACAGGAGCCAGGCTCCCATCTGAAGCCAGGCATGCTCTGCACATTCCTTCCTATCACTTCCAAACATTTCGGACTCGTGAATGGTGCTCTCTGGAATCTCATTGGAATAGATTATGCATGTTTTTTACGTTGCCTCCGAGAACCGCATATTTTAAAATACATGCACCTCACCACGAAATACTCGATCTGCCAGTTTTGCTTTATCTGCCCTTCCTGGATAATTTGCCTTCTGAACAGAACTGAGAAGAGATTTTAAGTGATTTTAATACAGGAAGAAATCCAGCAGCTGGAGCCAACTGTTAAAAAATGTGAAGCCCTATTAATTTTTTATCACATGTCCAAAAGGACACTGCTTTGTGCAGATTATTCAGGCATATTCAAATAAGTTTGGGAACGAAGCTTCAGAATAATTTTAAGTAATGGATAATGATGCCCATGAAAAGACGAGCGAGAAAAAAAAGGCTAAGAAAAATCTATTCTGATCAACCAGCCAAGCACAGGAGCGTGTCAAACACATGCATTTCCATTTCTGTGAGAACAGGCTCAGTGAAGCATTAAAGAACACATTACCACAGAGACAGCTGGATTCCAGCATCCCAAATCAGGAGACATCCAGGTTACTCTCCTGATTTATGTATCCCATAGCATCCTCCTGCCAGGGCTGAGTCCCGTGACAGAGAGAGCAGACTAATTCTAAAGACATATGCTACACTTCATCTTCTCTCAGAGGCTCAGGCCGTTGTGATCATGGCAGAATTTGACACAGAAACGGAAAGATTTATAGCTCCCAGCCTTGCCAAGCTTTTCAGAGATGACCAAAGCAGCACTTATTTCATGCAATTAATAATTGTATCATAAAAAGCCAAATCACTGTTTGCAGAGGTGACACTTGACAAAAGTTAAATGGCAAAAATCTTTATTCTGGATTTCTGAACTTTCTCTTTGAATTCTTAATGCATAGAACAAAGGACATAAATTTTTTATATCCACACTTCAGCTGGGATCTTTTTTTCCCTCTTTCAAAAAGTTCCCTGCCAAAAAACCTAATCCTATCACTTACTACTTGCTTTTATTCAGTGTTCACCAAAACTTGAACTGCATCTCAGAAAACAGCACTGCTAAATAGCAAAATTTCTAGCAGTATCCCTTACCTCCTTTGCGTGACGAATGGAAGTTCCAGATCCTTTGGTACATGAACAAAAAGAACTGCTGATACAGAAATGAGAGAAAATAATGTCAAAATTGTGCTAAAAGATTTCAAACTGAAGGCAAAGTTATTTTTTCAATAGTTTAGTCTATCACTAAGGATCAACACACATCCAGAGAGAAAAGTAACAAGCTGCAGCTTACCTTGGAGAAGTACAGTGGCACATCCTGTCACAAAGCAAGAGTGTCCCCTAGTCCCCAAAAGTGTAAGGAAAAAAAAAAGTGTGGTCTAAATCATCACTCTCAACAAACCTGGGTTGTAAAGGCAGAAATAATTGCCTGTACTTGTAAATGAATGAAAATATCGGTTATGCTCTTATTACCAAACGATTTAATTGTTACTCATGATTTATCAAGAGCAGATCGTCATCACCGATGGGGCAGGACAAGCTCGAGGAGTTCAAAACTGAAAATAAAGCTGCTCCCTTGCAGTGACCCGAGTTCTGACAGAATTTTCCTTTGGCAACATTGTCTGCCTCAGAGAGACTCCGAGAAAAGGAAACAACCACCCAGGCTCAAGATTCATCAAGATTCATTTTACTCCCTACAACTGAAATAAACAAAATATACCCTTTCTGGGCACGCAGGGCTTTATCCCCTGATTTCACTGCCCACTAATATACACGGTTACCAAAAGAAGAACACTAGCACAGGTCCTTGTTTGACTGGAAGTTGTCCATGATTTCACAGCCCACACACAAAATTAGGAAAGAACTGTACAAGACCTACATCCATGCACACGTTCAGATCATTTAGGGAAAAGGAGGAAATTTCTAAGACTGGTGAGGCTCAAGATTCTGTGTTTCCATGCTGTAACTCTGAGCAGATCACGACAGAGCCCTGGATGTGACCAGTGCCCTAACAACTGTACATTTTCTATTACTATTTGGTATCTGTTTGATGCAATGCACAAGAACTGAGTTTCTTTCCTCCTCATTCAGCACTTTTAAGACATCATTCTGAGTGGCCAGGCCAGGTTTAGATCCCCTCATGACAAGAGAGAGCGAGTTCAGCAGAAGGCCACAGAAAACACGGGGGGACAGAAGCACACAAGGTGTGAGGAGAGGAGGAAAGGGTTGGCTCTGCTCAGCCTGCAGAACAGGGCTGGGAAAAGCAGCAGCTGATTTCAGTCTTTTCAGCTCTGGAGTTATAGAAATAAAAGGAATGAGAGTTACAGAAATGACAGAGGCAAACGTTTCTCTGAGGTGAGAGGAGATAATAACACGTTAAGAGTCAAGAAGAAGACAGAAATGGCAACAATGAAAATATTTCCTGGCCATAAAGGAGTGACTGGCAACAGGAGCCGTCTCTAACTTGCAGTGTTTATGGATATCCAGCTTTGGTGGGACTTGAAACTCGTCTGGAAACAGCCCTGGTTTGCTTTGCTGGTAACCCTGCTTTGAGCAGAGCTTTCACTGGGCCCTTTCCAGAGGTCCCTTCCATCCTGAAGCACCCCATGAATCACCTCCTAACACACTGAAGCCATTTCTGAGCACTTGAAATGTTGTTTAATGGATAAGACAAGGGAATCTCATTTCAATAAACTGAGGGGGTTTTTAACAATATTATGAAAAAAAACCCAAACAAAAAATGGAATGTGATGGTTAATCAGCAGATCAGGTCCCCTTTCAGGTGGATCTTTCTGATATTTTACTACATACCGAGTTTTGTTTGTTTGTTTGATTGGTTGGTTTGGTTTTGTTAGTAAAAAGCCTGAATATGAATCAAGAAATAAATGTTTCCTGTTCAGGCCACTTAGAGGTATCAAAATTGAAAGTCTGGGGTTTTTTTTGAAAGCCACTTTAATTCCAAGTATATTAGAAGACAAGCAAAAGTACAACTGGGAACAACAAGTCATAAAATATTCCAGTAAAACACTTTAGACATCCCCAATATTACATGATCCTGGAAAGGATCATAGAAATAGATTAGAAAAAGATGGGAGTCATTCTTCAAAGCTTAAAACGTATGCAGGGATTAGGGAGGGGTTTGCAACCGCTGAGTTTGGACACATTTGCTATCTGATCCCGAGCTCTTTTGACAAAGCAAGCAAGGCATGGAATGAACTAAATGGACCATGTGTCAACCCAGACTCCCCTGGCAGGAAGGGCAGAAGCTGAGTTTTCATTGACAGCAGTGCAGTTGTTTGGATGGCAGAAGCCACACCTTGTTCAGCTTTAAAGAAAAAAGAAAAGTAATTTTTTCTGGCCTTTTAGTCTGGCTTTGAAATTACCCAAGATGAGCACATTCAGATAGAATCAGATATGATATAATGAGGGGAGAAGAACAAACAAGAAGTCCCAAGCACCAGTTCTTTAGTTATAAATTTTATCTTTCAAGGTATGTCTAGAGTGCCTGTATGAAAAATGTAATTATAGTTCAGAACCAGCAGCATTTTCTTTAGTCACTGAAAGTAACAAAAGGAGCCAGAGATAAAGCACAGCATGGAAAGGAGATCTTATGAATAGTGTGTACTTTATTTTTAAATAGTTTCAATCGATTGAAGTTTCCATACCCGTATCTAACAAACACATGGAGTCATACCCTCGGAATATCATTTGTTGGAGTGTTTTCATTAAAGAATCTTTTTTACAGCCTTTTCACTTCTGCATTATTTTAGTAAAGTCTGTAGGAAAACCTTTATTTCTAACTTTTATTTTCATTACCCTTCAGTGGCATCAGCAAAACTATTGCTTAGAGGCTTTTCTTGTCAGCTCTATCAGACAACTTCACTTAGGGGATCATTTCTTACTGCAGCCACTGAGCTTAAATCTGCACCCATGTTCCCATTTCCTCTGCTCTGTGACTGTTTAGCAGAGTCATTATTTCAAAAGGTAGAATACTTAGTGTGAGACCCATCTTGGATATTTGTCAGCTTTCCTGAACGTGTTCAGCTTGAAAAAATACAGAATAATCTAGATCCACCCCCCATCTTTTAACAAAGATAAAATGGAGTGATTTTCAGTTACCTGATGTTTTACACAGGTTCCTTAACTCCATTGTGCTGAAGCCATAAATCTGCATAGAATAAAGTACTCACGAAGAACCCTATGGTGTTCACAATATCTGAAATTACTTACATTAACGAGCTTGTGCACAATAATAAAAGAAAGCAAGTGCTATCCATTTCCTTATCAGTTACCTCTCCTGGTAAAAGGAGGAGAAAAAGGGAAAAGTTTCTTTTAAAGAGATTTTTAAAGTCTTTAAAAGAAATAAATCTGTACAGCATTGTTTTAATTCATACTTCCAATAAAATTATTTTATTCTAAATCTGCTAATAACCCATTTTTGTAAGAAAATGCTTGATGAAACTTTATTTTTAGCATTATATTCT
Organism: Gymnorhina tibicen; assembly: GCA_013399875.1. Classification (NCBI taxonomy): domain Eukaryota; kingdom Metazoa; phylum Chordata; class Aves; order Passeriformes; family Artamidae; genus Gymnorhina; species Gymnorhina tibicen. The sequence goes on from VXAZ01003489.1 coordinate 1,028,095, forward strand.
CAGAAAGTTGTGGCTAGTATTACGTACCATTGTATTTTATAAATACTGTCATTTTCTACTGAGGTTGAAACATTACATAACTTCTCAGATGACAGCAGTAAAATTGCATTCAGTCATGTGCACTGAGATGACAAATCTAGATTAAATTCCTATTTCTGTAAGTCTTCCATCAATCATAGGTGGGACAAATCCAAACCCTCATTCTTTTAACACCCAAAATTTCCAAATCCATGCTCACAGTAATTATTGAATGTTTAGGGAAACCAGCCTTGAATTTTGAATTTTGATCAACGCAGAGAAAAGGAATTCAGCAGCGGACTGAAGAGCAACTGAGAAATCACTTTCCTTCCCTCACAGTTTGTTTCAGTCCAAGTAAAATGGGTTGTCTTTACGTATATTTATATTAACTTTCATTGCTGGTATTAAAGAACGACCTCAGCACATAGTTCCCCTTGCCACAGTTCCTGTGGCGTTTTAAATGTAAGAGTAAAACATCATTTCTGCCAAGGACTGCAGCTGGCAAGAGAAAGGATCCTGAAGTCCTGAGTGACAATGAATTGGACAGAAAAATTTGCACCGTGCCCTTACCGTGAAGAATCACCCAAATTTCGTGAGACTGTGCAGTTGGGTTAGTCTGTCTTTATTCAAGGAAACTAAAGGAGGATTTATTGGAAAAGCAAGACAGCAATAAGTCCACCTGCCTTAATGGTGTTACTGGGTATTATTAGTTATGATCCAGTGAGTTATGTACCAACCTTACACATGTGCAGCATAAACATTTTAGTATCCTTGCAGAATCACTCCTAAAGCGTCCTCAGAGTGGGTGCTCAGCCTCCCCACTTCATTACATGCCTAAACCAGAGTTTGAGCTATAAGAAATTGCTTTCCTTTTGCTTTCTAAAGGCAGTCTACTCTGTTCATCCTTGTTTTTTTTAAGCTTTAAATTGTAAAAGGCTCATCTCATGCTGTAGCCTCCATCCTGCATAGCATTTGACATGAATTTCCTTTTTTATACAGAACGGAATGGAAAGGTTTTTATGACTCTGTTGGGTTTTTCAGCTGCTATGATGTAGAAAGAGTACAGGGGAGCAGGGAGAAAGTGCATATTCTCAATGAGCTTCTTATCAAAATGTAGACTTTTACACACCTTTCTCCCCATGATTTTGTTCCATCACCTCCACACGATTCAATCACCTGTGCTTGTCATCTGATTTCTGACACTTTGATCCTTGTCTGGTTTCTGACAAGCAATTCACTTCAGTGAACTCCTGTGCATGGCTCTGCTGAGGTTTTGTAGGACAAGAAAATCCCTTCAGTTTTACATTCCCATCGCCTGTACATCTCCAATTCCCTTTGCTCTTGCTCTCCCCTTTCCAGTAATTATCTGGGTCATTTCCCTGAGGGAAAAAGCATCATTACAGTTCTGACTTGCTTGAAAATCATCATGTTTTGACTTTAATTTGAAATCAAAACTTCATCAAGCTTCTGCTGTAAACACTGGGTTTGTCATGGTATTTTAAACCGTTATCAATAAATGAGATAAAATTTCTGTTGGCCTATTGGTATTCCTGCTGTGTTAGTCACAACCAGACACGCCAGAATCTGCTCAAAAGCTTTTCTGGCTCTGCCTTCAGCTCCTCTCTGCTGGCTGACATTAACCCCAGCTCCTGCGTAACCAGCCTGCTGCTTTTCCACCAGATTTAACCTGTAGCCCTGGTTTGTCTTTGGAATACTCTGATGCCTTTTATGTGTGCTCCATTTCCATGGTGTAATTATTCTGCAAGCCTTCTCGATTGCTTGATAGGATGGCTGTGTAAAAACCCTGCAAACTCCGTTTTAGAAACTTCTTTTCAGATGCCTTCAGTTGGTATTTCCGCAGAGTGCTCCTACCAGCACCAGAGATTGTTTTGTCTCACAGAAAGTGAGACAAATTTTGCTTTCTGCTCTAATTTTTTCATCATGCTCTGTAACTCTGCTCCAGCCAGAGTAACCCAGAGTAACCCAGAGTCTCCTCAGGCCGTAACCAGAATCAGGGCCTCTCCTGGAGTCCGTGGTGGGGATGGATGGAATTGCTCAGGAAAATGATGAGAGAAATGATGCAACTGCTTGCACTTGGGCCAATTATTTTAACCAGCTGGATAAAACAGCTGGTTGACTTCTTTAGGGACATTTCCTTTCATTCATTCATTCAGTTTTTTCTGACATTTTAAAGGTCCTCATTGGACAGGAAACATCAAAACATAAGAATACAGAAAAAACTTCTGCTCTTCTTAAGTAGTTGTTGTCTTGCGCGCAATAAAATCCCAAGTTTATGCTTGTGTTATGACTTTGCATTTCAGAAAAATTCTTAATTGTGTCATTAACAATCAGCTCTTTCTACAGCTAATTGAGGAAGAAATTGTCTTTGCTCATGCCTTCCTAAAGTTAGTGCCAGCATTTTTGAAAGTGCAAATCTGTAAGTGCTGTGATGATCTGAAACTTTTGTTGGGGTTGAGGAACTACATTTGCACTGATCCTAACAAGTAGAAAGGTTTTTGGAGGACGCCAGTGCTTTGTAGCATCAGCTGTTGTTGGCAGCACCTCCCAGGGTCTTATTGTTTTTTCCAGAAATAATTTTGCCCTTAACTCTTTTTGTCTTGAAACTTAGGACATAAGCTGGGTCTTTTGTGGAAGGAGATTGAGAAAACTTCTGGTTTGGACCATCACAAACAGCAGCATTTACTGTAGGTCACAGAACTCTCTTGATTGCCAAGGACAGAACAAATCAATCCAGTATATGCTGAGTGTAATATTAATAAAAATTCCTTTCTCTTCCTTGTCAGTGTGCTTTTTCCAAAGATTTACCACTGGTGCTTCCCCCACGTAGTAAGGATCACATCACACCACCCAGGATGGTGTTCAAATATTTACTGCTGCCATGACCTGTTCAGCATTAGGGTCTTAAAGTGAATTTCTAAGCCTGTAACTTGCATGCAGTGTTATGAAAACACAGTTGCAGTACATGCTGACAGATGACTCATTTTAATACGATGTACTTCATCTGAACATTGTTAAACAGCACTGAAAAGTTGTTTTTACATGACCTGACACCTTTGCATTTCATTTCCTTCTCCCAGTAGAAAAAATGGATGCTAGCACTTTGCCACAGAGATTCCTCTGTGCGTTGTCACACTCCGTGATGGAAATACTGTGAAAGTGGGCATGGTGTCACCTTCACTTCCCAGATCCACAATGGACAGGAGCTCTCTGCCTCCACTGAGGTTCCAAGTATTCCTCTGTGGGATAAAAATATTTTGCTTTGTTTTTTATGTACCTCTTGTTTTCCATTCCAGGTGCTCAATTAACATTCAGTTAAATTGCATCTCTCCAGGCCTGCTTTGGAGTGGTTGATGCCTGATCAGCATCATTGTTATTCTGGGCACCTCAGTGAAAAACCCGAGTGCAAATAAAAGGAACCTGGAATTCTCTTGGTGGAACGTGTGTGATGAACTGCTTGAGAGAACTTGCTGTGTTTTTGGGAGGCCATAGACTAAGGCCATTTGTTAGGTCTGGAACATGAATTTTAGAAATTAATCAATACACCAGTCAATGCTAAAAAACCACTTCTGTGCATCTTGTAATAAATGGGAGAAGAGTTAGACTCTCCACTGAGCAATGCTTTTAAATTAAAATTCTCTTTTTCCAAAGTAATTGAACTGACACATTTCCTATGTTAAATTATTTTAAGTGCTGAATTCTACTATCTGCTACTTGCCTTCTCAAAACTCATCATAAAGTCATAAACAAGTTCTCCTCTGACTTAGTATCTCTCTTCTGTTGATGTAGTGTTCAATAAGAATCTTCTAACCAACATTTTATTGCCAGGCAAATTTGCAAGAAAACCTTCAATAAATACTTCTGGTTTAAGAATCTCCCTGCCGTTTGTAAAAGTTATTAGTCTGCTACATCTTTGCTGAAATGAGAGTCCAGATTAGATTTCCTCTCTTCCAAGAGCCAAGATCACACGTGCTCTACCCCTAACATGAACTTTGTACTTCATTCTGTGCTTATTGTCACGTTCTGAGTGTTTTACACACTTTCAAACAGGTATTTACAAAACTGAACCGGTTCAGCCCAAGCAGAATAAAAACTGAATAAGAAAAGGAGCTTTTCTGGTCACCAGTTCTCAAACTGTGTGTGTTGAAGGCAGACAGCAGGTAAATGCAATGATAAAGTCCCATTTTATGCGTAATTTTTTGCTCATACTGGGATTTTGAAATTAAAGGTTTCCATGTAAATTATTTGCCCGGTTTTAGACAAAATCCCCCCTTTCCAAGAGTGTTTCATTTCTAAAGGATGGAATGGCACCAGGAGTGTCCTGTCTAAGGCTGATACTGCCAGGAGTACATTCCTTGCCATCACAGGTGCAGTAGAACCTCTCCTGTCCTGCATAACTTTATTTTCTTGTGAAGAGCCTAAATGGGGCCCGGGAGCACAGGTGAGATGCGTGGCACACAAAACCAGTGTTTTATTTGCTCTGACTTTAATAGGAAACAGTTTTTCAGTTTTTAACACTCCTCACCTCCCTCACATCTTTTTTTCTGCCATTCAGGACTACATTTAATTAACACAGTTAAAAGTATGGGGCTTTAATTGCACAATCCTTGAGGTTCATTGAAGTTGTGGGGCTTTATTGCCAAGTAAATATGACTATGGGATGAAGATCCCGTTTGAAGGACCCATAAATTATGATGATAATATTCTTGCCTTTGGTTTTAAGGAATGCTTCGTCTTCCTTCAAAAGTGACTTTGCATCAAGAATCCTAAAAAGACAAAGTTTTTGTCATTATCAGTACATATTCTATGGTTTTAGAGTTATATTTTTAACAGCAGAGGAGTCTTGGTTATATCAAGGTGAATTATATTTGTGGACCTCTCAAATATACTCATTAACTCTGAAAAACCTTTTTAGACTTAGTTCTCTTATATCCTTCTTACTGCAAGATCTGAAGGCAGATTTGCCTGTTATTAAAATCCTGGCATAGTGTATAAAGATAAATGCATGTATTTCATAGTGTGTGAAGAACGGGAAGACAAACATTAATTAATATTATTAAATCTGTCTGTATTTCATCCTCCTTTCCCTGGAACAGAAAAGTCCAAGCTCAGACAGAATTTTATGAGCTCAGTTAAATGCTGATTATTCTTTTGCTGGTGCCCAAAGCATCAACAGCACACTCATCTGGCTCTCCAAGCACCATTAAGCCAAGTCCCTGTTGCTGCCACGGAGCGTTGATAATTATATCTGCTCTGTGTTTCTCAGCAGGATCCTCTCTCCCAACAAGGATGCTCAAAAGTGATGTTTCCTGTGGGCTGCCTTGTGAAGATACAGCCCTGCCTCGGTAAAACTCCTCTCCATCTGTCAGAGGGTGCTCTTAACTACAGATCTGCCTTCACTCTGGAGAGGGACCGGGTTTTAATTCACACACTGGTTCCAAATGTAACATTCCAAGCAGCAAGAAATAAACCATTGACTTTGAGCTGAGCAGTAGAGTAAGAAAGAGGACGAGGTAAAGTGCTGGTATGTAAATATTCACCAAGGAAAAAAATTAATTTTAATTGCTGAGTTTGACTGGCAGCTTTTTTTTTTCTGATTGGGATCATAAATAGCATTTCTTTCCTGTGAGAAGCTGGGAATGTTTGGCCACAAAAATAACACCTAAGACATGCGATTTGTCTGGGCACTGTCCTGTTTTACAAACCTCACTGACCTTTGCTATTTCCTCGGGTTCCACCAAGCTCTAAGAACCTGGCTCATGTTTTTCTGATGTTGATTTCGCTCTGGTAACTCAGAGGAGCATCACACGTGTGTTGTACCACACCAGGGGCTACAGAGGCAGGGTAACGAAAGCAGGATAAGCTCTGAACGTGCTATGAAACATTCCTCTTTTTTGTAAAAAAAAATTTAATTCTTTCAGAGCAATTTGCTACTCTGTGTTGTTTTTAACAAAGCCCAAATCCAAGTAGCTGCTGTGCTCCGCAGACCAACACATATTTTTTGGCAGGGCCAACATATTTTGACCCCCAGGCTGGAAGGTGAAAGCAGCCAGAGCTCTTCAGAGCACCAAAGGTACTTTACATGAAGTCTGCTGAGAACCAAGATAATATCTGGCCTCTTGCTGGGTAACAGCCAAATCATATTATAATGCTCTTTATCTTGGTTCATTTACCTGATAAGGTAACGAGACTTTAACAGCAGTTTTAATTCAAGGGTATGTTTCACTGTGCAGCCAGCTTTGTGTGGAACAGTTTCTTCCAGATCTAATCATGGCCCAGATTTTGGGTAGTACCTGTGGGTGTAGGAATTTAACACGGGATAGGCAAATGCCAGTGAACTTTCAAGAAGAGTTGAAAAGTACCTTTGCATTAGATGTTGTGAGTATATTGGATCTCTGCTGGCCAGCTGGGAAAGAAATGGCAAAGTTTCACAGAATTTTCTGTCCCTTGCAGTGTTTACATTTGATAATCATTAGTCAAGATCATGAAAAGTGCTTGAAAATAACTGTATAGAACAACACTCCTAATTCTGGCTTTGAGAACTTGTTAGGATGAAAAAACCCCAAAACCTTCAACCAGTGCACCAACCCACCAGTCTAATAGCACATTTAAATTTCCTTTCTGTTAATTCTTTTCCTGCACGACACTATCCTACTGTGAAGTACAGACCATGGGCTTGTTGAGGCTCCCGGAGACTTTCCCTGAAGACCAACTGCTCTCTTTTTCCAGCTTGTTCTACATTTAGCAGGCTGATCAAAAGCTTTTGTCGCTTTTGTGAGTGTACTGGGAGGGGACCTGGAGTCACTGGAAGCTGTGTTGAGGTCAGGATCAGGTGCAGAACCCAAGGGATGTAACCTGCAGATCCCCACTTAAGCACTGGAGTTCATTCCCTTTTATCAGAGCTACGGTATCAGCTGATAAGCAGGGTGTGTAATTGGTCTTATCAATTAATAATGCCAGCTTGTCTTGCTCTCTGTAAAGAGAACTTGAATCCTCCGCTGTGATACAGGGAGTGCTCCTGATGCACGTTCCTGCCACCCCAACACCTACCCCTGGATTTCAGTGCCCTGAACTTGCTTGCCTGCAGGGATTAATAAGCACAGATAAATGCTGTGATGTGAGAGGAGGTTGCAATGCTCAAGCTCCTGTGCACAGTTTTGTTAAGTTTTCCACCTGAAATAGGTGCAGATGAACTGCAGTGGCCACAAACCTCGCTCCAGAGAAACTGGATTGGAATAGCAGCAGTGTTTTTTATTGAAGCTGGTTTGTATAAATGACACTGGAGCTGTGACAGCTCACAGCACTGAGCAGTGACCTCCCCCAGGGAGGATTTTCCGTGGTGTTTGGGGCGTGTTAAAGTGCCTGGTTCTAGTCAGGAATTGCCCAGTACCTGGAAATGCTGACTACTGACAGTTCTCCCTCTGCGTGGTTTCACCCTTTTTAAGTAAGGAGCAGCAAAGCCAAAAGCTCCCTGCACTGCTGGCTGAATTTCTGAGGGCGTTTTGGCAGAATAAAGGGGTGTGTGCAGTAGTGGTGGGGGTTTTCATGTTTTGTTTAAACAAAGGACCCTTGGATCAAGTTCTGAGTGAAAAAATATAATGAAACAGCACCACTGTCTGTGCCTCCCCCACCAACAGTGCAGGCAGATGTGAAGAACCAGCTGCACTTTAATTAAACACCAGTTAGACCAGCACATTAAAATTTTCATTCTAACCTAGGTCTGGTCTAAAAAGGCAGAAATTTTAGTTCAAAAGCTGCACATGTGTATGAATGTGCCCGGACTTCGGGTCCCACTGCAGGCAGGGTGTACAGCATAACTTAAATAGCTCCTTTAGACAGAATTCTGAATATTGCAGGATGGAATTCTGAATATTGCAGGATGGCAGGACCAGGGGCTCTGCCACTTGAAATGTCCACTGCTCATGGAAAAGCAAAACTCAATTTCTAGCTTTACCAGAGCCACATCCTTTATACTGGAAACCATGTGCTGCAGCGTGGGGCTAAAGTATATTTTCTTAGACAGAAAGAGCAGGGTAAATAAAGTTTACTGTGCTGAAAAACAACTTTTATTATACAATGTAAATAGGTAACTCATAAAAAGAGCTGGGGAAAATTCAGTGAGGACATGACGCTGGAATTTGATTCAGAGACTTCCAATACCTGATAGTTTATTTCTTAACCCTGTTCCTGGGAGACTGGAGATTTTTCTCATGCAGAAAAAATATACTTAATTTTTTTCACTTGGAAATAAATATCAAATATTCTCATTAATTTTAATGACTTTTTCATATGCCAAAGTTTCAGCAATGACTTTTTTTTCCCTTCAGAACTAGCAATTTCCGAGGGAGTGAAGTTTTAAATAAATCGAGAGTGAGTTAATTTTTTTTTCTTTTTCTTTTTTTTTTAATTCCCTTTGGGAAAATGTAATTGCAATTTTAAAAATCCTGCTTGTTGTCATCACCACTTTCTTTTTTCTGCAGAGATTTGGATGTTGCAGGCAGTGCATTCTTGTTGCTTCTTGGATTTCCATTCATTCACTCTGGCACAGCTCATGCCTCACCAAAAGGATCTGTTCTCTCAGTGCTGAGATTATAAATCTGAAAATACACCGAGATCTTCAGACTGGTCTGGTACCCTAAAATCTTCCTTCTGACTGCTGACTCATTCCTAGTATCTAAAATGCTGTTTTTAAGTACAAGTCATAAATACTCCTCCAGCTTTTTTCTTCCAGATGCAACACTGCAAACACTTGGAGAAACTGGGAAGTCCAAATGCAAATTTTTCTCATTGTCTTTTGCTTTTGACCATTTTGAGGACTTGCACATGGAGTTACTAAATGAGTTAAAGCTGGATGAGTTAATTATCTGAATTGTTCATTAGTTTACTCTAACATGGTGTAAATCTCCCAACCTTATTAGAAAAAAGGGGTTTTGGCCACAAATTCTGGCATGCAGTAAATTGCACCAATCCCTAATGTGGTTAACACTTTCAGCTGTTTTAAAAGTGCACATTTATTCAAGGCAAGCTCTAATTTTAATGGCCAAAATCTAGTGTAGGAAGCAATTAAATGTCTATGTGTGGAAAACTCACCTCTATTAGTAGAGGAAGAATAAAGAGCAAATAAGTGACACTTTTAGATTTGTTTGCATCTCCCAAGGTTTTATTATTAGATTACTTTGGTCTAATGAATCGGACTCTGAATTTCTTATTGGGAGTTCTTGTTCTGTTTCAGACCTAGAGAGCTGATCTTAGATGGTTTATTGGTAATTTCCTCAAGTTTCTCCGTAATTTTCAAGTGTTGCTTCAGACAGGGATTGTCTTATACAATAAAAATGTATTAATTTTAAATGTCCTTGCTGGAGGGCTGGCTGTTCCTGCTTTTGCTTTCTCCTCCCATCCAAGAGTCTTGATGGTAGTTAAACAGCTCTTACTGAGAGCAGCTACTGCTCTTTTGTACTTTGAAGTGGCAGAGACCGAACCTTTGATAGGAAAAAACCCCACATAAAATCATTAAAGCATTGAAAACGGTGGGAAGGATTGCAACTTAACAGATGTTGCTCCTGGCTCTTAGCGTGGTATTGTAGCTGCTGCAGTTGTGTAAGGAGAAGCTAAGAGGCTTTTCAGAACGTGGGATCAGTCATATCTGTGGCTTTACATGGAATGGGATTCTTGTGAGAGATAATTGTTTTTAAGGTGTCAGCAAAAGCTCAAACCTTTATCATTGCTGAGCAGGCTGAAGTGCTCAAGGGCTGGAATCGTGTGCTTTGGAGATGTGCAAGATTTCTGAGGCTCTCTCTGCTGAGAGTGCTGTATGTGGAACGCTGGGTTTTGCTTGTAGCTCAAAATGTTTTTGACCTTTTTCCCTGCAAACTGGCAATTATTGTTTCCAGACCTTGTTAGCATATGTGAAAATGGGAGATAATTGCTGTATTTTCAAGAGAAATGACTGGGAGTTGAATTTCAAGACAAGTATTTTCACCTGGATAAAACCTGGGGCTGTGGCTGCTGTCAGTTTTCAGTGTGCTGGGATTTCATTGGTCCTGGTGAAAATTGAAGGGGGAATTTGATTTGCAGCTGCTCAGTGGTGGTAATTTGTGATCAAGGGATGAGCTGGCCTGGGGGGCAGCAGGGCTTGGCTGCAGAGGGGATTCACCTGGCTGGAAGCAGGAATGTCAGAGATGGAGCAGCTTGTGGGTGAGGGAAGCCTCCTGCGGTGGTGAGTATGGAACAGCCACGGCATTGCCTTGCGGAAATCGTGGAATTCCAGGGCTCAGGGGCTGCCTTTGGGCAGCAGAGCTGGGCTGGGAGTGGGTTCATGTGGTGCTCACAGCAGTGATTTTGGTGTGAGGGTATGAAGGAGCCTGCTTGTGATTTCTTCTTGTAGACTCCTCGTAGAACTTGTGGCCACAGGACACTGCCCAAGGCGTTGCTCTTTCATTTATTTACTTTTCCTGTTTTTAATGTTCCAGCACAAACATGTTTAATTTGCCTCCAGAGGCGCACTCAAAATTTCCCAACAAAAGAAACATCTGGAAACTGCTGAATTGCTTGTTCTTTCAGCCAGGGGATACCCTGAAGGGTTCTTAGCATAATGTAAATCTGGGGACTCTGGTTTGGACAAATTAAAATCTGTCTGGCTCCAGCAGTGCGCTTTTCATTCTGTCTCCAATAATTACATATTTCTGCTGCAGCATTGAGAGAAGACTGAGAAATAATGAAGTCTTTTGTCATATATAGTGTTCCAGCAGAGAGTTTGTTTTGTGGATAATGTTTTTTGTTATCCTGTCTCTACTTTAAGAGAGGGTCTGAGAAGTATAAAGAGTGTATGAGTGACCCTTGTCAAAATTGTCTCTACTTAGAGGTTGGGATGGGACTAGATGAACTCAATATGGTTTTTCCAACCCAAATTGCTTCATGACTTTTGCTGTATTTGCCTATCTGGGAAGCTGGTGTGAGGTAATTACTGCAAGAGGAAGCTGGAAAAGGTTGTCTGGTTTAGTTTCCCCTCTTGGGATGATCTTAACTAAAAATCCAATTCTACCCAGAGTTTGCCTTTTGGTGTTGCCAACATTTACCCTTTGGCAGCCCTGTGGATGCTGTTTCTCAAGACTGCCACAAATAAAATGCTTTTGAAAGACAGTTCTGCTTTTATGGAGCTGTTGCAATGCTTAATTACATATTTAAGGCTAAACCATAAACAAGATGTATTTGTTTTATGGTTGGCATAATCTCAACAGTTTTCATTGCACTTGAGTTTATGGATAAATGCATTTTTGTATGTGTGATCCATTCAGAACTGGGTTTAAAAACAAATTATAAATATGCCTGCTTTGTTTTCCAGTTAGACTGATCTACAGGTTGTTAAGAGTTCTGAGAGTGCCTTTTGCTTCAGTTTGACCACAAGTTGTCCTGTCCTTGAGAATTTCTATTGAAAGAGTATTTCTCAGTAAGATACTGGCTGCCACTTGCAACATCTCATCTGAAACAGGCAATTTCCCTTGATTTTGGTCTGACCTGTACAAATACTTACCAGAGTCTTAGAAGCTAATATCCAAAGCAAAAAGCCCAGGCAAACCCCAAAACAATATTCAGACATACCATGCTTTTCCTAATTTTTTTTCTTCCTTTTGGTTTTTTTAAAATTTTTTTATTTTCAATGCTCGGTGTTTTGTTTCATCAGAACGCTCTCTATTTTCTTCCTCCTCTTCTCAATGTTAAGACCTTTTTTAGGGTAACATGTGCTTATTTAAGGTTAGCTACTGGTTCTCCAGCTCTGAATTGTACCTTTATGAACCCTCCAGTGCCACTACCCCATAACAGTAGATTAAGTTTGGAGATAGTCACCAGTGGGGAGAATTGTGCTGCTCTGGAGACAGGCTTCCTGTCTTTTTTTCCCCTTTTATATTGCCTCTTTAAATGAGATGTTACATTTCAGAGGATAAATGGGGCAAAATGTTTCTTTGTGTATTCCCCCGGTTGTTAATAAAATAAATAAGATCAGGCAAGTCAATGCATTTCTGAGCAAAGGCTCATCTGGTTTTTTATTCTGCTGTATTTGTTACAGTGTGGTTTTGGTTTCAATCCTGCACGAGGCCACAGTTAGACGTGCCTTTTCTATCTTTTAGCTGTCTTTTAATAAAGCAAGACGAGGGTGTGGTTATTGTCAGAATTTACTTCTGGAACAGAGTAAAAAATGAGGTTTTAATGGGAAGTTGGAAACACTGATGATTTATGGCTTCCTACAACACTCATTAGACACATACATCAGTGTGCAACATGCCATAAATTATGGTACATGCTGTAAAAAGCCATAAATTGTCATTTTCAATGCGAGTTATCACCATTAAAGACTTTTATTCCCCGCTGTTAGTGTGAGTTTCCATGGCTTCCTCACCAATTCCCTGACTAATGATTTCAGCAGCTGCAGGAAGATGACCCAGAGATGCAGTGGCTGATTAGGTAACACAATTGCCTTAAAGCTGTGAAGTCAGAGGTTAAACTGCTTTATAGAGAAAATATGATCTGCTAGTCTGGTAACATCCTCAGCACTGAGCATTTCTGAATATCATTTGCACCGGCGGCGTTATTTTTCCTCGCTGTTGCTAATATCTGCCTACTGAAAACCAGAGATGCTTTAAAGACACCAATATCGGTTTGCACTGAAGAGCCAGCTGCAGCAGAGTCGAGATAAGCTCAGTCCTGTGGAGCAATTCAGCCTCTCCCGTGGATGTGCCCATCACAGAGTTTGCGGCAGAGGAGATGCTGCTGATATTGCTGCAGCACACTGGAGCAGTTGTAATACTTTGAAGGGATGAGCCATCAAATCGCTGGGTTGTGCGTTTGATTCCGTGTTGCAAATCGACTGGAGCGGGGCTAAACAAGGTGAGGGGATTGCAGGGAACACTCAGCATCTTTTCTGGTGCAGTGCTGGGCTCCGGGGAAGGTGCTGTGTTCCTCCGAGCCGCAGCGGTTCCGTTCCCAGCCCTGTGCAGAGGCTTGTGCAGGAGGAAGGCAAGAAAGGCTCTATGAAAATATACTTCTAATTTTAGACACATTTGGGCTTCCTTCTGTTTGAAAAGTGAGTGGTGCCTGTTAGGCTGCTGGCTGTGAAGTGCCGTGATGGAAACTACTCACTGCAGCTTGCAAATGCCATGCAAACCCCAGATAATTTAGCCTGGCTTTTCCAAGAAATTCCTTCTGACGAGTCTGCTCTTATCCCTGAACACACCAGGGCTCTCGGGGAGATTTTTTTTCTCTGCCACACCTTCATTAAACCTTACTTTAGCGAGTATCTTCCCTCTCCAGCCTCCTCCAGTTCAGGCTGCTGAAGACAGAGAGGGACATCTCTCTAAAAAGCCTGGTTGTAATCTTGTTTTAGGCATGATGAAAAGGATAATTCTGATAAAATGGATTTGAACATTTTACTGGCCATTTTTGTTGCATTATAAGGGAAGAGCTTTTTTTGTTCGTCCATCCCCCCACCCCTCTCGCCGACTACTAAAGCACATTTTTGGCTAAATCGTGCCCTCTAGTGCGTCAGCTCGGCGGGATTCAAATGACAAACCTTTGTCGTGACCGAGGTGGGGTTTTTTTTCCTTTTCTCTCTCAGGCAGCTTGGATAATTAATCAAATATAGTTCATATGAATAGCTAATTTGTACTTCTTGCCAGGTGAGAGAGAGGGCAGTGGTTCTGTGGTTGCGATGTGTTCCTAAAGCTGCCACACTTTGCTGCCAGAGCGTGCAGGAGGGGAGCAGAGCTGGCTGTAATCCTGATTTAGCACTAATTTCACACCTGTCCGTGGCACGGGTGACCTCGGGAGCAGTACCAAGCCAGGAAAGGGGAGGCCAGTTAGGAATAAGTTCTAGTTTATTTTTTTTACCTAGATCTAGAGTGTGTCTAGTTGATTACACTGAAAAGGGCCTGTGGACATTAGGAAATTTTTAGAAAGTTACCTGAAGTAAATATATATTCTGAATAAAATAACTGTTGACTCAAGTCCAGGAATACCTCTTGGAGTCAGGAGTGATGAACAACTTTTTGGCGGCTGCTGATTCCAGCCATGGCCTAAAATCAGCCCGAGGGCTGCAATATCTTGTGGTTTGGTAACAGCAGAATAGATCATCCCCTGCTTTAAAACGCTCACACACTTTACATATTCAATTACATTTCACGGGAATGGCAGCTGTGTCTGTAAAATGCGTTTGCCATTGTCCAAGCCACTCAGATTTATTGCAGAACCAGCCCTTGTGCCATCAGTTCTCCCTTGCCTTCAGGGAGCATCACCAAGACTTTTGTGATCAAACCTGGGACACACATTTGGATGGGAACTGTGAGTGAAGGGAAAGAAGTACTTCGTGTTCAGTGTGTGTTTCATTAAATAAGCATCCTTCATCAAAAAAATTGAGGCTCTAGTCCTGCTGACTTATTTCCCAACTTCTAAGATACAGAATTATTCACATGCTGAAGATTTTTGTGCTTTCAACTCTTACCTTAAAAGGTTGTGTAAGAAAATAATTTTGTTCTTATGAAAACTAGGTCTCGATGAATTTTGATGCCGTACTTGATTTACATTGAGGTTTTTTTTTTTTTATTTGCTTTAAAAAAACCTAAAAATTTGAAATTTTAATGAATGGAATAGCTGATAAATTCAGTTTCAGTGAGAGAAAGTGGCAAGTTTGCTTGCCATTTCCTTTAACGTTGTTTCAGAACAGTGGGGTTTTTTGTTGAGTTTTCTGTTTGGTTTTTGTTTGATTTTTTTTTTTTTTTTTTAATGAATGTTTTCACATTTTGGAAATTGAACACGTTGACTTCTTCCTGGTGAACTTTTTTTGAGTGATGGTGAGGAGTCCTAACTTATGGAACATTTAGAATTTGGGAATAAATTATTTTTTGTCTGTTCAAGAGTAATTTTTAAACAGTCACATGCATATATCTGAAGATGCTGTGATATTTTTTTTTTACCCTTCTCCTGTGCTGATTGGGCAAAAAGAATTAGAAATATAGAATATGCAGTCTAATAGTTGAATTTAAGGATGCAGTGATGGCACCTGACTGCAGTTAGGATTTGAAGGCGGGCAGGTGTGGAGCTTCCTCATCTGTGACGAAGTCTCTTTATATCCTGGATGAATGAGTGCACCCTCTCCATCCTGGGTGAATTACTGCATCCTGCCACACAAACTGTGGGACACCAACACGGGCTGCAAGGCCACCTAGGACCAGTAAATATGCGATGACTGAGTGTTGAAGAGTCCCATGGTTTGTGTCACCAGGTTTTCCCTACGTCAGGCCAGGCTTAAGAACAAAAAGAATGCACCTGTTAATCTTCAGTAAAGCTTATGCAGTTTACACGAGGAAGTTTTAAATGCACTAAAGGACAGAACTATTAAGTTGGTATTTTGAGCCATAATTTCTGTTTGGAGACTGTGCTCAAGAAACTTCATCACATTGTCCTAGGCAGGATTTATGATTTCTCTCCTGTGTCCCATTCACTGTGATTGCAACTGTGTCAGCAAGCTCAAGGTCTGCTTTTCAGTAACAGATGTTTTTCCCACTTCTGCACAAAGTAACTGCAGCTGATACTTAATCATAAATATCTCTAAGAAGATATTTTTAAATTAAAATGATATAAATGACTTCAAGATTACCACACGCTTGAAATATACACACTGCATTTATTTGTTTTGAATTGATGAATTGTTTATGGAGCACATACACACAGAGCCTTTTGTTCCAAAATGAATGGGTAGAAGAATTTGGAAACATTGGCTGAAAAATTTCTTTCCATTTCTAGCCTGCCTCTCCCTAGCTATTAGTCAGCTGTGTATATAAGAACTCTGTCTGGATGAAAATAAATCAGTTGTGCGGATTAAAAGTAGCTTAATTGTTGTCTTCCAGTTGCAAGGATATTACAAAGCTTTCTCTTTCCAGTGGTTAAAAGCCTCTTTCTGATTTCTCACCTAAATTTGTTTATGGCCACATTTTGTCTGCCCGATTTGAGGTTTTCAATGTCCTTTACTAATACCCAAAACTAAAGTACAGACTAAACCCCAAACATTTGCCCTTTGGAGGTTTTTAAGGTCCCAGTGAAAAGTCCTCTGTGGCAGAACCCGTGGTACTACCTTGAGTTGGAAGAGGAGAGCTCTGTTTTGGAAGCAAATTAATTCTTATATTCTCTTCCCTGATGGACATTTCACAGTAATCTCCAACCACAGGATATGAAAACACACACAACTTCTGTAGCTGGCCTTGAACTCGGGCACTGGCAAGTGAAGCATTAATGAAATATTATCATGTCCAACTTCTTTGCTGACTAAAGAGAATAGGTAAAAAATAAGATTTGGTCCAAATTCCTTCAACTGGGCCAGAATTGATTTTGTAAATACATAATGGGAAAAGGATGGAATTCATCAGTTGTGCAGTAGAAGAGTAGGAACATGGAGAGTAAATTCCATTCCTGAATATGTCCTGAAGCAGTTCTGGATTTGCCTCTCCCAGCTGGCTTTTTATTTGCTTCTGTATGAAAAGCAGCTGATACCACATTTTCAAATGGATATTCATCCATTTTAAAGGTCTGAAAAACTAAATCTTATTTCATGCTTAACCTTCAAACTTGGAGATTGTTTGTGGCAAAGGTTTTGTTATTTTGTCCTTCCTCCACTGGCAACAATTTCTGCAGAGGATTTGCACAAGTTTGAGGCATCCTAGTTGTCATTCTGCTTCTCCAGAAGAGACTGCAGGAAGGACAGAGTGTCATTACTGCTTGCTGTGGAACAAGTATTTTCATCTGGTAGCTCAGTGGAAACCAGAAACTGATGATCTTGTGCAGGTGTAGACTTTTTAGATTACAAGACAAAAAATGCAGCCTGGTGTGAAAACTCAGCTGCTAAACTTATGAAACACTTGCTGATATCCCCAAGGGTTTTCTGAAGCTGCTAGAGCTCAACACTGTCAAAGAGACCCAAAATGACATTTTACTAGAAATTTTTGGAAGGTCTCTGTCTCTGTAGTAGCAAGGAGAAGTTAAAAATGGGAATCACAGAGTGCAAATTCATTGCTAGTGCAGCATGTAATAAAACTTTGTGCTGGGAAATTGAATTATATTTAAAAAACACGAGTAGAATATTGCTGATTTCTAAGGAAGCCTTACAAAGGCAGGATGGTGATGGAGGGGAGGAGTTATTTATTTGTACTTTGTACAAATTGTAATGTGATTTCAAGTAGCCAGTGAAGTGGGTACAGTGAATTGTTGCACCTACACAGAACCCTGTGGCTCTCAGACCACTTCCAGGCATCTTTTCTTCCACCAGGAGCATCCTAACAACTCCTGCAGGAATTTGTTGCTTTTTTCTCTCCTTTCCCAGCTGTTAAACCCATGCTGCTCCCTGAGGGGAGTCAGCCACCCTGGTGCTCTGTGTGCTCCGAGTAGAGTGCAGCAAAGGTGGTGAGAACAAAGGACAGCCTGGAGTAGCCACCTTTCTTCCTAATTCCTCATTTTTTTTTTCCTCCCCTGGAGATCTTGTTGGCTAAAATGCCCTGGGATATAGGTATAACTAAACTGGTATCCACCTCATGAACTACTGGGTGTAAATTCTTCCATGACATGCAGTGGAGTGAAGCTTCTGCTGCTGTTTACTCCCAAATGTCCTTGCACTGAAAAAGCAAAATGTCTGAGAGACCTTTCTTTTCCCTTTTTGAAAAAGTACTCTTTTTTTTGCTTGGTTTATGATATGTATATTCTCGATAAGGGCTCCTTGCTAATTTTCTGTTAATATATTCTTATTGTGATTATTGGAAAAATTCAATTCACGAGGAAGCAGCCGAATGTTTCGGTGGCATTTTCTAAATCCCTGCGGTTGTAATAATTCCAAGGCAACGTATCTGTGGAACTTTTAATAACAAATTTGGAGGCTAGTATGAATCCAAGCCTTAACACTGTGCAGAAACGAGCTGTGAAGCTGTACAGCTGCTGGGGCACTCCACGACTCTGCCAGTGGGCGAGTAATTAAAAAGAAGAGCTGGTGGATGTGCTGCAGGGGAGCAGCGAGGTGGACAGGACTGTGCAGTTTGCCTTCAGCAAGGTAATTTGCTAACAAAATGCTGGGTGTCAGACTTTTGGTTCTTCTTTTCGACCCCTACAAGGTTTCAAAAGAAAAATAAATAAATAAAAAAGAAATCTTAATACGGCAGTTAGGAGATGAAAACAGGTGGAGAGCTCACGCGAGCCAATCGAGCGAATACTGAGAGCAGCAGTGATTGGTGGGAAGGGAAACAAAAAAAAAGAGTGGTCGTGCTTTAGGCGTTCTGGAAATATTATGGGTACGTTAGATCCTACTGGCCATAACCAGCTTTTTGAACACAGGAGGAAAAAAAAGTGGTGCAGTTTACTGGATCATTCTGAATAAATACTTCACAGAGGATAATGTATTCAGAGAAAGTAGTGTTTTTTTCTCGAAAATGTTTAATGGCACGTTAGACCTACCTCTAATGTATTGTAAATGATTAGTGGAATAATCTTGAAGAATGGCTTTGAGATCATTACTGACTTGTACGTATTTATTACTGAGAATTCAATTTTGACGTACCAGTGGTGTGACATTGTTTTTGGAATTTGCATAACAAAACTTCTGGGTTGCCTACTTTAGCAAGCAGTGAAAAATAGGTTAGTGACAGTATGAAAAAATAAAAGAAAACACACGTTTCCATCAATATTCCAGCCAAGCCAGCAGAATTTTATGCAGAATTTTAAGTGTTCTAAAGAGGGAGAGTAGATCAGCCAGAATCAAATCTTATTAATGAACACTTAAAATTCATCCTGTTGGTGAAGCAATAGTGAAACATTTCCTCTCTCCCTTGTACAGCTGTATCCCGGACAAGTCTTTATCCGCAAAGCAGAGTGAATTCTTTTCCCCCTCCTTTTATATTGTGTGCAAACTCTTAGTTTTCATTTCCACATTCAGAGATACAATATCTTTTGAATTGTTATAAAGATGACTGTTCACTGAGAGTCTCCTCTGTTTATCTTTAAGCATCCTGATCTGAGCCTAATAGTTATAATCTCAAGCTTTGCACACCCACAACTGATGTTTCACTCTCCAGCCCTGCCTCGTGATGCTACAGTGCTTCAGGAGACAAAATGCTGCTTCAAATAACGCACAAATGTTTCACTGACACGACTCAGAATAATTCTGGTTGAATGTCAGGGGATTGTCACTTCTTGCATGGATGGTTCTGCAGTGGGCTGGGCTTACTTGGCTGAGTAAACTGAGTGGAATACAATCAAGTGTTTTAGAATAGGATGTCTTTCTACTTGTCTGTCTCACTTGGTTGTTTCTCTGTCAGCATGATCTGTGGTTTTTCATGTCCCAGGAATGCTGTCAGTGCCAGTTTGGGATCAACACCCACTTCAGTCCTGGGCAGGCACTGAGCTGCTGTGGCACCAAACAGCTTTTGCTTTAGAATTGCCAGGCAGGAGTTGGTGTCCAGAGCTGTGGCACTGGGAACAGGCAGTGATTTGGGGTTTGGGCTTGTCTTTGGGGCTGGCTGTTGGCTGGCTGGTCTGTGGAAGGTGGGCTGTGGGGTTTTTGGGCTGTCTGTTTGTGTGAAGGCAATCACAGCCGTGTCCCTGGGGGATGCTGGAAGCCGTGAGTGCTGTGGGTGCTGGGCCCGGCAGGGGTGGCATTAGGGGAGGAGGTGGCACCTTGGCAGCTGCTCTCACACACCTGACACAGCCAAACCCCTTGTTTCTGGCATTAATAACTGAAATACTTCTAGGCTGGACCCGTTCTGGCAAACAGCCTGAGGAACAACCAACGCTGCACGCACACACCCTGTGGTGGTAACACAAATGTGCAGTGCTTGGACTTGTTGTTTGAGCTCTGCTGTGCTGATACACAGATTACACCGGGTTTTCACCTCACAAAGGATATTTGAGTCTGCCCAAACCAGCTCGTGCTGCAGCTCATGCTGGAGGCTCTGTGCAGCTCTCAGGAAATTCTCAGGATTTTTAACAAGTGTGACAAAGTGACACAGGGGTTGTTTTGTGTGTCTTTGAGTGCAGCTCTAAGTGAATTTGCCTTCCAGCTTTACACCTTTCTAGACATGTGTTAAAGGATTGTTTAAGAACACTCTCTGAGTTTGAGCTCAAAATTGAATATTTGCTGTAGAAAATGTCAAATTCAGTACCAGTTTTTAATATCAGGTAGGTCAGTGACCCAGGAATCTGTTTCTAGATATTCACTCTTGAACAGAATGCTAGAAATCCTGCAGGTAGGATGTTCTTGCCGTGTGTGAGATTATCCACCCTTAATCACAACTTTACTAAGCATTTTTTTTCCCCTTGGTTGTTTTTTTTTTTTTTTTTTTTTATCTTTTGTTTTGTTTTGGGCTTTTTACAATTTTTAGTCCAAGCCCTGGATTGCCCTGAACAACTGAGTTTGCTGACAGAGGTTATTTTGGTTTTCACTTTTTTTATGGAATGCAGGCAAATTGCAGCTGGTATGCAAACTTGCACACCAATTTTTTTTTTATCATTCTGTTGAAAAGAAAAGTCGTATTTGCTTCGAGAATATCTTGGACTAACTTAAATTCAACACTTTGCTGTCCATGACAAAGTTGGGGGAAGTAAAAACTCAAATTCATCACGTGCCAGACTGAAAATAGAGCTCTCATAAAGAGCTTGGGGGAGGGAGGAGGAGCAGGAGGTCTGAGTGGGCAGAGGTGCTGTGGGAAAAGCTGTCCAAATATATTGATTGTTTCTGTACAGCTGCTTTAAAGGATTTTGCTCCCCCAAATCAATAACAGCTCTTCATCAATGTTAATGAATCAAAGTGACAACTAAAAGTTTTAAGAATCGGTGATTTAGGCTTGAAAATGATACCCAGATTAGTCTTTTGTAATTCTACGTTATAGGAAGATTTTAAAAAATAGCGACACCCTTTCTTTAAGAAAAATTCAGTTTAATCAGTTTTATCTCATTGGCTGACTGAGATATCTGACTGAGCTTTGTGATCATGGAAATGTTACTGCATTTGCTGCTTGCTCGTTTCTTCAGAATAGAATTTTATCACTTTTTCATCTCTTGTGGGTTTTTGTGCATCGATGTTTGGCTGCGCTTTAAACTGTTGACTTAATATGTAGCAAATTGATACATTTTATACTGGTTTGCAGTAATTAAACTGAATTAATTGAGCTGTTCTGTTGTTGGTAGTAAGTACAATGGTGTATTAGTACTTAATAGCTTTACCACTAAGTTTTCATGGTTCTACAGCTGTAATTGGACTTTTACACAGGCAGTTAAAGCATTCATTTTAATTATTTTTACTTTTAATAGCTAATATTTAAGCCATGCTTTTACTTGAGTACAACTTCTCCTGCTGCCTGGCACTTGTTAATGATAAATAGGAAGTAAATTATGTATATGCTTTGAACATATGAAAACACTGCCACCCATGCCACTGGTACTGATTGGCAGCTCGACTTAGGACTATTAATTAAAACCCTCTCATTTGTCCAGCCTGGACAATTTTCAGCCCATTTATAGGGGCTCAGATCCATTTATCTTGTCCAACTCTCATAAATTTGGCTACAGGGATGCAATAGGTAATTCTGTCAAAAGTCTTTGTAGCATATTATCATCATTAAAATGATATAACAATATGCTTCATTGTTTAATAAAAATGAGGATATTTTGAGAAATCTTAAAATTTTAGAACATAGTTATTTTCAGCCAGGCAAGCAGCAGAAGTTTCTATGCAGGAAGCTTGGCTTTCTTAGAAAAGGAAGGTTTTTTGTGTAATTATGTCTTCATAAGGGGGAAAAAGTCTTTGAAGTATCTTTGGGAATCAATATCCATAAAAATTTAATGTCACCTTGATGTTTTAATTGTGTGGGATCAAATGAAAAAACTCAGAATTCTTGGTAGCTCAACAAGTTCTGATGTATCTCTTCCTGTAGTATTGAACTTAGAGCCATTTACCAAATTGGTGAAGAAAAGGGAAAGTTAAGGGTGAAATGTTTTTCAGGGTCCAGCTGGGGTTTGTAAGCTATTTCTGAACTGTTTAACTGAAGATGGAAAATAAGCAGTGGGGCAGTTTCTGCAGCTACTAAACAGGGAGAGAGGTGACTGTGGTTTTAGGCCAAGGTATTTTCCAGATATGGAGAAAGGATTGAAACAGCAGGAGACTTCGTGACCAATGGTTCTTAATCTTTCACTTTTGAACTCAGGTAGCTGCGGCTAGGGAGGGTTTTTTAGCCCAGAAATCCCAGAAGGAATTTTTTTCCTGAACTATGTAAGTGCAGTAGAGTTGGTCTAATGTGTGTGATGAGCATCTGGTGGCAAACTGTGAGAAATCTCTCCTGGCAAAATAACTTCCTGAGCAAGGAACTGATATTGGGAATCAACAGGGATGCAGGAAGATATCTAATCAGGGAACGTGGTGAAAATTTGTCTAGGAAATAAAATTTCCTGTGTCTTTAATTATTTTCCAGCCTACTGACTTGGGGGCTGGGAGTAAAGTGGGTTTTTCTTGTACAGTTATTTTTGTTCTTGTGAGTGGTCTTAGACAAGGAGTGGTGTGACTCTCCTCCACAGCTTTCTTTTCCACTTATCATATAACATATGATAGGACCACTCTCTGAAAAGTTTATCTGGGGATTTTAATAATTTACTATACTTGATTTTTTTCAGAAACTGTGATTTAACATTGTCATGTTGTAAATAAAAGTAAGTGCAGTTTTAAAGGTAAATGACTAAATGGAGATTTTGAGTTCATGATCTAAAAGGTTTAAGGATTGGTTTTTTTTTTCTTTTTTACTTTTCCCCTCCCTCTCCCTTTCTCCCCCAATTCTATTACTGGCACACAATGTGAAATTCAGTAGATCAGAAGCCATATTTCTTTGGATTTGTTGGATGTTTTTTTTTTCCCCCCGAATATACCCTGGTGAAAATAAATCTCACTGCCCTGAACAACTGACAAATACAAGCTGTTCTAAAAGGATGAGCATATTTAATCATCAAGTATTTTATGTGCCTATCAAGGTGGGTCACATCTGTTTAAAAGTGTGAAGCACAACCAGAGCTTTCATGAGAGCTTCAGGTCTTAAAAGAATAATCTTTTCTGATTAGGAAGATTCAGTGCCCATTGTCAAATGCTGATGAAGTGGAAAGAATACATTTCAAGCCACATAAAAGTCACCTGAATGTAGTGACTCCCTCATCAGACACTAAATCTGTGTCCATAGGGGATGAATTTGTGTTTTCAGGAGCTCACACCACTTGAGGTGCACTCTGCCCTTCCTTGCCTGTGTGCTGCTGGAGAAGGTTTGGCAGAGCAGGTGACTCCAGCAAAGATCCCCCTTGGAAAGCTCCTCATTCCTCTCCAGCCCTGCCCAGGCTTGGGTTTGCTGCTCTGCCCCCGAGCAAGGCTTTAACTGCAGGCACCAAATTAAATGTCACGGGCATTTCCACAGGTGTGCTCATGCTGTACACCCTGTATTTTAGAAATACTAACTCCTCATCGATAAATAACTTTCACTTTCTCATCAGATTTTCCCTGGATGAAGAGGCTTTGTTCTGAAAGGCTGCGGGAGTGGGGACCGGGCCCTTCTGCACACCCAGGTCTTACACACCAGAGTTTACAGCAGGTGTTTCAAGGAGAACACTCTCCTTGAGTGGAGACCCCCAGTAGGACTGGGGTCTTCATCTGCACAGTAATTTTGAATATTTTGTTGCATCATACAATGTTAAGTTTCTCTGAGGGTATTTTGTATTTGATCCATGTAACGTTGCACGTCCGTTCTGAGCATGGGATACTTGTGTAGAAAGTGCTGGTAAAAATCAGGTTGTGGCCTGCTTTGGGGAAAGCAGGTGAATGCAAAACTAGGGCTGAGCTCTGGACGCTAATACATTATAAATACAAATTGCAAGTGAATAGATTTAGTTCTTCTCTTTTTTCTGCTAAGTGACCGTCCAGCAAATCAAATGCGGGGAGTTTGCTCTTTTTGTGTGGCTTTTCAATTGCCTGCTGTGAAAGAAAATGAATATGGGAGAGAAGTTAAACATGCCTTAGTGTGTTCTGCCTTTGAATGCATTGAAATATTAGTGCATTGAAGGAGATTACAACATGAACTCAATTACCACATTTTACTTCCACTGCAATTTTTCTCAATTTAGAGGCTGCTTATTCTATTAAAAGAGAAGACTTGAACTAATGGTGATTGGTGATCTGCCCTACTGACTTCTTTTTTACTGATTTAAATCAAGTTTCATTGTGCCATTGAGGATATCATTTAATATCTATCAGTCCATTTATCCAATTTAGACACAGAAAAGGACCCAGAATGCATATTTTCAATAACACAGAGCCAGCTGCGGGTGAAATAGGTAAAAATGCAAATAAGGGCTGAATATATCCTCAATTCAAATGTTCCTAGGAGACATCCTGGGTGCTGGAACCCAACTCCCTGCGCTGGCAGACTGTTAGGAAAGTCCCTGGTGTGATTTTTGGCGTGTTCAGACTAACGAGCTGTGAAAGCAGGTCCCAGATGTGGTGTGGCAGCCAGAGGTTCCAGAGGGTGCCTGGGAACCGTGGAGGCCGTGTGGGCTCTGCCAGGGTCCCACTTCGGTTTTGCAGCATCAGCTCCATGCTAAGCCACTGGAAATTGTTTACTCTCCCTTCCCATCCCTGGTGCATTCAGGGTTTTAAGCATTAGAACATCTTTAATTACCATTATTGAAGGTCTTTCAGCTTTGAAAATTGGAAATATGTTTCACCAGAGACTCGGCCATGGTAATTGGCATGTCGTTGCAATGTCTGCACAATGTTGTTCCTACTTCAGTCTGCTGCAGAAAAGATTGTTTGCTGATTTTCCCAGAAGTATAAAATTAATTCAATCTAGGCTCTATCAAGTAATTTTTGTTTGTGAAAACGAAATTGCAATTTCTCAAACTGTGAATTATTAAAGTCTGCTTTGCTCAGAAAGATTTTGAGATCCAGAGCAGCACTCTTCCCTTTCATTTCCATTAATCAGAACGGTGTAGTTGTCGCAGCTCAATTTTCTCTGTTATCATGGGAAACTATAGAAGTGCCAGTGCTAAAAAGTTTTATAAAATGCTTTTAAAAAAATTAAATCATTTTGTGGTGTTTTTACCCAACCCACCTACATTCAACTATAACCAGTATTTCGGCATAAGACTGTGGAAAAGACCCTTCAGAACTGTCCTGTCAGTTGTGTTGGGTTTGATTTTCTATCTCGGAGCTCCTTGGAGTTTCTCAGTGACATTTCACGAGATGTGACGTGGTGATTATCCCATGAGAGCAATTAGCAGTGCACGTGCAGGCTGATAATCAATCTTCTGCACTGACAGTTGTGCATTCTGAGCGTGGTAGCCCCTGGCACAGGGTGCCTGCAGAGCTGATGGACTTCATATCTTTGGAGGATTTTGGTAAACGGCAGAACAAACTCCAGAGCAAAGCAATCATTTTATGCCAATGGGATGTTCCAAATCGGAAGGTGAAAACACAACAGTCAGGAAAAATTCCTCCAAAGCAGCTTCTAATTATCTTCTTGAATATTTAAGAGTGGCTTAGATTCACTGACATTTGGTTGTACATTGAGTTTTTTGGAATCCTTCGTACTATTCTCAGGAAATAATATTAGTCCCTATGATAAAATATGATCTCTTACACCTTAAAACACCTTCCTGAACATTTTTGAGCCTACAAGATGCCAGGAACACTGGTTCAGAGTTCATGTGCATAGGGAGGGTGAAGCCCCATAGGTCTGAGCTGTCAGCAGGTGCTGTACCAGGCTTCTGTCCTCACCTTGCTGAATTCCTGCCCCGGGCTTGTCCTGCTGATGGTCACACTACTGCCATTCATTCTCCTACACCCAGCTTTCCCAATCCACCCTTTTTTGGGACACTTGGGCCAAGAACCTCTTCTAAAATAATCAAAAGATTCTGTTTTGTGTTTAGCTCTCAACTTTTGAGTGTAGGTTCTTGTAGATCTTCTGGAATGAACTGCTCAGGACAGCTCTGAACCCCGTGCTTGAGTGGGCAGCCAAGGCCACGTGCAGTGGGGATTCTTGCATTCGGATGAGGAGCTTACATGGGAGCAAGAAGGATGCGAGATGTGAATCTGTGCACAGCCTTGTTCCATTCGTTGGTTCCTGGTGATCAGTGCTCTTAAACTGCTCAGGTCCCGGGGTGCGGGTGGTTGTTGTGGTGAACTATCAGATTGGACACAGGGCAGTACTGTTGGTAATTTGTTATTGATTCTTGCTGCACATATTGCTGATATTTTGCATAAATCCCTAAATTTTCTTGGCACAGCTGTGCCCCCAGCTGTGCTGTTCTGGACACATGGCTTAGCTGCTTACTTTTGTCCCATGTATTTTTCTGATTCCATGTCAGTGTATGATGTTAATTCCACAGAGATGCCTGGGTGACCCTGTTCTCTCGAATGATGTGCGAGATCTTCGCTTTCCTTCCAAAACCAGTGAATGATACACAGGCTTAATCAATTATCTCCTCAAAGTTCGTCATTGATGCATTTTAATGTCTCATAATGTGCCTGATACGTGCAGGAACAAGATAGATACGTTGACAAGAACTATAAATGACTTAGGTATTGACCATCAGTCATTTTAATTAGCAAATCTCTGCATACACTGGAATCAATTTGTTCAATTAGAAATTAACAGAGGTATCTAGTCAGGGTATAATGTTAGTTTTGAAATGCTAGAATTGGCAGTGTTACCAGATGCTAAAGACAAAAAATAATTGGAGCAGCTGGAGTAGAAATGGGATATTGTTAAATGTGCTCGTGGTTTACTATGTTCTCTTTTACAAGCGTGTTCTTTGAAGTGAAATTGGTCACTTACCGGCTTTGGCTTGATGGTTTCTTTCTGTTGAACAATTACACCGTTAATTTTCATGACTAAAAGCTGGTAATCCAGGACATAATTAATGAAACCTTAATTCACTAATTGTAAGATGATCACTCAGTGATGTAATTAATAACTGAATTGACTTCCTAGAGGCTGCCGTGGTAGCAGCACTGAAGGCACAGATTCTTTGCTGCCAGAACCCACACAGGGCAGGAGTGGTGTCAGAGGCTGTCCCGGGTGGGGTAGAACCTGTCCTGGAGGATTATTTCATGTCCAGTGCTTTTACTGCTTTGTCTTTTCTGAGACCGCAAACAGCATTAAATGTAACCAATATATTAAATGTAAATATAAGCCAATGGGGGATCTCTTTATTAAGGAACAACCCAAACCAAATCACCACCACCCAAACAATTAACAACCCTCTCTCCCCGCCAAAAACCCCAAACACCAGAACCAGAGGGGAAAAGCAAAACAAAACAAACAACGATTCAGAAATAGTTTGGGTTCAGACTTGTGACTTAAGGTGAGAAAACTCTCCACGGCAAGTTTGAGTGGTTCATTTACACCCCATCGGATGCTTTATATCGAGCTGTAAAACAGGAGAGGCTGCGTTTTTTCTCTGCGATCCTTCCTGCTGATTACTCCCTTCTAGTATCGCTTGTTTCAACACTGATAAGATGCAGATTAAAGGGTGGCAGAATATTTTGCTCCCGAGTGTGGTTTGCAAGTTGATTTTCACTTCCTGCATGGGGAGATTTTACGAGAAATGCCTTAGAAATCATGACCGATAGAGGAGAAGTTTCTAGGTGCAGGATTGAAATGCAATTTTTGTGAGCATCTCTGTTAAAAATGTAGTTGATTTACATCTGGATGGAGTTTTTTTTGTGGACTGTTAAAACCTGTTCATTGCTGTCATTTTTTTTTCTGCCTACTGCCTCATGAGCCACTAGTGCTGCTGTCATTAGTGCATTTCTGTGACATTTCTGTCAGCACTTTCACCGACGTATTCTCCTCTTCTCTCTGGCAAAGAAGGATCTTTTTAACTTTGCTTATGACTCTTTCTTACATACTCTCTAATTTGTTGCTAAGAATAACAACAGGCTTGGAGTGCGTCACCTCATCCTGGAAAGGTGTGACAGCAGTTAAATTTCCCGGGATCATCTCTTTAACTAACATTTCTTACATTTGCTCTGTTCAAGGTGTTCATTAGTAACCAACAAATCAGAAGGAATGTAAGACAATGGTAGTTCAGTAATTTCAATTAGACTCAGCCCAGGCTCTTAAATTCTTCAATAATATTTTGGTTTTTCACAAAACAGAGAGAGAAAGGAGCATTCCATTCCATTTCCAGTCTCAGTCTCTCTTCATAATTCTTATTATTGGAAACCGAGTGTGTGAGCATTGGGCAGCCACTGCATTGTGCGAGCCAAGGAGAAAGAGCTGGAAAATGCAAGAACTTTCTTGAGTTGTTCAAAAAAGCATAGAAATGAAATTTCAGAGTTACCCTTTCATATCTTTTTCCTCCTTGCTGCAGGTCACTCAGCTTTCTTCTTTTCATGAGTGAGTGAATTTATCTTGATGGGACTTTTACCAAGTGACTTTTTCCCTCCTGAAACTCTCACTTCACGCCCTGTGTAGTTCTTTTAATGGAAATAAATTCCTAAGGATTGCAGGCTGCCTCAGCAGAAGGCAGACCTACAGGAAAGACCAGGTTTATAATGAGGAGGGAGTTCAGATTATGACACAGATGTTTATATAGAGATCACCACAATGGTGAGTAGAAGGAAGAGTTCCCATTTAAATGGAAATATATGAGTTGATTATTTTCCTAAAAAACTCCGTTTCTGCATATTTTGATGCCCAAATAATGTGAATTTCCTGCCTTTATCTAGGCTGATATATTTGCTGATACTGGCCATCAAATTTTCTGAGGGAAATGTACTTTTTTCTTTGTTGAAAAATGGGGCACTGGGGATATTGTTATGAAAAATCCAGATCTGAGAATAATTGTGTCTGCAGGCTATGCCAGCCTTTGCTATAGTTGAATTCATCAATATCTACAGTCTATAGACACCTTATTCCCTGGGAAAGGAATGGTTTGTGTGCTGGTAGGTCAGAGACCACTGGAGTGTGCCTCGCCAGCTGTAGGAAAGCGAGCAGAAACAGAACGCAAGGATTTTGACACGAAGATCTTAAATTTTGAACGTTAAAAACCTTTCCAGAATTTGGAAAATTCTCAGCAGAGAAACTGTGCAATTAACTTTGCAGAGTGGAGCAGAACAGGGAGGGTCCATGGCTGGTTTATTTCGGGGTTCAGGGGCCCTGGGAGCGGGCAGAGGTGTTGTGCAGTCATTGCTCCGCAGGTGACGTTCGGATTGTCACCGCAAATCAGCCTCGGGTTTGGCTCAAATTCCTGCCCTGCTGAACCAACTGGCGTCCTGGAAACACCTCGGATTCGGGTAGGAGTCAAAGTAAATCAAGGGAAGATCTTCATACGCTGCACTGCAGTTAGATTTTAGTGCTTACAGCCAAAGAAGTGGCAGCTTTAAAACCAGCAAGTTCCTCATTCCCAGGAGAGTTCCATACTGAGCAGCTCCCCGAGCTGTGTGGTGCTGGGGTAAGGGAGAGGGACAGAAAACAGGAGAAGAAGGCAAAGCGCTTAATTACACCAATCAAATTGTAATGTGAAATGGCAAAACCTGCTGCAGGTAGAACCACTACTTCTGCTTTTTGAAAATAATTTAAGGGAGGCATCAAACCGTAAACCTGTGGAGAATAACAAGTGATGTTACTACCCTGAGAGGGATGGCACACAATACACAACCTCGAGATATTTACTTATTATCATATTTACTTATTATCACTACGCAGTCTTGAAGCAACAGATTTAAAACAAACTACTTATGAGTTTTACAGGCAGCAGCAGTGCCCACTAAAGGAGATTTCCTTAAGATTTGTACATTCTGTCTACTCTTGCAGTGCCAGAATTGGAGTATTTTTTAACTTGACTTCATTGCAAACAGTGTTGTGGAATAATCATGAAATTTACCTGCCTAGACAGCCTATTTGCTCGTGTTTCACCTAATGGTAATGAAAAATGACTGCTATTTTCCTTGCTTGTCAAACCCAAGTTATTTAACCCTGATGAATGGCGAGGATGATAACACAGGTAATATTTTTACAGCTGGTGATACTGAGATGTAGAACTTCTAATTTACTGTGCAACTCCAGGACAAATATGGTAAGGGGCAACTTTTATTTAATAGAAAAATTGTCTTTTGCTCTGCAAGATCTCCTCGCACAGAGTATCTCCAAGTAAATCCTGAGGCTATTAAAGTTAGCAGGAGTTTTGGAAGCAGTTTGAGATGTGGATTGACCCTGATTGTAAACAGGATGATGAATCCTCCCTCATTTTAGAGCTGAGAGACCTAGAAAAAATTAGATTTTTTTTTTTTCTTTTTTCAAAGTACAGCACTAAAATGAGGTTTTGCTAGAAGAAAATGCATAGGTAACTGCAGTTTAGCTTCACGGGAAAAAGGTGACAATGAGAGTAATGTGGGCTTTTGCTTGGTTTGGAAAGGTGTTAACTGAAATAAACGGCTCCGTTTGGGTGTGTGGAAAAGCAGTTCCTGGGAACGGCTCCTGGCTGCAATAGACCGAGTGCATGGACCAAGCAATTGGCCTCTTACGGGCGGTGGGGAGTCCTGGCGTGCAGCAGAGCCCTTGTGGATTTTATTTTTTGCCTTCACGTTCTCTTTCATCTCTGAATTGAAGTTGTGAAAGCAATGGCTTAAATCCTGGGAGAGGGGCGGACAGGAGAAGGCACTTGTAACCCACCCACGCCACTCTGAAGTTGTTTAATTTTTACTTTGTCCTTCCTAATCGTTATTTCCACTTCTCCTCTTCTCCATGTCCAACCCGAAAACCTCTCAGTGAGTACCCTGGCTCGTCTGAGGCTCTGTTTGCTGGAGACAGGAGTGCACAGATACCTTGGTAGCCTGAATCCTCTGTCTCGTTCTGGCAGATTATTTGCAGCTGTTTTTCTGCAAAGGTGTTTTTGGCCTATACAAACTCCTATATGTGGTGTGGATAAATCATTTTTTTTGGTCGTTCTTCATTTTGCACACTCGTGTGAGAGTGAGCACCTGATCACTCTTTTATGAGGTGGTGTCATGGCAGAGACAGCAGGGAACTGAATTATGGAACATGACCCGAAGAAACAGACACAAAAGAATCTTTCTGGCCCGGTGAAGAAAAGCTGACTGCAGCAATTGCTCTGAAAGATTAAACCCAGTTTAGGGTTTTTTAGGGTTTTCCTTCCTGGCCTAGGAAAAGGGTGTTTGAGTTGTTAGCTCATTGCACAGGGTATGGCCAAAGAGATGCAGCAGCCCCAAAGAAATAGAAGACCATAAATACCTGGTTTCTGTGACTGAGTTGTTATGAGAGGAAAAGCTCAATATCATTATTTTGTGCCTTTTGTGAAAGAAAAGGAATGTGGAATCTGTTTTCAGCAACCAAAATACCTTGGAGGAGGAAACTGAGACTTATGAAAGCAAGAGAGAAATGGTTGGAATCATGGCAAGTCTCTTCCTGTGTGTCCTGTAAGAGCTGTCACCAGTGCCTTGGTGGCTTGGCACTGCAATGTTTTTGAGCTGTTTTTTCATGCGTTCAGGCAGGAAGGAAGCCAGTTCAGAGAAGATTATTTCTAATTACACAGAGATATAAAATTTTAGAGTGGGGCATGGGGATTTGGCCATGTGACACCCATTAATGTTAATGGAACTCACGCAGCTAAATCACTCTTCACTTTTATGAAAGAGGTGTCCTGGAGAGTTTGCACAGAGCCTGGGCTGTCTGTCACGCAGCTGGACCATAAATCACCGCCACTGTGTGTACAACTGACATAGCAGGAGAGGGAACAATTTACTACAGTGACAATTTCATTTTTTTTTTGGTGGAAAGACACTTTTTAATGTACTTGAAAGCTGTAATTTGTCTAATGCTTTTTTGGTAATTAGCGATCTGAGCATATTAATAATTTGGAGCAGTCATGCTGTTGTTCTCCATGTCAGCGAGTGATATCACCAGCACCTCTGTGGTGGGTGTGACTCTAGGGAAAGCTGTGTGGTTAAACAGCATTTTCCTTTCATTCTGGTTGTGTTGTGTTGTTATTATTGCTTAAAGAAGTAGTTGGTGATGTGTCTTTGCTATAAAAGCATTGTAGGAGTGAATTATGTAACTTCTGGGAGAAAAAGGGGAGGAGAAGTTAAATGTGGATGTTGAATTTTTGACTCTGCTCGGCCAGCATCCATTACTAACTCTTGCTGTAGATCACAAAATGGATTAGAAAGTTCATTTCATGAATTAATTCCAGCAAACTTAAACTATTGAGTTCTTTAGTGTAAAAATAGAGATATTAAAATTACAAATTTCAGTATAATAAAACCTCTTTCCTTGGGAGATAGTTCGTTACAAAAAACAGATGAAAGTAGTTCTTTAACATCTCATTAGAATTCTCCCTATTCATGCTAAGTCTGAATATCCAAAGTAATTACTTTAAATGGCTCTTTCTTTTTATTCCCTTTTATTTTATCGTTACTTTATTGCTGTCACTTTATTACTATTATTCATTTTTACTATATTTTATTATTCAAAATTACATTTACAAGGGAGCTCTCTGATTTTTAGGAACTAAGATTTTTCTTTTACTCTCTGAACAGAGGAAGCTGGAGATGGAAAATTAGAGAGAATGAATAAATAGACAATTAAAACAATAAACACATTCTACAGGTTTTGTAAGTTGGATCAAAGCCAAGATTCCAGTGGTTTTATTCATCTTCGGCTGAGCAAGCTGCAAGAGGAGGGCTCATGCTGAGAACAGCAGCAGATCCAGCAGAAGCTGTAATGCAGCAGCACAGCTAATTAGAATTCCTGTAGGCTTTATCAACAGGTCTGCAAAGCACAACAATTAAGATTTGACTGTGAAAACTTGTGACTTTGATGTTTTTGAGATGAGAAAAACTAGCTCAAAACTACCCCGCTGAATATTACCACTTTAAGATCTTTTTTTACATGGTTGGATATATACTGCATGTGCTACTATGGTGATTTTTACAGTTACTGCAATCAAAGTTAGCACTAATTTAATTTCTCAATAAACTGTACAATATGGACATTCCTGCAGGCTGATACTCACATGGAGCTAGGCTGGTAGATAAATACTTTATCTTGGCAGAGCAAAATGAGTGTATTTACCCAAAAGGTGAGTTTTGAGGCAGGAAAATGGCTGTGCACTGTAGATTTGCATGGAGGCTTCTTGATATTTATGTCTAGTAAATGTTCTGGGAAGATGCAGTTAATTGAGTCAGCTATTTTCAAATGCAATTGCTTCTGGTGGGCAAAGTCTAGTAACAACTGAAGATTTAGTTTGGAAGGAGGAAATTGATGGTTAGGTTTGTCATTCCACCTGTAAATTATCCTGTTGAAAAGAAAGATGGAAAAAATACATCTGACAGGTTGATGTGCCAGTGCCTTTATTAAAATATTCCTCATAGGTAGGGGCGTGGGTCGCATTTAAGCCTTCAAAGCAGGTTTGAAAAGCTCTGCCTGGCTGTCCTTTCGTGTGTTTGCAGTAAAATCATGTAGGTGGAGACTTGTTTGGTGCTGCTGCTTGTGGCTGGCTGAGCCAAGTCCCCAGGATGTGCAAGTGTTGTGACAGTGGGATTGTCACTGTGGCTGTCTGGTGGCAGTGCTGGTCTGAGGTCACAGGGGGGACGTGTGAGGGGAGAAGGTGATGGCTCTTAACAGGTTGATTTTAAAAAAAAGAAAAATTCTGGGAGATTTGTATGGTAGAATCTGTATTTTTTTTGCTGTTTTTTTTTTTTTTT